>QCXZ01000041.1:37216146-37616968 GCA_025024175.1 Rhyzopertha dominica
TCTAGTCATGATGTTTGCACCCGAATACTCTATGAAAACTAATCGACTTAGAATGAGCTGTTTACTTTATAGTTTTACTCTTTTAACGTTTTCATCCCAATCATTATCATCATCATCAAATTTACGTTTCTGTGTGCTAATTTTTAAATTTTTTATTGGAGGTAACTTCATCACCATCGCTGTTCTGTCGTTTGAGACTAAAAGTTGCAGGGGAACTAACCATGTTCTCATTCTCATTATTTTGAGTGTATAAATTCAATTTGTTTTAGGATAATATTTTTTCCTGCGTTTTCGTGGTAAATCCATATCCCCTCATCACCTTCATGTTTGATATTATACTTTTTTCTTTTACGATTACCGGTTAAGTTATCATTGTCGTATTAATATCATCTTCCCAATTCATTTTTTTCTTCGCCTGCTTTATTTCTCTTGGCGGTGTTGTTTCGCCGCTTTTTAGGTTTTGTTGTTGTTTGTTTAACATTTTTTTTGTTTAATATATTAATACAATCATTTACTTCTTTGACAGTTTTTTCTGAAGAAATTTTTATTCTCTCCAGTAATTTGACACATGTATTAATGATTTCTAAGTAGTCTTTTGATAGAACCCATACCTAATTTTACTTTCGCTTTCATCGCGTTACCCACAGCAAAAGCCATTAGTCTTTCTTGTAGGGAAGCGTCTTTGGAAATGGTTCTTTCCATTGCACGTTTAGCTAGTCTTTCATCAGCCACATGACGTAGCTTGGTATTTTTTTCTTGTGAATAACTTATATCATGTTCACGACATGCTTCATCCAACGGGTTAATACCAACATCCCCTCGAGCTAATCTTTTCTCAAGCTTTGTACCTGGGGTGTTATACATTAGTGTGATAAATGTGAAAGGTGTTGTTAAAACAGCTTACCTGGTCCACAGAAGTTGTAGCCAGGTAAATGCATTTCCCAAGGTAACTTATTAATTATGCTATTTAGTAAACCACTACCTGTGTGATAGTACAACATAACACCTGATGTTAAAGCAGTCAAGACCAAATAATATCTAATTATAAAGCTACCTTTCACAACCATTTTATAATCATTTGAACGAGTATATTGAAACAATAAGCATGCTCAGAAAAATAAAAGTTATTAAACACAAAGTATCTTTGGAGGTGGAAAATAATGATTTAAAAAAAACGTGAAACAAGTAAACATGGTATTTTATTTCCTTCAACCGTTAGGTGTATAATTACAGGACCCAGCGGTGCTGGAAAAACTAACGTAATGATAAGTCTAATTGAACATGAAAATGGGTTAAAATTTGAAAATATTTACCTATATTCACGATCTTTTATCCCAACCAAAATACATATATCTTGAACATCTTCTGAAACCAATAAAAGGTATTCATTATTTTGCTTACAATGCGGGGGAAAACATATTGGACCCTCAAAAGCAAGAAAAAATTCGATTTTTATTTTTGATGATGTTGCGTGTGATAATCAGGATATTATTAGAGAGTATTTCAGTCGGGGAAGACATAACAACATAGATTCATTTTATCTTTGTCAAACTTATGCAAAAATTCCCAAACATTTGATTAGGGATAATGCAAACGTTGTGGTTTTGTTTAAGCAAGATGATACCAATTTAAAACATGTATATCAAGATCACGTTGGTACCGACATGGCTTTTGATGAATTCAAACAAATTTGTTTTCACTGTTGGAAGATTCCGTTTCAGTTTTTATCAATATTCACAGAAAGCGATTTAAAATCGCGGTCGTTATAGGAAAAATTTTGATTATTTTATATGTTTTGAGTAACAAACAAGTTTTCCATTTATTGATAACATTTAATCCTTTTATCAACCCGGCGATTGATGTTTGCTGAATAATGATAAAACTTTGTTATTCGTTACTTATCTATTCTCCGAAAGCAGTTTATCATGTATGTTGTTCTTATAAACAGTTTTCAATTGGTTTGCAATAATTTATCTGTTTGTCTAATAATTTAACACATTTTTATAAAACATGTTTGCTATAAAACCGTTGAAATCGGTGTATCAGTTACTTTACATTGGGCGTATCAACAAAAGTGTGAACAAGAAAGAAATGGATGTGCCCTGCACTTTGATTTTCCAATCGACTGATGAGGTGCAGTTACCTACCGACATGCTGTTTGTCGTTACAAAGGAGCTCTTGAAGTTCAAACAACAAGAGGCAAGAATGTCCGGTAAGAAGGTGGTTATTAAACTGGGTTATTCACCAAGGGGAGCACGGTTGGTGGATTTGTTTGGAAACATGCCTATAAAATACGTAAGAACAAACCTACGGGACCAGAACGAGTTGGATCTGTTTGAAGCTGCTATTCGGCGGTTTCAGATAAATATGGTTGCTCTACCCATTGAACAAAGTTCGCAGGGAGAAGAACCCGAGGAAGTCATCAGTCTCGATGATGAGGATGAAGATACTCAGGATTTACCTGCACCGACAGCTAAAAACAAACGATCTGCACCAAGAACGACAACTACAAACACCTCTTTAAAGAGGATGAAAACATCTGGAGGAGACCATTCTCCTGAAGATGCTTCTCAGCTGGGATAATGGTCTTATGTAAATAAAACACATACAATATTTTATAAAAAAAAACATTTATTGTAAACTATAATGTTTATTAGAATAAAAATATTGTTCTTAAAGTATATTGTCTTTATTTATCCACGAATTATGTTTATTGTTAAATCCTAACCACTTAACAAGCACTTGGTTTCGTCTTCGTTTCAATACCTTTTCTACGAGAAACACATCCGGATATTTTACTTTTTGCAGTTGCTCTTGATAAAAACATCCAAGAATATCTTTACCATTTTCGTCCTTCAGTAAATATGTAGTTGGGTTTGTTAATTTAACTTTTCGTATAGTAAAAACCTCTGTTGACCAGTTGGGTAAATATTTTTTTATCAAAAATTCCTCGCACTTTTGAAATACGAACATGATCACCCGCATGAAACTTGGGTGTAATATTAGTAATTTTAATCTTGTTGTATACCGTTTCAAGAAGTCTGGACTCATCCTTTTTAGAGACATCATCAGGTTTCATATGTATTGTTCTATGGATTGTATTGTTATATTTATTTACAATTTTGGTAACAAATCCAACCACTTATAATTGCCCTGCAAGCTAAATTCTTTCCACATAAAATTTTTTAGGGTTCTATTTACCCGCTCGACAATAGACGCTTTTTTTCGCTGTACGCTGAATAATGGTTTACGTTATACTTTTTAATCAAATTACGAAAGCTTGCATTATAAAACTCTGTCCCCATATCGGTCTGAAGGTTTACAGGTTTTGTATTTTAAAAACTTTTTCCATTGCTTTGCTCACTTCTACACCGGTTTTGTGTTTTATAGGAAATGCCCACACAAATTTAGAAAAACAATTAATTACAACTAATATGTACTTATAACCTCCATTAACTTTGGAATAAGGGAGCATTTCTACCAGATCTGCTTGAAACAGATCATTTAATGATTTTAGTATAACAGCACGTCTTTTAAAATTAACTCGAGCTGGTTTGTGTATTTCTTCTACAACCTGTCTTTTCATATCCATTTTTAAGTTTTAATCGATTATTCTATAATTTTTGCTTCTTTTAGTTCCTCTATAATTGAGATTATTTCGTTTGTATGACCCGTGTGTCCAGCGTTTTGAGATGATAGTAGTAATCGCAAGCGCTCTACAAGCTCGTTTGGATCATCCCAGTAGATATAGTCCGTTTTATTTGTGTTTGATTCCATAAATATTCCCTTACCCGTTGTCTTTGATACTGCTATTGGTGCTATGACATGTTTGTACTTGTCTAAATTACAGCCACTAATTTGCTCGTTGGGTTTATAGCGGCGTCTGGCTGCGTTTGTTTTTAAAACAATATGTCTGTAAGTTTCTTTATCCTTTTGTGTGTAATTTTGAGGATATTTTTTAAATAGCAATTCATATAGCCCAGGAGTACCTTTGTATCTTCTATTTTTTATTATTATATCAGATCCATCAATTTCCATTCGTGAATCACCAATAAAAAGCTTTTCACCGTTTTTTGTTGTTCTTACACCATACTTTTGATCAAATTCACGTTGTTTTTCAGTATTTAACAAATCTGAAATATACTTTTTGGGTAGAGAACCATATTGATCTCTATTATCATTATCATCCGTATCTGTATCAGATGTTGTTGAAATGGTGTGTAATAAAGAGCGTTTTTCATCGCTAAGTTCTTCCACTAAATCATTTTCATTATCATTGTCATCACCATAATCGTTATAATCTTCATTTTCCCAATCCACTTCTTCAGCTGAGGGTGTTAATTCCTCCTGTTTTACAAGCTTTTTCTCATGTGATTTATCAATCGGTGAAAGCGGTTGGTAAGTAACATTTTTTGTATCAATCTTATTCTCAATATTTTGTAGGTGTTTTGTTATGGGTGAGAAAATTTCTTGCTGAACCATGTGACCATGTTTAAGCATTTCTAGCTTATTTTTTATATTTCGTCTTTTAATGACGAGTCTTCTTTTTATATTTCTTTCTTTTAAATTTGTCATAACAGTAAAAACAGACAGCTTTTACATGTAAACAGACAGCTGGCTATATGTAAACAGACAGTAAACAGACAGGTCTGTCTGTTATGTTGGTTTATTCAGCACTTAAATATGCTTCATGTGCGTCTGCGCTAATATATTGCATATTTCTCGCTTCTAATTATGTTAATCAGTCACTATTCGTTATTCCTTTTGATAAGATCAGTATGGAACAACATAAAAATTGTATAAGTGAACTATTAAGCAAAATTAATCATTATTTAAATGCCGATAATGAACAATCGATGCAAATAACTGTGTTTTCAAGTACGTTACATAAATTAGTTTTACTAGAGCTGAAAAAACATTGCCGTTATCTGAAAGAATGTGAGAATGCTGAAATAACTGTGGTTTACAACAAAATATTTGGAGATCACTTGACAACGTGCCCGTGGTCCAATCCTAAATGTACAGTAGGTCCAGATACCTGTTATTGCTACAAAGTGATGACACGAATAAAAGCATGTAACGAACTACTTAACGATTTGGATGTGATGAGATTGTCTGATACCGGAGGAAAAAAGACTCAACAGGGTGATGACGGTGATGAAGAGGAAAGTGTTATAAGCGAAACTCAAACCACAACAAAATGTGTTTTATGTTTTTGTCAATATTATATAACAAACAATGTTCAAAGGATGTTAAATTCTATGAGAAATTTGTTTAAATAAAACAATAATTTACATTAATTATTTTTATTTGTTACAGCCTTTTGCATACATTCAAACTCTGTCTCTACAAATTTTTGTAATTTATTAGGTTTACATACATATTCTTCATATTTTTTTTTAAGAACAACAGTATTCCATATTATGTAAAATGTTTTATTTAAATCCTCCTTCTGTGTAATGGTTATTGCCGGTATTGCAGTATTCAAACACACCATACCAAAAACTACATTTTGGGCATGAACATATTCTAGAGATAAATTGTCTATCTTGTTGTTCCGTATTTTCATCATCTCGAGTGTTAGCGTTGGATTACCACTGAGCAAAATAAACGATTTGTGATCAAAAAAACTCTTACTTGTAATACAGATATCCTTCACTTTTTCATCTATTACATTGATGCTGTTAATACTTCCATCCAGCAAATCAAACACCAAACCATAAAACATTGTTGTTATAGGCATCCTATCGAAGACCAGACAGCGTAACGTTTCAGCATGTAACAATTTAAAAAATCTTTCCATTGCAAAAATCATATACAGCTGCGATGTAAACTTATCGGTGATTTTCTGTTGAATTAAATTCGCTTTCAAATCTTCAGCATAATCCGAATATGTTACTTTAAATAATAGATAATGCTTTGCAAGCGATCTTAGTGTTGTAGTTTTTCCACAACATGCAACCCCATCCAGAAAGACAACGGCACCTTTCATTTTATTCTTGATAACACCAACAAACTAACAACCAAAGATTAGTATGCTATATAAATACGTATAATAAAAAAATCTTGCTATTATTCATAACAAAAGTCAAACATGGTTTGCACACGTAAATTATATTACGTGCTTGATAAAAAGTTTTTGAAATGAATGTCTACTACGTTTCCGTTAAACAAAAGGTCAAATGTGATTTGCGCATTCGGCATACATAAATTGCACACGTGTTTGATAAAAAGTATTTTTTTAACGAATGCTGATTGCTGACTATATGAATTTACATAAACATGTTTTGACGTTGTTTGAGGTCATGCTTTATACACATGTGTATGATAAATGCGGAAATGTGTTATTAAAATGCTTTGACGTTGTTTGAGATCATGCACTATACGCATGTGTGATAAATGCGGAAATGTAATAAAAAAAAAAAACAAAAAAACAGTTGAGCATATATTTAAAGCTCGCTGCATGTATGTTTATTCATTGTAAAGTGTGTTCAGCTGCTTCGTAGGAAACCTAATTTTAAAAAATGGGTGATGGTGTGTAATTTAATTATTTTTTACTAAATAACAATTTTTATATTATTTCTATTTTACAGAATTTGCACGTTGTCCTATTAATTCATCGCATTTTGTATTAAAATCAAGAATGCTGCGGCATTTAACAAGATGCAGCTATCAGCTAGCTAGGCAGCGAGGACAGCAACAGCCTCGAACAGAACTGCCCCCTTATGTGGGGGTTCCACCACCACCACGACCGCCGCCACCACAACAAGATGACCAACCACCGCCACAGCCGCTCCAGACTGAAGCCCGGGAGCAGCCAAACGAGGAGGAATGTTGGGATAATAGCAATTATCCAACATATGCTCCAATGCCGCGGTATGTGCCTCCGCCGTGGTTTAGCAAAAAACAAAAACAGGAGTGGCGAAGACTGCAGGGTGTACATTATAAGCAGGATCAGTATCAGTCTTGATTATAAAAATAAAATTATCCAACATCCGATAAAAAAATAAATGTATTTATTACAAAATGGGTTTTTCTGTGTTTTATAATTTTATGTAATCATGAGCACAATTATCTCTGCTGAAGTAAATGTAAACTATAGAACGGTATATATTGATACCAAACATATAAGAAACAGTACTATCAAACATGTTGCGGTATTACAAAATTGTGTCAGAAGCTTACGCACCGATCCGCGCATACGAAAAGTCTGCTGGTTTAGATTTACGTTCGTTATACACCTGTACGATTCCGGCAAAAGGAAAATTTTTGATAAATACTGGGTTGATTATACAACTGCCTGAAAATACATACGGTCGAATTGCACCACGTTCTGGATTAGCATCAGAACATTTTATTGACGTGGGAGGTAAATTTTGTACATATTTTTCTTTTACATATACATATATTTATATAGTTGTTTGCAATTATTTCAGCTGGAGTAATAGACGAAAACTATACTGGTGAAATAAAAGTGTTATTGTTCAATTTTTCTGAACAACCATATACGGTATTAAAGGGGGATAAAATTGCTCAACTAATCTGTGAAAAGCTAGTATACCCAGAAGTTGTGGAAACAAAAGAGGTAAAATTGTGAACATATTAATACTGTAACATTACTAAAAAATAATATTGTTTGTATAGACCATAACAAACACAGAACGTTCGTCTAGAGGTTTTGGTTCTTCAGGAAGAAACTAACACTACCACCAACATCATGACATCGCAAGAAAAATATCTAGATTATTATGTAAAAAAGGTGCTAGATAAATTTGAAAGGGTATGTAGATTGGTTAAAACTAAAGAAGATTTTGATAAGTGGATTAGATTATTGAGTAAATTCATTAAAACAACACAAAGCGCAATTAGAATTAAGTCCAGTTGTGTGAAAAATTTTTTGAGATTAGAGTCCCAATTGGCGGTTTTAAATTACTACAAGGAAAACTTAAAATTACAAAAACAACAAATGAAACGTTCAAAGAACAGGTTTGTTGTTTGGCAAGATTTAGAGTCTGCATTTAAATCCAGGATAAAAACAGGAGCGATTGTTAATCTTAGCATAAAGGATCCCAAAACATTTTTTCTTAAGGCTTACAAAAGTTTTGTTAAAAAAATTAAGGATGCATTAAGGACTTCTTTATTGAAAGTCAATGTAATATTTAGTGCAAATTTTGTTCAACCGAAAACTTTAGAAACTGATATAAAACATTTTAGTACGCGAAACAGCGTAATTGATAAAACCACAGACTTAAAAACCTGGTATAAGGAGAATGTTCAGGATAAAATTTTAAAAGAATTGGAGGAGTTTCAAGAAAGGGATTCGGGTTGGGCTCTCTATCAAATATTAAATTTAAAAGTTAATATAAACAAATTTGCACCCATAAATATAGGCATATCTACATATGTTAAATTACCTTTCTTTTTAAGCAAGAAACGTGCTGTTCTAAACATTGAAAATGATGATGAGTATTGCTTTCTTTGGGCAATAGTGGCTCATCTATATCCAGCACCGTGTGATAAAAATCCGCGCAGAATTTCTTCATATCCGCACTTTTCTAACGTGCTAAATTATAGTAACATCAAGTTTCCTATAAAACTGAAGGACATTCCTAAGTTTGAATTAGCAAACAGTTTATCAATAAATGTTTTCACATATGAAGCTAGAGAGATATTGCCTCTAAGTTTAAGTAAAACCAATTATTCTACCACTATCAACTTACTACTTATAAAGAACGTAAACTATTTTAATCATAGCGGTGATGAGGATATAGATGTAGACAATTTTAAGGTGATACCACCTACAAACAGATTGTACCATTTTGCATTAATTAAAAACTTGTCCGCCTTGGTTAGTCGTCAGTTGCCTTGTAAAAGAACTAAGAAACATTTTTGTAATAGGTGTTTAAATCGTTTCGTAACTAAAGAGAATTTAGAAAAACATTATTTACAATGTCATAATTTAAATACAACAAAAATTGTTTTACCTAACGAAGAAAACAATATTCTTAAATTTAAAGACTATCAAAATAAAGAAAAATTGCCATTTGCTATTTATGCAGACATGGAGTGTATTCTTACGAAAGTTGAGATCAAGGATAATGCATCTGCAAGTAACACTAAAAAATGTCAACATCATGTTCCCTTCAGTATAGCTTATAACCTTGTATGTTCTTATGATGCAAATTTATCTAAATTTAAATTATATACAGGAGCAGACTGTCAGCTTTGGTTTGTTAGAGAATTACAACGATTAGGGCACGAATTATCAAATGTATTCAATAAAATTGTACCAATGATTCCGCTGACAAAAGATCAATTACGTGAATTTAATTTAGCAAAAGTCTGTCATATCTGTTCAAAACCGTTTCTTCCTAATGATAAAAAGGTTAAAGATCATTGCCATTTATCAGGAAATTATCGCGGGCCAGCGCATAATACTTGTAATCTCAAATATAAAGATAAACACACAATTCCGGTTATATTTCACAATTTATCAAATTATGACGCACATTTTATAATTAAGACTTTAAGTACTGAAATTGAGGGAAAAATATCTTTACTGCCGGTTAATAAAGAGAAGTATATATCGTTTACAAAGTACATAGCAAACACAAACGTAAGTTTCAGATTTCTAGATTCCTTTCGCTTCATGTCCAGTAGTTTAGATAAGCTTGCTTCCTATTTAGATAAAAATCAAAAAAAAATTATCAAACAACACTGCAACACGGAGCAGGAATTTGAGCTACTTACACGTAAGGGGATTTTTCCTTATGATTATTTAGATTGTTGGGAAAAATTATTGGATACAACTTTACCACCACCGGAAGCATTTTATAATAAAATGACTGAAACCTCAATTACCGAAAAAGAATACAACCATGCTGTTAGTGTTTGGAATACTTTTGCTATAGCCAATTTACAAGAATATGCTGAATTGTATTTAAAAACCGATGTTCTGCTTTTGTCAGACGTTTTCGAAAATTTCAGAAATACCTGTCTTGCTACATATCAATTAGACAGTCTCCACTATTACACCTCGCCCGGTTTAGCGTTCGGTGCATGTTTAAAACTTACAGGTATAGAACTAGAATTATTGACAGATGTAGATATGATTATGTTTATAGAACGTGGTATTAGGGGTGGTATTTCACAGTGTTCAAATAGATATGGTAAAGCAAATAATAAATATATGGGAAAAATGTATGATTGTAATCAACCAACATCATATCTTATGTATTACGATGTAAATAATCTCTATGGGACAGCTATGAGTTTACCTTTACCGTATGGAGGGTTTGAATGGGTTGAGGATGTTTACAATTTACCCGATTTAATGACTATTGGAGAAAATGATGAATTTGGATATATATTTGAGGTTGATTTACATTATCCTCCGGCTTTAAATGATGAACACAAAGACCTACCTTTATGCCCAGAGCATCTAATTCCTCCGAGTTCAACAAGTAAAATACCTAAATTATTGACCACGCTTTTTGATAAAAAAAATTATATTATACATTACAAGAACTTGCAACAGGCCATTGTTTTAGGTTTAAAATTAATGAAAATTCATAAGGTGTTGAAATTTAAACAGACTTGTTGGTTGAAGCCCTACATTGAATTGAATACAAATTTAAGGAAACAAAGTAAAAACGATTTTGAAAAAAATTTTTATAAACTAATGAATAACAGCGTATTTGGAAAAACCATGGAAAACGTAAGAAAGTATAAAGAAGTTAAATTAGTAAATAGATGGATGGGTCGTTATGGTGCTAGTTATTACATATCACAACCTAACTTTCACAGTTGTAGCATTATTAAAGAAAATTTGGTAATTATAGAATTAAAACGTTTAAAGGTAAACTTTACAAAACCAATTTATGCAGGGTTTGCAATTCTTGATCTATCGAAAATATTTCTGTATGATTTTCATTATCATTACATTAAAAAAACTTTTAAAAGTCAAGCTAAATTGTTGTATACAGACACCGACTCTTTAATATACCACTTTTTTGTTGATAATGTTTATGAGCATATTAAACAGGATATTGATAAATTTGATACCTCTGATTACCCTCCTAATAATGTTTATAACATCCCGTTGAAAAATAAAAAAAAATTGGGTTTAATGAAAGATGAAAATAATGGAAAAATTATGACTGAATTTATTGGCTTGAGATCTAAAATGTATACCTTTAAAACATATGAAAACAACAACAAGGAAACTGTTAAAAAGAAAGCAAAGGGTATAAAGGAAGCTGCATTAAAAACTATAACATTTGCCGATTATTATGATTGTTTGTTTAATAATAATACACACAACACGACGCAAAAATTGTTTCGTTCCCAGAAACATGAAGTATATACAATAAATCAAACTAAAATAGCCTTAAGTCCGCATGATGATAAAAGGTTAATAAGTTATCTATATACGGATACATTGCCTTGGGGATATCACAAAAACTAAAAAATCATCAAAATCTTCTGTAATTCTAATCAATGTACATATTTTTGTTTACTGTATGTGTATATATTGTATTGCGTAAATAAAGCAATAAATAATATTATTCTGTGTTTTTTTTTAATTAATAGGTGACATAGATGTACTTGTGCAGGTAAACACCTGTTTAAAGATGACGAACACATTAAAAAGAGGTTAATTAATTACAGATACAGGTGAATTTACACCTCATATCTTCAGCGATGTCATTAGTAGTGTGTGCCACACCTGTTTTTTTTTTAATTGTCTTCTGTTATCTTGAAAGATGACAACCGTTTTTTAACACATTCAAAGAGGTTATTTAATTACAGGTGTGCTTCTAGCACAGGTAAAAAACAGGTGTGTGTTTGTTGTCTGTTCTTAGACCGCCTTCTGGTAGGATGACGTCATTGTTAACACTTCTTCAGCACGTTTTTGACACATTCAAAAAMGTTATTTAATTACAGGTGTGCTTCTAGCACAGGTAAAAAACAGGTGTGTTTACACCTGATATCTGCAGTGACGTCATCATTAGTGTGTGTTTGTTGTCTGTTCTTAGACAGCCTTCTGGTAGGATGACGTCATTGTTAACACTTCTTCAGCACTTCTTAGGCGGGTTCTTTGCGACCTTCAGCCTACCCCCCTACTGTGTGGTAAGAACCGGATGGCGCGGTCCATCAGGTTGTTGGATTGTCATCATACCCTAGTGGTATAACTACTAACGTTGTACCCTGGCGGAATTTTCGGGTTGTGTAAGAGGGGACTTCAACTGGAACTACCACATTGTCGAACGTCATGTCCTGGTTTATAAAAGTTCTAACTTTTGAATCCGTGATGACCATCCATCAGTTATTATCCCGGGACAATCAGCCTGATATATTCGCAGACTTGTTAGAAAAATATCTCACTTCCACGTATTTCACATTTCTGGGTAAATTATACCGATAAATTTCTGGTACATTGGCCATTGGCAAAGATATTCATGGAAGCCTTTGAACAAATAGCTTTAGAGTCATCAGACGTGAAACCTAAAATCTGGCTCCGTTATATCGACAACACCTTCATAATATGGCCTCACGGCTCCAACACCCTAACAACCTTATTAGATCACCTTAATTCCCAACATTCTAATAAAAATCGAAAGCAATAATTCTCTCCCATTTTTCGACGTTGTTGTCATTCGTCTACCGGGTGGTCGTTTGGGCCACTCTGTCTATCACAAAGCCACGTACACAGATCGGTACTTGCATGCGTCTTCTCATCACCATACGTCACACAAGCGTTATGTCCTTAATTCTCTTGTTAACCGTGCTATATCAGTTTTTGAACAGGACAGACTTCGAAGTGAATTGCAACACTTACGCATCAGTCTGGCCAACAACGGAAATAATAACCGTGAGATACAATCTGCAATTAATAGTTATGTTTACTCCAAATCTAAACTAACTGTCGAACCTTAAAACTATTGGACGACTTACAGCAGTCGAGGTGTCATAGACATACTGGCAAAATCCTTAAGAAACAACTCATTCGTACTATCTTCCAGCCCCCTTCGAAAATGTCACAGATTCTGCCATCTCCCAAGGACAAAATACATCCATAAGTCGTCTTTCTTCTAGAGGTTTTTACAGCATCCCTTGTTGGTGCGGTGCCATATATATTGGGGAACAGGTAGACTGCCTAAAGACTGCATAAAGGCTGCCATAAAATCAGGTCTCTTCACCCAGTCAGCAGTAGCCGAACATCAACATGAYGCCGGTCACAATATTTTCTTCGACAATGTGTCCCATTCTTTACAACCTGAAAATTCCGAGAGTCCAGAGAAATCTTCAAATATCCGTATAATCGTGAACATGGTTATCATCTCCTCACTATTTGGTATCCATTCACGTAACGGCTATTCCCACTTTCACAATCTTCCGCCTTTGCCGTTCAAAGCATTCCCAGATCTATCGTTTCAGTCTCTATCTTTTTTAGGATTTGGTCCAACTCTGACGTTTCTCGCGTTAGTTTGTACCATATTCCATATTCCTTATTCCTGCCCCTTACAAGTTCGGTCGAAACGTCGACCTTAGTCCTTATTCCAAAATCAGACGTGATCTAACCCAAAGAGACTTAATCAAACTCTAGCCACGAAAGCTTACGTTCTTAGAGTATGGGCTTAATTAATCTATAATAAATGTCGTTATATGCCTTTATATGTGTAGGCTAGCTAGTAATGTGCGTTTTGATCTACAATATTTCATAAAAGAATAGGCAGCGTTATTAAAATACTATAGTTAGTAATGGCGACTGCGGTGTTATAAAATGAGCAGCTTACTGTCCTAACAGATTAATCATACATAATTGACCTATTCAAATAGAAAAATTCCTAGGAAGGACCTATAACTGATATGTTTCTGTAATTTTCTAATTACACCCTCCACTCCCTTTGTTACATATCCATCACAAGGCGATTCCATTTTCAATCATGTCAGACGTTCAGTGGTGAGATTATCTTTTGAAACACTATCTAAAGGTACGCAAGCCCGCCGTTGCGAAAAGAACTTAATGATTTGTACTTTTTTTTAGAAATAATCAGTTAACAGCTGCCTTGTTTAGCACTTGGATGTTTCCAGTTCTTATAGAATGTCATATTATTATTTATTTTATTCAAGACATTTAGAAATAAACAGTCTGAAGAAGGCACATTAATGAAGCGTCATATTGTCAGCAACAGAAGTTTCACATTCTTACTGGAGCCTACACCCACAAATCAAAATGCTAAAAACTACCCATATTTGATTAACACCCAATCACTGCGATATAGTGAGCAAAATAAACCAAACACACATGCATCCTCTTGAAACGCAACTTATGATGATTCATTGAACCATAATCCATTGACTGTTATCATTATCATCTTCCGATTTGGCAACGCCGTCTTGCAATTTTGTTGCAATGTTTGGGCATTCTTCTACTAAGGTCGGCGCGTCTCATCGGCTTCCCGTTTTTACTTCCCCCAGTTGCGACGGCTCGTTTGCGGATAACGAAGCACCTCCCTTCACGTCGAAACCAACGGTGAAGATAATAAAACCTGCGAATTACTTTATAATTTCGTTCCGACACCGCCGCGCGGGTGTTTTGTTTGCGCTCGGAAAAATTGAAAAATACCTGAAAGCCCGGATTTCAGAACTCAGTAATGGGGTGGCGACGTGCGGTGTCACGTATAAGATGTGGGAGTAAGGATGATTCGTTCGCGAGATAAAAGCTTGAAAACTTTCTTTACACCACTTGGGACACGTGCTTAAGTCCGTAGGTGTAAGGCAGGTCTAACACGATAAGTGGCAGGTTACTCTTCGGGTTGTACTAGTAGTTCCCAAATTCCAAAATATTATTATTGCCTTTGTAACAAAATGGTTAGTTTTAGAACATACTTAGATAAATTTTTAACATTATTTTTCAGCAAGGGGATAAATTTTGTTAATTCTGTTCGTTTCGGGTACTCTCATAAAATTTGTTAGGCAATAGTGCATTGTTACAAAGACTCGGTTATTGCAGTTCAGTCGTGATATTTTATTGCAATCAGATGGAGAAAAATTGGTCCTGTTCCTAGAAGGTTCTGACCGTTGCGGCTATTTTGCGATTGGGGTACACGATCCAAAAATTGCGATGGTTAACGCGCGAAACCTCTCAGTTTATAGTAAATTTGGTAATAGTTGATAGAAATGATTCATTCAATTGCTCAATCTCCTCAGAATATTAAGTAAGGATTTAGTTACGATTGCCAACAATGTGAAGTTTTCTTCACATGTTGCATATTGGAATGAAGGATGTTTTGTTATAGTAGTCAAAGTCGTTGCCATATCGCGTGGTATCTTAACTTCAGATTTGGGATATCCACGAGTTAGATAGGTTTAATTGATATTGTTTAGCTTTGGTTAGCTTTGATTTAGATTTTGATAATTAGACAACAATCGTTTGACAACGAGAATGTGACCAGTACCGCGCTTAGAGAACAGCAAGTGGGGGTAGTTTTGACCAATCAGGTCTCAGTTCAGAAAATCCAGCAAGTAACGTATTTTTTTTAAGTTAGAATCTTCAGTCTACGTAACGTCCTCTTAGATACCAGAAGAAATGTAATTTCTCGTCCAGCCCGCGATGTACAGAGTAATGTTGCGTAAAATCAGTTAGATTAAAAGATGGGTTAGTCACGCGTCTCGGTGTTTTTGGAAATTCATTGTTAGTTTAAACTCGGGTGTAAGTCAAAATTGTTAATTTACGGATCGAGGTCATATTCTTGTTTTAAAGAGCATAGTATTGTAAGAAATATTGGGAAGATTAGGATATACAAGTTTTGTTGAATACCTTTTATTTTGTTCATTATTTCCATTAATTAATTAATTAATTGTTAAATATATTTGTTGTTTGATACGTAGCTTTTTCATTCTTGCGAAAGATGATTATAGCGCTCATGTGTAAGTTTGGTAGCACCGTTCGAAAAAAGGTAAGTCAGACATTTTATTAAGGTTTGATATTTACAATTGAATTAGACTCCACGCAATTACTAGAATCCGCGAATTCGTTTAATCTGTAAGCATCCCCAGTAATTAGTATCGGCCAACCATTGTGTTTTGTGACAGGGATCTTAGTATTGGTATTTAGAGCTTGCAGTGTGAAATTGATAGATCCGCTCGCTGCCAATTTTAATCGGTAAGCAAGCAAGATAATTCGGTCACATCAAATTTGATGTTAGGCCTGCCACACCTTACATGAGGTTGGTTCGTGTATTTTAAGAGAATGATTAGGTTTATAATATAAAATAACTAAAATTTTAGACAACTTTCCACAACAACAATTGTGAGCAAGAATTTTTATCGCGCAATCACTGTTGACAAAGTATATGTGAAAACTATAAATACAAAATATGACGTTCGCAAAAAATCCAGTACTATTGCAATTGTTGCCTACAACTTACACTGCAGCTGATAAGAACTAGAACAATTTGTAGTATTAATAATTGTAATAGCCGGATATTGAAAAATATTTCTGTTGTTTGCTAAACAGATTAAGGAATCATTTTTATATATGGAATACATTTTTCAACTATTGCGGCTATGAAAAATTTAAGACGAATTATTGATGCGAGAACTATAGAAAACCATCCTACTACCTACAAGGATACGAAAAGGGCAGCATTACTAACATCGTGTTGCAATGGAACCTATGAAATAATGGTTATTATTTTAGTAAGAATTACCATTCACCTAACTCACCAAAATTGTAATCAGTGTCCAGTTACAGACGACTGAAAAGGTAGTATCAAGTGATAGTAGTATTAGAATGATGCCGTTTTAATGCTGGAGTTTACTCATTTGTAATAGTATAGGGCATTTTGAACGTACATATCTGTAAATCACCCGTAGTAAAGTGGATAAATATCAAAATAGTAACTGCAGTAAGGACATTATGACAGTGATAAAAATTAATATACACAGAGTACTGTGTCGTGTCACGTGACACTTGCGTACAAGCAAAAATCTGTGACATTTGCGTATAGACCAAGGATTTGTCTCAAGCAGGTAGTCTAAGGCCTCACCCCTAGATTTGACGCTTGTGTACAACCTATTGAAGGCGGAAAAGAATGAAATCTTGCCCCAATAAAGGATTTTACGTCTATATTTTTACATATGTAGGTATGCTTGTATTTAGAAGGAAGTGTAACTGTGTAACGTTAATTCCTCAGCTTCTTTATTGTTTGCTTTGGCACACTTTTTATACCTCGTTTAGGTGTTCTACCAACCCCTAGCGATCATGCCGTTGTCGACATTCGTTGGTTGTAATATTATCACGTTGCCATTCGTCATGGCATTGACATCGCATTCGACGATCAAAAAATTAGTTATATTTTGGCGTTGTCACTGACAGGTAATTTGTGATTATTTCTTCCCGACTTTTCTGAAGAACACGGACTTTTGCCGTGGGTACGTGTAGTTAATCGAGCATTTGTTAATTGTAAGCTCTCCCAATCCTGGGAATTGAKCTCGCGCTACCCAGTTGGTTCMTCCGTTTGGAGGCACGCTTGTTGGTTTGTTTGGTGCTGAGGACTAACGTTACCCGTTGTTGGGGGATATAACGGCTGTGTCGGTGGTTTTGTGAGAAGGTCGGCCACATTTTATCAGGATAATCATCGACCACCAGAGGTGAATATTCGTAAGTTTGTGATTCGATTTAATTCCTAATGTCTGTTATTTTAGGTTTTTTTCCCCGTGTTATTTCTTTCTTTTGGTCACACAAGCTTACTTGCAATATTTTTGGCGTACTGGTTCTGCCATTGCTCAGAGGTGCTCCTGGAGTATTGGTGTTTGTTTCTGGGAGATACGCAATTGAACCCGGCAGAGTAGTGTGAAGCGGACCAGATCTAAAGGGATCAGGAGAGAGAAGAACAGGACCACAAGAATTTATCATTGCGTTTTCCTTATCGCGTACACTTGTAGGGTGAATTAGGCATTACTATTGATTTTTCTTCTCTTGTACTTCGGAACGCATACGCGCGGGAACAAAGCTTCTGCCTTATCAGTGTGTTTCAGAGAAGGAGACCCCCAGTGGACCCGCTGTGCGCACATCGGGGACGGCTGTGTGGATTTGTAAGTACCAACCTTTTTTTTTCCTTTATTTTCATCTCGTGGTTAAGGGCTGGGAGTACAGAACGGCGAGGTTTGTTCCTGCCATTTGCGCTGTTTTCTTTACTGTGCCGTTGTAACTTTATTTTCTTATTTTGGTTGTTCGCGAACTATTTTTGCCCATAAAGTTTGCGCGATAGGGATTACAGCGAAAAAAACAATACTTTGTTTGGTTTGTGATCCATATTACATCTGATATTGTTACTAAATTTTGTTACTGAAAATTTTTGGGATCTTTCTTTGTGTCTATTTTTAGCTCTGAAGTGTCCTTAGAGTTTAGTCATTTTTCATCGACAAATCCATGGTTCGTGATTGGCGAGTGTAAC
The DNA here is from genome assembly GCA_025024175.1 of Rhyzopertha dominica. NCBI lineage: Eukaryota > Metazoa > Arthropoda > Insecta > Coleoptera > Bostrichidae > Rhyzopertha > Rhyzopertha dominica. The sequence continues at coordinate 37,234,614 of QCXZ01000041.1, forward strand.
TGTTGAACTTAACGGAATTAAATCACGTGCCCCCCCCCCCCCCTAAACTAACATATCTCACACCACGCCCATTCTCCACTGTAGCTGGCGGCCCGTTGAGCCCACTATATCGAAGTGACACTTCAAATCAAATAGACTAAAGATAGTATTTTGTTCATTTTGGAGAAAAAGCCCTACAATTTGGCGCCCAACGTGGGGCCACTAATTTGATTACAACGGGAATCTAATACATATGTATTTGTATGTGCATAGTTGCAATATCGCGTATAAGTTAGCTGTTTTAGTTAATAACGGGTAACAGAGCACTTTAGTTCACCTTCTCTCACACGAACGTCTTTCTTTAGAAACCAACAGTCTTGATTGTTGATATTTCTAATTTTTATTGTTTCCTTATTTCTTGAAGTGGGTATAAGTCGGGGCCTGTCATTTTTTTCTTTTCCTATCCTCAGTTTGGTCGGTTGACGTTGAGTCAATTTGGTATTTCGAGCTCTTATTTACTCTATTTTCCTCATTATGTTGCGTAAGATGGATATGTATCGGCTAAACCATGAGGAGCTTACATATGAATTGGCGATCCGAGGTATGGCTTCGGGAACTTGTGAAGAGATGCAAAAGGTTTTGGCTAGGGCGAAGAAATTGGAGAAGACGGGGGAAAGCTTTACTTGCCAAGAGCACCCTTACACTTTTGAGTAGGATGCAGATGCAATCGAAAAAGGTTTGCAGGAGTTGGGGTCGGAATTGGAACAGCTGAAGGATGTTGAGGACGGCCCCACAGCACGTAGAATGGAAACCAGGCTGACGCATTTGTTCGGGCGAGTTGATAGAATGCAGGCAAGTAGTACTGCGGAGAAAGGGCAAAAAGCCAAGTTTGCATCCCAGGTAGTGCTGTTGATATCTGAGGTGGAAGATGCGGTTAATCTATTTGCGGAGCGAAGGAAGAAAGGAGATATGTCTCCAACACTTAGTATACGAGAAGAACAACGTCCCTCGCGACAACCGCAACAGCAGCAACGAGAGCAGGAACAAAGTTTGATCAATTTAGAATCTTTGCCTGGACCGTCCGGCATTGTTCGTCATTCTAGTCTACTTCCAACGGTTGGACCGTTGCCCAAGCCTATACCGGTTAGCAAGTGGAACCTTAAATTCTTTGGCGACCTTAAATCGATTTCGGTGAATGCGTTCATTGAGCCAGTGGGGGAATTGGGAGTCGCTCGCAATGTTACCCGAGAAGAACTGTTTAACTCTGGAGCAGACCTGTTCACGGATCAAGCTTTGCTTTGGTATCGAGACGCAAGGATTGGGACGAGCTGGTGGTKGCTCTGAAGCAGGAGTTTCAGCCTATAAATTTTGATGAAAAATTAATGGATGAGATAAAAAAGCGAACACAGGGACCAGACGAAAGTATAGGGATTTATTTAGCAATAATGTCCGCGATGTTTGGCAGGTTGACCTGTTCAATTTCAGAGACGACGCAGCTGAAGATCCTACTGCGCAATATTTCTCCCTTTTACCAGAATCAGCTGGGCCTGGTAGAAGTTACCTCCGTGGCTCATCTAAGAACCTTGTGCAGCAAATTGGAGGAGCGCCGAGAGGCCGTTGAAGCTTTTGTGTCTCCCTCGAGACGTCACGAGCTGGAACCTGATTTGGCCTATGTGGGTCTGGAGCCAGTAGCACCTGTGACGGTTTCAGAAATTGTACCTTCTCCGGAGGCTAGTTCTAGGGCTCATTCGATTCATTGTTTTAATTGTCGTCAGTTGGAACATAGGGCTATTGGTTGTGGGGGTCCGAGGGTCAAGAAATGCTATCGGTGTCAGAAGCCGGGTAATACTGTTAGGACCTGCCCAGATTGCAATTCGACGAGAAACGCCCAGCAGCGCCGCTAGGTGGTCGAGTCGGTGGTGCTGGCAGGGAAATCTTGGCTATTCAACCCATTTTAACATATATCTTACACCACGCAAAGAATGATGGGCGCCCTTATTTGAGAGTATCAGTTCTGAGTGTACCTTTGCTGGGATTGTTAGATAGTGGTGCATCAAGGACGTTCCTCGGTGAGAAGGGTTTGAATTTGTTACAGAGGCTGAGTTTACCTTTGTTTGCGGGTGGTACGGTCGTCGTCGTCTCCAATGGAGAGAAATGTGAGAGTGTGGGGAGCTTGTCGTTACCGATTTCGGTAGAGAATAAAGTGATTTTACTTGACGTACTTGTGGTACCGAAGCTTCCTCACTTTCTCATTTTGGGCATTGATTTTTGGCGGAAGTGTGGCATTGTACCAGATTTACGTGGAGACCAGTGGTGTTTCGTTGATCGTCCGGAGAGTCTTTGCTCATTGCAGGAGAACGAGGGAGACGTATTGTGTCCGAATGAGAGGATTCTGTTGAAAGAAGAGGTAGATCGGAATGCTGTTCTAATGGGAAATAGTTTGGGTTGTACAACAGTTGCCGAACACGTTATTCGCACGAATTCGGAACCCATCCGACAGCGTTATTATCGAGTTTCCCCAATCATGCAGAAATATATCGATGCGGAGTTAGACGAAATGTTGAGGCTTGGAGTGGTTGAGAAGTCTAGTAGTCCATGGGCTTCGTCAATAGTTATGGTAAAGAAAGCGAAATCGGATTCCTGGCGTTTTTGTGTAGATTTTAGGAAACTTAATAGCGTTACCGCTCGAGATAGTTATCCGTTACCTATCTTGGCTGACGTCTTAGACAAACTCAGAGACGCTAGATACTTGTCAACCCTCGACATAAAATCAGCCTACTGGCAGGTACCCATGGAGAAAAACTCGCGGCAGTATACGGCATTTATTGTTCCTACTCGGGGTCTGTTTCAGTTTACACGAATGCCTTTTGGGTTACATAATGCTCCGGCGACTTGGCAGCGTCTCATCGACAAAGTTCTGGGAAACCTCGAGCCTTTCGTGTTCGTTTATCTTGATGATGTGGTCATTTGCACACAAACGTTCGAGAAACACCTGGAGGTACTCGAGGAGGTTTTTAGGCGTCTGCGGGAGGCCCAACTCACTGTTAGTTTTGATAAGTGCCATTTTTGTAAGCCTAATATGAAGTATTTGGGCTTTGTTATTGACCGGAAGGGACTTCATGTTAATCCAGATAAGATTAAGTCCATGTTTGAGCTTCCTCTTCCTCAGAACGTGAAAGAGGTCCGTCGTATTATTGGGAGATTCTCGTGGTACCGAAGATTTGTTCCGGAATTTTCCACTATTGTTTCTCCGATTACGGCTCTTATTAAGAAGTGCTCAAAATTTGTTTGGACGCCGGAATGTGACAGTGCTTTCCGTAGGATCAAGGAGCTTCTTATTCGGGCCCCGGTTCTCAGTTGCCCTGATTACTCTTTGCCTTTCGTTATCCAGACAGATGCTTCCGGCTATGGCATTGGAGCAGTGTTGGTCCAGCCTCATCACGATGGCGATAGCGTTATTTGTTTCCTCAGCCGTTCTCTAACCAAACAGGAAAGGAACTACACCACTACAGAGAGGGAATGTCTAGCTGTTCTCTGGAGCATTGAGAAACTACGATGTTATATTGAAGGAGTTCCGTTTACTCTGGTGACGGACCACTATAGTTTAGTATGGTTGCAGAATCTCAGGGAGCTCGGTGTGCTGTTCGTCTCCAGCAGTTCGATTTTAAAATTGTCCATAGGAAGGGCAAAGACAATGTTGTTCCGGACATGCTTTCTAGGTCGGTTCCCATTATTGATGAGGTGGTTGTTTCTTCGTCGAGGAATGGCAAGTCTGAAGACGGTTGGCTAAAGAAAATGATAAAGTCTGTAAAGGATTGCCCGTTGAAGTATCGTGAGTGGAGGGTGAGCGGTGGCAAGCTGTTCAAGCACGTTAAGCCTGATTTTCCTTCGTTGGGTAATCCGATGGAAAACTGGAAGGTGGTTCTCCCTAAACCTGCAAGACTTGAGGGCATTAAGGAGGCCCATGAACCTTCTCTAGCGGGACACTCCGGTGTCTTCAAAACTTTTAGTAGAGTTGCTTCTAAGTTCTATTGGCCTGGTATGAGGAACGATATATCGAGGTTTGTCAGAAATTGTGCGATTTGTGCCCTTTATAAGCCTAACCTTCGACCTGTTGATGGGTTGTCGTTTCACCCGAAGCCTAGTAAACCTTGGGAAGTAATTTCATCTGACCTTGTGGGTCCTTTTCCCAGGTCCACTAAAGGATATTCGTATGTTTTGGTTATTACTGATTACATGACAAAATTTCCTATTGTTGTACCTATAGGCAAGCGACTAGTATTGCCATTGTACGTGAAATTGAAGAAAAGGTTTTCCTTTTGTTTGGTGTACCAAGAATATTTATTTGTGATAATGGTGCCCAATACCGTAGCAAACTATTCAGGAATTTAATGTCTGCTTATAACGTAAACGTGAAATATACCTCATTTTATCATGCGAGGGCAAACCTGACCGAGAGAATAAACCGAACTTTGAAAACAATGCTTTCCATTTATGCGTCCAAAGATCATTGAAAATGGGATGTTAACCTGCAGAAGGTGGCCTGTGCCATAAGAACCGCTAGACATGAGATTTTTGATTTAACACCGTATTTTGTCTTATTTGGTAGATCCATGTGCCTGTCTGGGGAGGACTATAGGCACGAGCCTCTGGATGGCGTTGAGGGTGATGGTAGCGAGCAGTCGAAACCTAGATGCGAACAGTTTCGAGCGTTGTTTGAGCTGGTGCGCGCAAAGTTGGAGGCAGCCAATAGCAGGGCGGCTAAGTTATATAATTTGCGTCGTCGGTTAGAGGAGTATGACCCTGATGGACAATTATTATGGAGAAGAAACTTTGCGCTGTTCGACGCCAGTAAACATTTTACTAGTAAACTAGCACCCAAATATGTTGGGCCCTATTACGTTTATAAAAGGATCTCACCTTGGACTTATACCCTCAAGGATGAAGCTGGCAAAATACTCGAGGGTTCCTGTCACGCAAAGGACCTTAAAAAGGGGCCTGGCAAGGATGAAGATTAACCTATGTAAAGTAGGAGGGGGAATTGTAACGTTAATTTCTCAACTTCTTTATTGTTTGCTTTGGCACACTTTTTATACCTCGTTTAGGTGTTCTACCAACCCCTAGCGATCGTGCCGTTGTCGACATTCGTTGGTTGTAATATTATCACGTTGCCATTCGTCATGGCATTGACATCGCATTCGACGATCAAAAAATTAGTTAAATTTTGGCGTTGTCACTGACAAGTAATTTGAGATTATTTCTTCCCGACTTTTCTGAAGAACACGGACTTTTGCCGTGGGTACGTGTAGTTAATCGAGCATTTGTTAATTGTAAGCTCTCCCAATCCTGGGGATTTGAACTCGCGCTACCCAGTTGGTTCGTCCGTTTGGAGGCACGCTTGTTGGTTTGTTTGGTGCTGAGGACGAACGTTACCCGCTGTTGGGGGATATAACGGCTGTGTCGGAGGTTTTGTGAGAAGGTCGGCCACATTTTATCAGGATAATCATCGTTTAACCCTCGACCACCGGAGGTGAATATTCGTAAGTTTGTGATTCGATTTAATTCCTAATGTCTGTTGTTTTAGGGTTTTTCCCCTTGTTATTTCTTTCTTCTGGTCACACAAGCTTACTTGTGCAATGTTTTTGGCGMACTGGTTCTGCCATTGGTCTGAGGTGCTCCTGGAGTATTGGTGTTTGTTTCTGGGAGAGCCGCAATTGAACCCGGCAGAGTAGTGTGAAGCGGACCAGATCAAAAGGGTTCAGGAGAGAGAAGAACAGGACCACAAGAATTTATCATTGGGTTTTCCTTATCGCGTACACTTGTAGGGTGAATTAGGCATTACTATTGATTTTTCTTCTTTTGTACTTCGGAACGCATACGCGCGGGAACAAAGCCCCTGCCTTATCAGTGTGTTTCAGAGAAGGAGACCCCCAGTGGACCCGCTGTGCGCACATCGGGGACGGCTGTGTGGATTTGTAAGTACCAACCTTTTTTTTCCTTTATTTTCWTCTCGTGGTTAAGGGCTGGGAGCACAGAACGGCGAGGTTTGTTCCTGCCATTTGCGCTGTTTTCTTTACTGTGCCGTTGTAACTTTATTTTCTTATTTTGGTTGTTTGCGAGCTATTTTTGCTCATAAAGTTTGCGCGATAGGGATTACAGCGAAGAAAACAATACTTTGTTTGGTTTGTGATCCATATTACATCTGTTATTGTTACTAAATTTTGTTACTGAAAATTTTTGGGGATCTTTCTTTGTGTCTATTTTTAGCTCTGAAGTGTCCTTAGAGTTTAGTCATTTTTCATCGACAAATCCGTGGTTCGTGATTGGCAAGTGTAACTGTTGAACTCAACGGAATTAAATCACGTGGCGCCCCCCTAAACTAACATATCTCACACCATGCCCATTCTCCACTGTAGCTGGCGGCCCGTTGAGCCCACTATGTATATCGAAGTGACACTTCAAATCAAAGAGACTAAAGATAGTATTTTGTTCATTTTGGAGAAAAAGCGCTACAACTGCATGCAAATAAGTATAGATAAATTTGGAGATTATGTTCAGCGAATATAGTAATAAAGCTAATGACTATGTTTTACATACGACAAACCAAACTGTTAAGCATTCCCAGTGCACTGCATTATGAGGTAAAACAAGTCGGAATTACAGTTTAATTCATTCTTACTCTTGCAAAAGGTATTATCTTCATTTAGTGTGTGACTAAGGAAAACAGTATAATTTATTTTGAGATTTTCACATAAGTTACGTACGAATAACTAAAAACCTAATGTTCAAAATGAAAATTTATGTCGAACCTAAACGGCCGAATGATATTTTTTATTGTTACAGTACAACGAGCAAGTGGAGCCGATATTCGATGGGCTGTCATGAAAGTTTATGTTTATGTATTCAGTCCAAATCCAAACTAGCCTTGAATGGGTGTAACTTCTTTTCATGTATTTATATAGATAATCGACTCACTAATTTATCATCGCCGAGTGTATAGACTATTGAAACTATACACATGAAATGTGTCCCTGCTTTTAATAACGTAAACACTCACAATGGAAGGATTTTTTTTAAATTTTACCCCTTTACAAGATTATTAGAAAATAAATACGGATTTCAGTTTTTCTTTTTAGGTTGAATTATTTACAAAGTAATTGACATTAATTACGTAATTATACACACATATTTGTTTTCGAAATTCCACCCCTAAAGATGAGGGATGACAATTGGTATGAGATTTCCGTTATTTTTCATTCTACGCGAGCAAAGCTTTGGCGGGGGTTAGTAGTGTCATAAAACAGATAACTTTCAATAATGGTTTTAAAGAAGAGTATATCCACGGCCCCTTTGGAAAGCTATAAAACAATTTATGGTGCTTCAAATTTATTTTGTATCTAGTAGTCGCATAAGAATCTCAAAAGCAGTGCCGATTTAACGTAAATTATTGTTTAAAATAAAACGTTTAGACTATTCACGTCATCATATTGAAAATAGTACATTTTACAAGAGTATGAATAAAATAAACTGCATTTTTGGTGTATTTTCCGACAAAAATAGTCGTGCTATATTTAATTATTTTATTTTTCAAATCCAATCTTAAAATTAATCTGAAATTATCTCCATGCAGTTTCACTGCCTCCTCAATGCAAGCATACTAATACTGAAGTAAAATCCCTTATTAGAGATTCATTTCATAATATGCTTTCACTCCTTCTCATTTCGCTTCCGGTGATTGTTACATCTCGGAGTATCGCCATAATAGACTACCTGCTTAGAATATCCCTTAGTCATACATTCCAGAGTACATCGTCAGTTACTGAATAAGAAATTTTTACATATCTACGGTACAAATAAATAAGTGTTCGTAGAGTGCCGGTTTCTGGCGCGAACATCTATACATCTTGTGAGAAAAAAATACATGATAAAGTGTACAATTTGTAGAAAAGGAAAGAAAGGCATACCTGCTTAAGTAAACGTTTCATTTGTCACATACACCGAACGTGTTACCAGAAACGAAAGGCCTCCATTTATTAACAGGTCTTTCCCAAACAAAAACAGTAATGCAACATCAGTGTCTTGTTAGCTAGATACACTTAGATATATGCTGGTTACATCACTGGTGACTGGTGTAAGTTGGTAACACTCCGGATTATTACTTGCGGTATGTATCTTTTTCCTTATCCAAACAACAACTTTTCTTTACACTTTCTTTTGGAGTCAGAACCCATAAAGACTGCAATTACATTGGCGAAGTAATAATTTGTGCGCACAATCGGTGTAGGTAGCAATGTATATGCAATGCAGGCGGTGAATAATATTTTTTAGCTAAACTAAGTGGAAGTAAGGCTTGTGCAAAGGTAGATCTTGTGTCATATGAATAAAAGCCGAACTACCAGTAAAAAAGGTGTTCTGAGAAAATCCTTAATTATAATTATTATATTATACTTGCAGGTAGATATTTCCAGGAAGTCAAGAGAAGGTTATCAAATTGCACATTGAGACCTGTTGTGACCACCAGACCAGTATTAGCGCAAAAGTGCATTTTTGGTGGCAGGAACAACAATACAATGTCATTTATTCTAATCCATAAACATTGCTGAAGTCCTAACTGTCTGCACTGAAAGTTGAAAAAGAATTCGTTATCCAAAATGTCGCCAAAAGAAACCGAAAAACATTTAAAGAATCAAGCCACCAAGATTAAAAATTTGCAAATATTATCAAAAGAAGATTAAAGAAGACGGATGTAAAAAACAGGAAACAAAAAGAAACAAATATAAAATTTTTAACAGCGGTGCTTATTATTTCTGTAGGCGCGAAGACATGCTATAGGTATACGCTTTGTGCGACGATATGTTAACGCCCTAAGTTCGTCTACAGAACTTAGACCGTTTTCACAATTTTTCAAATAGCACTCGGGTAGCAATTCGAATAGGGCAATTGGGTTTCTTCTTAGCAAATTTGAATATAGTAATTAATATATGCGTATTAACGTATTAAAAGCATATTATTATAATAAGTGCATATATGAGTCGTGTAATTTTCTGCACTAGAATGAAATCCACAAGCTAACGAATATGCACTTACCTTTCTTCAGCTATCTTCTTTTGCTGTTGAGTAATTTCGTCACTGTTGACAGGGATATTGTTACAGACTGCTAAGTAAGAATTGCGTGAAAAAAGCGTGTTAAAAAGCACACCAAAACGTACAATTGCACTTTGTCACAAGTTGATGAAGACCTGGTAGCAATCTAGGACACAGTGACATTGACAGACGTTTTAAAATACCATAAGTGATATTCTTGAACTGAAACGTGTTAAAAATGACAAAAAATGTTGCTTTCTTTATACCGATAGAAAAAATATGGCATGCTAGCACTAGAGCTAGATAGACACTAGGCCAATAGAATTAAAATGAGATAGCAAATACTGATATACTTTTTCATAATTATCTTTTTATTATTTCTATTAGATTTTTTCGGAATATATGGTTCCTGTTTTTGACAGTGGGGTGCGCTTAATGTACTGGATCTCAATATGAATGTATATCCAGAAGAGAAAATGTTTCAGATGCTCTTTTATCAACTTTGTTTGGTTGTTGTGTCACAATAAACTATTAAAATTTGGCTTAATTTGAACATGAAATACAAATTTAACAACGCATATTACAGCCTCTCTTAACTTTGCGAGGCATAAAACGAATCAGATCTGCTGCTCACCCCCAGTAGGTCTAATAAACTCTTTATTATTCACAAATAGTCCATATAGTCTCATACACATTCCGTTGGCGATAAATCAGAGGAATCTTACAGGACAATCCAAAACTTCTAACAAATCATCTTGTGAAAAGTCTTTCTAGAAAAGGCCGTGAAACCTTATGGCGCATCTACCTCCAGCAGAGGAATTGAGGTGAAGGAGAAAAACATTATCGCTTCTGCTTCTTCCTAGCATGAACGAAATGTCCATATCTGTTACTGGAGTAAAACATATTTACACTTCTTCAGAATTCTGGCATATTTTAAATACTTAAAGCCCTTTATGTTGACTGGCCGCATTGTGCTATATTAATTCCATTTGCACTATACATATGCTAAAGGGTTTTTCGTTATTTGGGATACTACGCTGTAATCACAGTAATTAAACGATTTATGTCGAAAATTTTTTATTGTTTTAAAATAAAATTACATACATTATATTGAATTGCTAGGCGAATTCAAACCGACAAAAATAATAAAAGAACAGCTAATGCGTCACTAACTTGCCGTTTTGAATTGCCTCGAATTTTTCTGATACAGTTACAGTTAATCAATACAATAATAGCTGCAATCTTATATTTACTTAGATATATACATCCACAATATTTGCACAAGAAATCGAAGATGCTTCTCTTTTGGTAATATACAATTTGAAATAAAATAATCTAATCACGCTTCAGAAATAATCATCCCGGTCTAAGACCCACTTTCTGACAAATTACTCTTCCAATTTATACTAAATAACAAATTTGTGGCTGCTGCCCAACATACATAATTATATTTTTGATCACAGGGAATTTTCAAAAAATATAAACACTTTCTTCGTATAACTACCAAAAAAACAATGATATTATCTGATTTGCAACGCAAATTTACACCTCTCGAAGATGTACGTTTGCGTTTTGATTCTAATTACACCTATCTACGAATCTAGTAGATGAGTGCACTTTGCAGGCGTCTCTGCTGCAAAATGCACTACCTAAAACTATCAAGAGCTTCTCTTACTCATTAAAATTGACTGAAATGATGGCCAAACAGACTAGAAATGCCCAACTTTAGTTACAAAATATGTATATGAAAATCTTTAGTGCAAAAGAGCTAGTTATGAAAATTAGGAAAACCGTGCTAGTAAATACAAAAGATACAAAACACTGATATGGAGCTTTTGCAAGAGATTTCCCAATAGCAAACGGAAATGTACTGCTATGGCTCCTTTAGTTTTTAAAAGAAACTAGATACTTAATATACACACATAAGTGTCTTTGAGAGAATATTACATGCTCCATTAAAGTGTTACGACTAGAAGTATGTTCTGATTGTTTCTTTAAACATTCAATAGATTATAGATATGTACATCGCTTAATAAGAACGCAAATTAGTGCCATATGAAACTACATGTCTCAAAAACAGTTATCAGAACACCCGAAACATCTCTAATGAATTTTAGAAAATTACATGGGCCGATTGAATTAGATGTTTCAGGGGTTCTCATTTGAAATTAAACAAAATAAAAAAATAATGAGGAATGTTGAAGTTAAGCAATAGAAACAATTGATTAGTCACTCACAGGCGTCTCTTTGGCTTTTCACTTATCAATGTCGAACAGCACAATTACCTCAGCGTTGTCGACAGTCCCAGGATCGAGGATAATACTAGCAGTGTTGCCCTGGGTAGGAACATGGCGCGGCTTCCAGCTGCTGTAAGAGGAACACATGCTACTTAATTAAGCGGAAAATCAATTTTACGCTAATGGGGCATTCATTCACACCAATTAGTGCGTCCGACTCGTGCGAGTCTAGAAGCACAGCAAGGGTTTAACGTTAGCAAGTGCTTTAACATTGTAAGTAGCGGACGTATGCCTTGCAACGTGACAAATTATAATCTTTACTTTTAAATCAAAGCTATCGTGTATAACTACAAATTGAGGGACAATGTTTACCAAAAGTTTTGCCTTAAAGTATTAAGTGCACGTCTTTGTCGTCACTGAAATAACATTTATATTACCTTTTTTCAGAATTTTAGCTGCGTGTTCACTTCTGTCATCGTAATAAAAGGGATTAGTCTTAGAGAAAGCTAATTGAAACCATTTTTACGTTTTTGAAGACTGTAGTAAGATTTAGATTAGTATTTTTATATATCCCCTGAGACATCCGAACTACAAAAGCGGAGCAGAGAAATACACAGCAATAAAACACAACATATGTATTTATTAGTGTACACTATATTATGGCGCAGTCAAAGACACATGACATATCATGGCTAAGATATTTTGATTCCTACAGATCAATATATTATCATCCGTAAACAAGGCGGCAGCATCCGGAACCATCGCATAAAGTTACGCCCATCACAGCTCGTGATTCAATATATGTAAGAAGCTTTAAAAAAATTAACACAGCCGGGATTAGCTCACGTTTGTGCAAAGCATGATTAACGCATTTCTTAAACAGTCATCAGGAAAAAAAACAAATTTTTATTTCCAGTACATACGAATTATTGCCTTACCAATTAAAATGATTTTTGTTTTAACCGTTCTTTGATATTTATGACTTTACTGTATTCAGTCTAAACAAAATACATATGGTTTAAATTATCTCTGAATACTAACTCTTGTACTTGTAACTCAATGTTTGCTTAGCTTCGTTTACTTCATACACATGTAGTTTGAAAAATCGTAGTAGAATTGTTACTGCTGTACTTAACCTTCCATACCTAGATGAGGATAATCCAGTAGTAACTTATATATATATCCTCATATCTGGGGCAAAATGTTATAACGAGAACAACACTAATGCCAAACGAGACAGGCTACCCTTTAACAACAAAAACTTATCACCTATATCCGGGTGTTTCAAAGCAAAAGCACATTCAATAATTACTATGGCAGACAATATGAATATGGTGTCTTGTTATGTAACATTCGAAGTCGTCAGAACAACCATTTTTCCTAGCAACCACCCTTAATTTTTAAATAGGAAAGAGAGGTCTAATAACACCTGATTTTGATGGTCTTTCAAAGATATTTCTGAAAATAGCCAGAAAAGACGACATTTTTTTCTGAAAAATTAATCCTTACCAAAGCAGTTTGTTAAGATTATATAAATATTCCACTAATAAAATATTCAAAATAACCCCCAAGGCAAAGACTTGTATTATCTGGAAACCTTACAGATCATTCAGTAAGTCGTTCAATTCAACGAATAACTGTGACTCAGTTCTTCATTCATTGACTAGACCGCACATATTATAAAACAAGCAAAAATTTTTCGCCCAGAGAAAACACAAACAAGTGTCGAACGTCGTGACAAATTTGCAGATTGTTTTATTATGTCCTAAATAACTGATTGCCACCAAGCAATCAGCGATAAGATTTTCCCTCAGGAAGAATATTTTAGCCAATGTTTACAGGGTTTATCAAAAAAATAAAACATCGCATTTTTTCCGACGCCACTGTGTGTCGCAGACAAACCCGACCGGTTAGGCTAGGTGGTGGGTGGGGCTAAGCTGTCATTGCTTATCAAAGGTAGCGCATATACAATTCAGTTTTATTAAAATAAATATTAGTTATTGTCTCGTCCTGTTTTTTTGATAATGCTGTTCATTTGTTTTATGATAGCACTATATAATTGTAGTCTTCAAGCATTCAGTTTATCTTTAAAGACCTAAAATTGCGTTTAATTATTGTTTGCATGATAATTGCGTTCAATATCCTGAGAAACCAGAACTAAAATATCTATCATTTAGTTTCAGCGCTTCATTAGTTTCAGTTTTCATATTTAAACATAACTAATCTAATCTTGTCTGTAGATATTTTGTTTTCCTATACCGCTTAGGTTAATTGCACATTATGCTCGCTGAACATTGTGTTCGTTGCGCTCTATATTTGCTGCACACTATGACAATTATACATGATGTCATTTGGAGCCGTCTCTTTCAACGAGGTTTGGGAGAGTGCACACACGTTTTTTGTGAACCTCTCTGGAATGTGACTTCGTCGAGTTAAAAGTGGTACGATCTGTTCATCAGATCAGCTTTCAAGTTTTGAATCATACTTAAAAAGAGGACGAGCGAAACTTTCTAAATGATTTAGCAAGCTTTTGGAAAAGTTTGCATCTCCCTATCCCAGTCGAACCAATGGCGTCAGAGACAAGTTTTCTGAGTGGTATATTACGTCATCAGCGCGCCCCAAAAAGGCTGGAATGAGCAAATCCAAGGTGGAGGGTATGCTCATTGTCTTTATTGACTCCAAAGGGATTGCGCATCATGAACACGCGCCTCTTGTAAAGACCGTAAACCCTTAAATTACCACAGAGTGGCCCACGGCGGACCCGAAATCACGAATCCGTTTAACTGGCAAATACGCCGCCGCAGACGCGACCTAACCTGCGGGCGCCGCGCCGGCGCACTATAACGTTGCCGCAGCCGTCCTACAGTCCGGTCTTGTCACCGTCATATTTGTTTTTGATTTGATTTTGAAAGGAAGTTTAAAGGTGCACAGTTAGACACCATCGACAATATCAAGGCTACCTCTACGAGGCTTCTAAAAAACAGTGCCACTGACGAGTTCCAGGGTGCCTTCGGGATTGGCAAAACCGCTGGAAGAGGTGTGTCAGCGCGTAGGAAGATTGTTTTATAGAATTTTAGGTTATTGTGCGAATTGGATCAACGAATTAAAAAAATACGATGAACCACCTTGTGTTTTACGGTTTTGTGTGATTTAACATTTCACCTTATTGAATTTTAGAACAAGAATCGTTTTTATTTCTACGCATTTTCAAAAGCTTTGAAAGACTTTCGAATTGACCACGACCACTATCCCTTATTAATAAATTAAAGGTGAGAGCTGTCATGGTTGTTATGACAACTTTGAATGTTATATCATAAGATGCCTCCCTCTGACATACAATCGATCTGTCCAACCGAAATTGTCTGTTATGCGAATTATTGACGATGACTCATTTACACTGAAATACTATGTACATTTGTCAGATTTTTGCCACTATAGATACGCTTGAACTCTATTTGAAAATATCTAGCATGCAACCATTTCCCTAGGAGATATTAAGCGTCCGTTGATGCGTGTGATGCAAGCAAAAAATAACCCTATACAATGTCTCCACTTCCTTTCTTCTTTCAAGGTAATACGTACTCGCTAGCAGTATATTCGCTGTTATGTGGGGCTATATGACGTTACGACCTCGTAAATTTCAAGACGCCTTACTCCTTGCACGAAAGGAAGCCTGCTACGACATCCATTTCATTGTAGTCGATTAATCTTATACCAATTCGATGTGCTTCATAATCTGCCGACGCCACGAAACAATCTATGTAGTTGCAGATAAAATTAGGGTGGTCGTAACATAATTTCTGTTGCTGGTGAGTAATTTGTTAAATACAATTCTAGAGGTAAAAAATTATAAATTCATATTTTTGCATATTGATTTTCACACCATCTAATATAATTTGCGATGTTGTGCCAATGACCCTCGGTGCACTTATAAATAAGGGCCACTTTTGTAGTTATCCGTTAGGGGCTGGGTTTCCTTTGAAACCAGCGGTTCTAAATCTGTTTGTTGTCTGTTTACACAACACCTCAGTTCCTGTTCATGTTCTGTGCTTAGTTCTTGTTCAGCTTTGAACCTAAAAATATGTAAATATGGTCATGAAGTACTACGGATACCCCCATATTATTGCCATTTTAACCCCATTGAACTGGTTTGGAAATAGCCAAATCTTTCTATGATAAAAACATTAGTAAAACAGCAGGATGGTGTTAATGTGTGGACTGAGGCTCTCCACCAAGTTACCGGGAATGTGTGGAACTCCAGCGTCAATCACACGGAAACACTAATTTAACAATATTTTGAAAAATATAATATCTTTGATGAATTGATTGTGAAGACGATGATGATGATAATTAACTTTTGTATTTTACATAAATAATGGATATTAAGTATGTTCTTTTCTATTATTATGTTTGTTTATTACATTCTCTTAATAAATGTTTTTTCCTCGGCTTTTTCTTATAATGGTTATCTTTAGACGTTCCTTTTTCTAATATTATATTTGTCTCTGTAACTGATATTAAAAAACAAGAACTAAAAAAGCACAAGTTTTCATTTACAAACCTTTGTTGTGTCAATGAAAATTAATACCTTGAAAATCATTTAAAAATATATACTCTTTTATTAAATAAACATATTTTCGATTAAACTTCACCTACCATTTCTTTATCATTTCTGGCAATTACCTGTTAAGTATGTTTGCAACATTTATTTGCTGTTTTCAGTTATTGCAAATTAAATTAATTAATTAGTTAATAATAAATTAAAGCTTTTTTCAAATCTCTTCAAATAAGTTTTCTGTTAATGACTTTTTTAGTACCTAGGTAGGCCCTGACTTTCAAGCTTTAGATCGTCTTGCAGGTTAATTAAGCGAACCTATAGTATTGTATAAGCTTTTTGGTCACAAAACATATTAAACGAGATACTTTTATTCTTTATAAGCCCATAATAGAACGAATATAATTTAAGCAAATGCATGCATCTTTAAAATGGGTTATTAAGAATAGACTATACTAAATAACCAGCAGTGCAAACAAACTTATTTTTTCCCACAAGTAGGAAAACATATATTACGTAAACATTTGTTATACATACACATCAGTTGCAATCAAAATATCGATACTTTTTTGCCCTCAATAAATTCGTTGTAAAGGTTAGATAACAATTTCTAAATTATTTCGACAAATTTGCTTCTTTTTGAAGGTATTTTCCAAACACATTGTGGAATATCCGATTGCAAATTTCTACGAATGCTCTTTAAATCATTTGTATAAATAATTCCCTGAATCACATTTTCGAAATCTATTATACAAATAGACAAACAAGGACTGAGGCTTAACCGGGTAACAAACAGATTTAGAGCCGCTGGTTTCAAAGTAAACCCAACCCCTAAGAGATAACTGCAAAAATGAGCCTTATTTATAAGTGCACTGAGTGTCATTGGCACAACATCGCAAATTATATTAGGTAGACCTTTCTTAGGGAGTGGCTTACGGATTTCGCAAAATCCTACCTGAAAACGCATTTCTAAGGGCACTACTTTTCCGCTTATCTAAAACTGTGTAGTGTACATTTTACAAGCTTGTATTAAGAGGCCGTACCCCTTTTATTGCTTGATCACTCAATGCAACTGAATAACCTATAACTATTTTCCTTTACCTAAGCCAACTGAAGTAAAATTCTGCGGCTTGCTCTTTTCCTGTTAAATTCTGCTGTTATTGTCCCCGCTGTTGTTTACTGAAGCAAACAATAACAACCGATATTGACGATAGTCCACAATGACATTTGCGGTAATGTGATATTAGCCAGACAATATTCTTAGTTAAGACGTTAAGACAGTGCGACGCAATCCAGTGTCAGTACCAGGAATCGCGTGTTTTCTCAATCGTCGATTGTTGGAGTCCTATTTTTGAACATTTGTCGTATCCAAACTGATTTACGGCGTCTGTAGGGAAAACGCAAGGGATACGTCCCGGAAGCCCGTTGTTTACCTTAAGTCCCTGATAAATGTATTCCGACACATATCCTAAAGCCTACAGTCCCGAGAATCTGCCTTTCTGCATTATTCGTTCCCTATTTTTATCTAACAAGACTTGCCTTCTGGTATATACATCTGTCATTTAAAAGTTAAACATTTTTGTCGTCTACGTAGCTGAAGCGTTGTGTTATAACAGTCTTAACTCGATAATACATCCATTCACCCCATTGCATTGCATAGATTACCCCTTGCATTAGTCATAACAATAAAACTAACTATCCTGATTTTTTTTCAGAGAAAGGTTCCTTTGACTACTAAGATCAATAGATTTCCATCCCGTTACTATTTGTCTAAATATGAGAGTTCTTTAAAAGTAGCTCCAAATCAAACATCAACTTATGTTTGCTATATTGCTATGACAGAACGCAACCCTCTCTTTTTGTATTTCTTGAAGACATGACAAGCTATAGTACCAGAGTGACCTGTTGTGGTACTTTTAACACAAAAGCTGGAGCGTTATAAAGTTAGAACATTCTTGTCTTGAAACTTGGTAATATTTGATAAAAGGTTCATGATTGGCTTTCTGGTTTTACGTAATAATAAGTATATGAAGCAAGCGGCAGGCTATTTGGCGATGGTTTCCCAACTAACAAGTGGAAATTAATAAGATAAGGAGCTAAAGCTTTGACTTGTCTGCATTTTCCGTGATACCTAACCTCGTCTTTGAAGAAACTGTTTTATTCGTATTAGGTAGTACATAATTTTCCAATAGAAGGAGCAACAATCAACACATTTAGTCCTTAATTAATCMTTCTTTGGGTTAATGCTAGGATCAATTATCAAACGCTCCTAATCATAAATTTGGCTAGCCTGATTATTTAGCGAAAAAAATGACAGTTAGTAGCTAAAGCACTGTAGCCTATATGATGTCAGAAATTATAACCACTTGTAGAACTCACCAAATCCAAAAATTTTTCATGAACCACGAACCATCGAAACCATATTATTTTTCCGGTAATCAACCCACACAAAATTAGACCAGCAATTTACATTTTCATTACATTAATTATATACGAAATTTTTAATGCACGAATATTACTACAATATCGTAATATAAGGTATTTGAACTAGTACTGTACTTTAAGTGTAACGATGATTAACAAAATTTGTATCCAATTTTACAACAAAACGTTTTGTCTTTGACATCAGTGACTAAACGAACGAAGAGCTATAGGTGGCGTAATAATAAATATAAAGCATAAATGCCCTTATTATGCGGCATAATGTGCGCAAAAGCGAAATGTGACCGTGACAGGAAGATTACCTCAAGACCCTCTCAAAAACAGATTTTTCGAATTTCGACAACATGGTGGCTAAAATATGTATCCTACTTCAAGAACACTCATTGCATCTTAAAAAAACTTGTCACTTCATCTTTTATGATACCGCCGGGAAATACAAATTGCAATCCTGATGAGGACCGGCACATTTTGGTTGAAAAACTTACTTCTTTGTCACAAATATCAGCAAAAAAATGCATGAGAAGTTTAAATATTGTTCAAGCTGTAAAAATAATTATCTTGGCGAAAATAAGATCTGATGTAACTTAAAAGCACCTAGCGTGAAACGATGATTTACAAAGTAGGTATGTCAAAAAGGTAAAACTTGCAAGCAAAAATTTGGAATTCAAAATACAAATTTTTTTAATTATATAAGAAACATGATGCAGCATCTTGCTAAAAACGAAGATGAGACATTCTCAATTAATTTTTTAGTAAGCGTGACAAAAAAATCAAATATTTTAACTCTAAAAAAAAAACACAGCGCAACGAAGGGGTTAAAAATATCAATAATGAAATATATAATGTTCATCTTTTTTCTCCAAAAGCTTTGCCATACTTAGAAGTTCCTCTTTGAACATTATTTAAATATTTTAGATATAACTTCCGAATTAAACAACTGATGGGTTGGACTAACTTTATTCGACACACGATTTATGTAATATCTGGGAACACGGAGCTTCTTTTGCCTTTAAAATTAAGTGAAAATTAATACTAAATAATAGCGGTTGCAAACGGCTATTTATCTAACAGCGGCGTGTCGAAGTTAACAACTTTTTCAACAAAGTCACTGTTTGCATTCGAGGTTTTTAACCAGTCAAGCAATAGTGGTTCTCTTCACTAAGGTCGAAGATTTGTATAATTCTTACAAGAGTTTCTATACTGTAAGTAGAAAATATTTAACGCAATCATTGTAAATTATATACTTTTTATTATAGGCAAAACGAAAATAAAAATATTGATTGTTTCTTCATATGCATTTACACTATATTTAAATGTAATTTTTATTACTTTTTATGACCCACGGTTATAAGGTATATAAAATTTTATTTTTACATATAATGTGAATGAATCGTAAAGTTAATCGTTTTGTCTTCTAATTACGCCACCGGTTATGTGGGTGCGACGCATACTGGTCCTACGCCACCTAGCGCTGTTAGTCCCCAACTAGATTCTTTGATAGTCTAGAATGTATAGTCACTGTTATGTTAATATAAACTATTCTACTAAAAAATGGTACATGAAGAAGTTATTGCATTTTTCGAGTTCTGCATTTAGTTAAAATTGTTTTCAAGATCATCTAATATGCAGTTATTGGATGCTGTAGAAGACTCTAGTTTGTAGTAATTTCTTAGAGACTACATGAAATTATATCCCTCTGCAAGTTACTTTACTTAATATCGTATTTGATAAAAGCCAACACCGTAGTAAAAACGCCTTACCCGCGCCTAAGCAAGCCCCGTGTTTTGATCAAATGTTCGTTTTCAAAGCTATTCCATGATCGTGCAGTGGTAAGTACAGATGGCAGCACCGTTAGTAAAAAACCTTTTCCGGCAGCTCACTCGTGCGCGTGCCGAGTAATAACTCTTTCCCGAAATTTATGGCTTTGACTTTTTCGGTCGTACGTTTTCAAGGTGAGCCATTTCTCAAAAACATCGATCGGACGTCACCCGAGAGAAACTCGTATTGACATATTTTATTGGAAACGGGCCAGGAGTATTCATAAATAAATTTCCCGCAGCTATCGCCGCGGTCCTGCGGAGTTCTTGCTGAGGTGAGACGTCCCGGTGCCGACGACGCGATGTTATCGCCTTATAGGCATCCAAGTTGGCGACGCCAACAGCGTTATCCAAGCGGGAGATAACGCTCGGTGTCGGGAATTGTCTCCGCCAAGCCGATGGTGCATCAATAGGAGACGCAAGCAAACTTGTTGAGCGACGATGGAGCTGCACATTTTCGCAGCGAGTTGTAGATATATACGTGATATACAGGGCAAGCTCTTTAACTGTTGAACACTGATATCTAGAAAACGATGTATGAATATTGCTGGCCTACTAAGGAGATATCCCCTAATCTTAATTTTGATAAAAAGAAGGGTTACTGATTTCAGTCCAATCTGCGTAAATGTTATGCAAGCAAGCGAAATTTAGGTTTGCAGGAATAGTTGCAGGATTTTGACCACTACTTAAAATTATTCTGTACCGCCTACTAGGTTTGGACGATCAATCAAATCGACTTCAATTTATTATTTATTTTCTGGCCTGCCAATAATTAGGTTGTACCGCAGATACCATTTCCATTGTATTTTTAGTAGCTCAGGTGCAATTGAGCAATAATCTAATCTTTTAGAAACTCCGACAAAAAAAATCTAGGGCTTAAATCAGGAGATCGTGCCAGGTAACTGACAGTAGCAACCGAACCAATCCACCTTTCCTCAAATATTTGACATAACTAGTTTGATTTTAAATTTATTAATAAAGAATGCGGTATACTTCTAAAGCCGCAAATCAGTTATAGCGTTTTACGATTAAAATGCACAGAAATTTGTATGCACTTCTCCAATTAAATAGCGAGTGTTTCTCATTTGCAACAACTGTTATGCACTTCGGTTTTGCCGAAGGACAATAGTAATCTATCATTAATTACGAAATTATTGATCAATAACAACTGAGAGTCACCCAGGTCGCAGTAATGAAGTCACCTTATCAGAAAAGATGCATTCGTTCCGTAGCGGTTATTTCCAGTCATTCGTCGTCCCCTTATTATCCAAACATACCGAAAGCGAAACCTGGGTTTCAAATATAGATTTTACAACTCCTGATGAATTGCTGGGTGGTACTTTGTGTAAATATTGCAAAGATATAAGGTTTTATAACAGATGTTTAGAATATTAGAAATCAAAAACGGTTGGCCTGGAACACACAGAAATCAATGTTACCAATTCCAAATGTTTTTCATTCTTTCTTTGGCATGTACCTTAATGGCTGATGTCAGCTTAAAATCGCCAGTGGTTTGAACTTTGGTTTTCATATGCTCAAATGTCAATTAAATCGCTTAGATATTAAACATATATTTCATCTTTAAGTAAAGCTTCATAGACGTAAGTATTCGCAGCCGTCATATTTAACGCTATCTCCGTTTTGACAATAGTGTTATTCAGTATATGGGTATAGTAGGTACCGAGTAATATTGTTAGAAAAGTTAAAAGCATACTGGTATATTACTTATTGCGATATCAGAGGTGGTAACCTATTTTCTAACAAAATAGTTACAATCAGCTCCAAATTGCACCAGAAAGACTGAAAGTAGTTGCATATTTGCTTATTTCTACAAACCTTGCGGAAATAGCAACACAGGACAATTTAGCAAAATATGCGACGTCACAAATGGAATCCGACGAGTGGATCACCTTTATGTGATATAAATCTAATAGGAATGGTGGCCGCAAATGCTAACCTGTTGTAGAAACAGTAAACGAGAAATTACTTTTAACGTGGACACGCTTCACGCCGCATTTTGGAGATAATTTTGTGCAAATCGCTAATAAGTCATCTGGCGGTGGTTTTACGAACTAGGATGTAAGTTGGAACGGTGTGTAATCACAGAGACCTAAAATGCTCATTGCCTGATCATTTGATCATCTAGCTGTGGTTTTACAAACTAGGACAAAAGGTGGTACCGACCTACACCACCGATTGCTCAAAGAACGTTTGGAAAAGCCTAGTGAAAAAGTAATTTGAATTATCATATTCATTTCACCTTGAAGTTGACTACCTTAATTTCCACTTACAGGTGTATCAAAGATGTAGCCAGCTATGATTTTTGTAGGAACTACCTACACAGTGTTGTCGAGTACGTATGGAACGTTTTTACCCCGAAAACTGGTACCATAACAATAACTGCAAGAAACTATGCACATAATATCATATACTTGCGACTAATCGTGTTAAAAACGGTTAGTTTTTAACGAACAAACAACTAAAAAGCTAACCGCAGACAAGGAGGATGAGATATATAAATAATCCGGGAAGAGTTAGACGTTGAATCATAACGAAAAGAGTAGGCCAAGATCGACTGGGACGGTTTAGGATTTGACAAGAATTAACCAAGAAAGGTTTGTGAAACAAGCGTGTAAGAAAAACGTTATGGAAAATAGAGCCAGAGAAATACAGAAGAAGAGATGGCCATGACAATGGCGGTGTTGTCAAAGAAGAATAGTTAATGTCGGAGTAGTGAAGTACAAAAAAACTTGTGAAGTAACAATTATCACACAGATGCGTATGTTGATACCCATAAGTGAACAATGTTTTGGCTTATTATTTATTATTTCTGGTTTTAGTCCTCACATGAAAAGTTAGCGTGAAAGTTAAGATGAAATTCATTAATAGATATATTTGCTACCCTTTATTAAAGGTACACCAATTCGCTTTTCGGCACGGTACCTGACTCCCGAAGGCGAGGCTCTCTTTCTCGTAAGGGCGTTATGTGAACTTACCAGGTCGTTAAGGATAATGTTATAACCTGGGGTAGGCTTTTTCTGTTACGGTACAAGGTCTGCCCTAACTCTGTATTAGCCGAGGCTTTGAAATTTTATGCCCTGGATATATGGGGTTCTTTGAAGTGGTAAACGAAGAGACCTAATAGCATTCTCTCCCCATATAGAACGCACAGAGCGCCCGGGTGCGCAGAAATTAACAAACATAAGCAAATGAAAATGATCTATTGTAGGTGGAACATGTTAAGGGTTGTTTACTCTTACACTTTGTCATGAACTTAGTTAACTTCGAAGTGGTCTGTTCAGTTTAATTATTTTATAAGATATTGAGAAAATAAACGGAGGCTGTTTGATGCTGTGCGCTTTTAGCAAGGTCCAATACCATATTCAATCATGAATTTTCACAATACATAATTGCACAATAGTGGCGACGCATAATACAGCTATACAATATGTATATGTAGGTAGTATATGAAGCTTTGTAAATTAATCTGCTTGGAGGTTGGTGATAATGCCGTAGGTAATAAACTGTTCAATTTCAGTGTTCGTTTATATCGTGCGGGAAACAACTTCCTGGCGTCGTTGAAGGCTACACCTTATTAGGAAGTTTTTGCAATAATGTTAAAAGAAATTCAAAGCTTGCTATCCCGTTAGTTCTTTGATAGTGTTAACTTGTTGGGTTCCTCTTTAGGCAAGGAAGGCGATTATACCAGTACTACAGATGCCATTTCCAAAGTATAATCTAAAACGATCTAAAGAATATTTCAGAGTTCTTCTGTGGAATCCACACGATTTCATTTGTTTGTCACGCTTAAAAACTTACTAACGAATTCATTATTCGGACTATTTTTTAAAGTATTTCCCCAAATGAGGAAAGCAGAGATATTTCGCACTTAGTCTATTGTCGAAAGTCCACATTTGGCCAGCTGTTATTTCCATTTGTCTAATCTCCATCAAAAAAATTATCGTTGGCACACCCTAATTTGATGTTGTTTTTAATTTGCTAATCTACTTAGGAGGTAAAAGAGACAAACGATAGGCAATATTTGAACAAGGCATCCTTGATTAACTGCTCTTCGGAAGTTAGCCCTTACCTATACCTGTAAACTTAAGGAGAAGAAAACCCCAGATTGTGCATTAACAATTGCATTACATCGTAGAGCTGCTGAACATCGTAACTACTCGGAACCCACAGTTCAACAGAAACCAGCCGCTCATCACAATTTTGTTAAAAAGATTGAAGATTTTCGACATGTGGGAGTATATGCCGCTGTACGCTAACAAGAATACTAAAAGTCATCAACGTTAGGGCTATTTTCAGTAAGCTAACAATGTTGCGGACAATTTTAAATGCGGGGCAAGGTCTTTTGTAAACGAAATCACAACTCAAATAACTGCCGTTATCGGAATTATTTTTTAATTAAATTCGCTTTTATGCACAGCAAATTTCAGGAGAAAACAGGTGATCAACAACCATTAACCTACAATCGTTCAGTGTTAGGAACTTCTTGATAAATGTACAAGAAGGCAACGGTTCGACTGTTTGGACGAAACATGGACATGTTAAAAAAATGAAGTCGATAATGTTCATGACAATGCAAACTTCTGAGTATTACCTAACCGAATATACCGAACCACATAAGTCGTGCAAAATCGGCAGGATCAAAACATAGACGTAGATATTTGCATAATAAGAGTCTGCGTTACACACTTACGGATTTCAATCTGATATCAAGAAAAAGTAACTTCTGAGAGAGCTTAAGCCAAGCATTATGTCACGAATGTCCATTATTAAATTGTAGCACATGTAATGGCCATTGAGATAAAACAAGCAACCATAACAGGAGAACAGAAACAAAACAAAATAATGAGAGCTTTATAACCACTTATATGCATACAGCAGTAACAGTATGGATGAGACAATTATACAACACCAAATGCCGATATTTAGAAGAAAAACGTTAAGTTCATAGGAAAAGGTACTGAAAATTTAATATTAAATGTCCTATAACAGAACATGGCGGCGACTAGTTTTTATGGTTTTTCACTCAGAAGCAGTAAAAATTACGCATACATGGTAATGACACAAATTGAAGAAGACAAAAGTCGGCATTCAACTATGAAGCAATATTTATTGTACGGGGTAAGGTTAAAAAATATTTACAAAAATTAACTTAATTTGAAAAATATAATCTGAAAAAAAATTTTGGACACCCACTATGCTATCTTAAAAGAGGTGAAAGAGACCTACAGTTTGAAATATAACTTAAGGTTGTACCTAAAAAAATAAAGAAAATACGAGCCAGGGGAGCTTTAGGTGGCGGACCCTGTATATATTGTAACTCATGGTTCCAGAGTGTGATTTCTTATATTATATCCACTTATGACGTATTTATCATATATCGTTGAGCGTTTAAAGTGACAGAGTAGACAAAAGTCGTAAATGCACAAAAAGTGCACGACTAACCCGTGGAGCTCAAATCACACAAACTTTGATTACCCAGCTCCGCTTCAACTTCTAGACAGGATACACACCTACATATCAGTCTGCAACGCGAAGCCGCCGCAAGCCGACAGTGTAAATCATTTCTGCTATTTACCTGAAACAATCTTGCTCTAACATCAACACAAACAAGCTACCTGGCGCACATAGATCGACAGCATTCGGGATTAACCAAGTTTGCGGCATTACAAAGTTGACTTCCACTCCGCTCCTGCCACCCCTTAGCGGTTGGCATTAATTAGGTACGAAACTCCATAACAAGCTTACTGGTACAGGATGAAAATGTGACACGATCGTCGCAGAAGATGTTTTAGCCACAGTTTTCAGCCAGCAAACGGGCGAGCCGGAAGCTGACCTTTTTTTCTTACAACAGTTTAAGTATTGATGTAATAGAAGCTTTTAAGGATGAGAAAGTTCAACGCCGAAGTCGTTAATAGCTTGAAATAGTATTTACGTCTTTTGCGCGTATTCCCCTAGTATTTATTATTTGGTTCCATTAGGTACTCTCGTACACAAGTGGTTATATGGAGAATGCATCGAATTATGATACAGATCTTCCTTCTTCATTTTTAATGGCAGCCGCAGTATTATAATATTATAACTGTTCTTGTTCTACACGTTTTTTGTTAAAAGTGTATCTTGTTCTTGGCTTTACGGTTGATAATGTCTATTTAATAACTGTTTCGTATAAATACCAAGGAAATAAAAATAAAACTTTAACGCGTTCTTCGTTCACAAAACCAAAACGTAAACCAAAACCCGCGTTCAACAGCGACAATGGTGTCAAGCATGCAACAAGGCATTTAGCGCATCGGCGCAATAGCGTTTCCGGTGACGTATCACGCAATATTTGAATTTGTCGGAAAACCTTTAAAGGTAACTATAAGACACTAAAACATCACAAATATTTTTTCTATTGCCAGCCTTTAGGTCCATTAGGTCCAGGATAAGTCGCACATGTGTTATAATAACGATTTGCTATCATGGGCTACAACCCCATTGTCGTAGTCAGGGGACGTACAATCAGTAAAGATAATATTCTTTTCTCAGTAGTTCCCTGACTTTCCATGGTACAGACCGATATTCCACTCCACACGTAGGCTCAGAGCTTGCAGAGAGTTCTCTAGATCAACTTCTACGTGGCAGGCCTACTCTCTCGTTAACTTCAGTACCGTGGTGTCCAGAGTAATTCTATTGTATGTTCTTAGGCACTATGTGCATCTAGGCATTAATTTACAACCTTTGAGTGTATACATGGTTGTGCTTTCCAAGTGCAGCTTGTTCGGGTCCGCTTATTAGTGTATGATGTGATTGCCACGATTTCAGCTTGGAAAATGGTTACAAGAACGTGAATGCTTTGGCATTCCTATGAATAGCTTCTACTCTTTCAGAGACAAGTACCCTGAAGGTGGGAGGTGGAATATTCCGCTGCTTCTGTCTGGGAGCATGTGCAGCATGTGTATACCATCTAACCTCCCAAATATTTTAGTATTGATTCCTTTTCTAACGAGTGTATCTTAATGATCCTCATTTATCATACTCATCATGATAGGCTGGACTCGGTGCCTCTTATATTAAAACAAGTGCAATGGAAGCAGATCCAGCAACATTTTAATGGCCACGGTAGGATTTACTAGCATTGTCCCATTAAGTAGGTGTTACGTATGCCACTGCGCATTTCAGTGGAAGCCGTTATAATATTATAATGGTCATCAAACATTACAAAGGCTAGATGCTACGAATGAATCCATGTATTGTCCATAGTTATTTCGTTAGGTTTCAATTTTCGTCCTGCAGTCGGACACACTCGTTTCAGTTCTTTTAAACTGAACATGAGTACCATTGATCAGTTTTATGTTCCACTGCCTGTAAGGCCTTTCCCTCTCTTATAATGGTACTAAAACGGAGATAATGCACTTTTGTCGACTGTATAATTGATAAGTATGCGATTTTATACTTTCTTTTTATGTATTTCATGTGGTTAGTGTAGAAGAATACCTGCGGCCTAAATATTTGGACAATAAATATATTTTTATCAATAGCATTTGTTTCAATGACACCCTCCCGCCAATTTACTGTTATAGATTTTGGTAGAATTAAGTGCTAATTTTACCAATGTGGTAATTTTGACATTCGTCCTGATAGTTTTCGAGATATTGTGACAAAAGCTTGCCTTGAGTAAATTTTACAGTACCTGGCAAATGTCCTCTCTTGTTATTGTTTGTGGCTGTAACCTATGACATTTTCCTGTATGCTAGTTTGTAAGAGGAGGAATAATTGGATGCCCTGCACGCTGACCTGACCTCGCACCTTTAGATTACTTTCTAGCTTCTGTACAGCTAATATTTTTTGAAGTCATAGACTTCCTTTAGTACTATTCTCCTTCAATTCAATTCAATGACGAATTTTCAGGGGTTTACTTGAAGTAAACACAAATCAAAGTGTTTAAATTACTTCCCACATACTCTACGTTTGTGCACTAATTAATACGCAAGTCGATCAACATTAATTGTATATTATTTGTATTATTTCACACCAAACGTTTGCAAAGTATACTGTAAAGCTTTATAATGTATACTTTCGTATATAAGCATGTATTGTAGGTGTAAATTGTTATTACAAAATTTATAATATATATATATACCCTAAGAATATAACGTTGTCATGTGGTTTTAGTAAGCTTTGCAGCTATGAAGAATCTGAAGTTTGATTACAAAGACACTATTGAAGCTAATTATATATTAAAATATGCATCGTTTTTGTTTTTATATGCAACTGCCATTTATCGTTAAACCATTGAATACGTTTTTGAAGCTTGACATTTAGAAACTTGTCGAAAATAGTACTCAAAATTTGGAATATGCCTAAGTGAACTCTAGATTATGAATAAATTATGCTCCGCTGAGTTAAGAAGTGTTTACTCTGAAACTGCTAACAGACAAAGAAATTTTTTAGACACGATAAAAATGTTTTGGGAAAAGAAGCCGATGTAACCAGCTTACATTTACTCCATTAAAGATTCATTTAGTGCACAAGTATTAAAGGGGGGTAAGCTAGACAAACGAATTTTTTTGTTTCAAAATACTCAGTGGTCCGTTTATAGTGGCCTAAATACTTATGAATACTCCTGTATAACATACCTTGAACCCTGTCCGCTCTTGACCCAGCCGGCGCCACTGTTCCTCTGCTCTCCAGCACGGATGCCCTCTGTGGCCTCTCTCCTTCTACCGACTCTTCGTTGCTTCTCTGGTAAACAGTGGCTATCGTTGCTGAACACTTGAGCTTCATATCACCCCTTTTAAAGTGCTTTGGTTTGACGGTGAACTGCAGTCCGAGTACTGAAGTCTGCAAACCCTCCCTCCCAGTGATGATGATTTCCGGGCCTCTCAGATACTTTGGATCCGCTGCCTCTCCGTTGATGAACCAGTTGAGTTGTGCCGCAGGCTTGGAGCGGCCTGAGGTGCAGTTGACGCGGACTGTGTCACCCACTTGGTAACGGGGACGGCCTCCGGTTATGCGAGGTTCTTCCTCTGGGAGGGCTGAAACAAAGATGGCATATAAATAATCACGGAGCAGATTTTAAGTCTACTCGTAATTAAATTTTTTCCATTTGTGAATTACATTTAAAGGCAATACATTTTAACTACGCACGTGTTAAGAATCACATAATAAATGAATCAAGGGGGCAGTGAAGATAATAATAATATATTATATTGTAAAGCTATGGCTGGTTATTTATGGTAGAAATCATATGGAAATATGATAATGTTTCCTCATTATTGCGTCTCCTTGTTAACAGAATATCTTACATACTTCTTTGTGTCTTAGAACATCCCATCGCGTACGCTTTATCAAGCTTATCAATGCTGCAGCAAAGGTAGTTTCAAATTTCTTGAGTCACACATTTCGTTGTTATACATTCAGCGAAAGTTGTAACAATAAATATTCTAAAATACAAAGACCTGCAATGCAAGCACTGTCATTTATCACCAGTCATCTCTGGGATGCAGATTTTTGAGTCTTCTTACGAAGTTTTTTGGATTAAGAACACTGGGCGAAAGCCAGAGCTTGGTCAGTCTCGTGTTGCAGCGGACGATTTTAATCGCATTATTATTTCTTAACGTTAACGCCAGTAATACTGCCTTGTGTCAGCGTCTCCAATCACGTAAATTGTCTGGAACGTGTTTCAACAAGATTTGTAATACGTAACTTGCAGGATCTATCGTAACTATTGTTAATATTTACCGTTTGGATCTCCACCGTTATCTAGAAAGAGAAACCCTCTAGAAGAGGTGAGTTTATAGCTTTTGTTAAAGATAATTTTCACAAAGACGCCCTTTAGCGCTTGTAGGGACTTTCTTTATTACCGAGAAGTCTATTACGTAGAAGTTTTTGCTGTTACCGATAAAATTTTACATATTACCGAAAGGCTTTGGTAGGAAATCGTGGAGACGCTGAGACACAGGAACAGGCAAGGACTAAAGGTTATCACAGCGGAACCAGTCAAGACGAAACCGATTCCCGTAACCAACCTCCAGGGGCAGCCGTCAAGCAGGCCAGATATCCTTTTACTCTATACATAAGAAGGTGCTGTAAATTTATTTGACGTAAGCAGAAAGTTAGAGTGGGGGACAATTACTTGAATGCCGGAATTGTTGTTAGTGATGTGCCACAGGGGTCAATTCTGGGGCCTATTATGTTCCTTATATACAGAACTGTGCTTGTTTTCAGCATTAAATATAGGCAATACCACATGTATGCCGATGACACCCAGTTGTATTACATGTTTAAAGTTGACGAGATTGACTCATGTTATCAAAAATTAGTGACGACCTTAATGCATTCTCCAAAGCGGCAACCGGACATGCTTTGGTGACAAACCCCAGTAAATCCAAACTTTTATTATTCGGCAGGGAGCACGATAGTAATTGGCGACCTTATGTAATTAGTAAGGCAGACCTTGTTATTGATAATTGTCGGCTGGAATTCTGTAAGAGTGCTCGAAACCTGGGTGTTACTTTTGACACAAAATTAAATTTTACTGAACATGTATCGATGCTTATGCAGAAAGCCTTTTCGAATCTGAGCATTTTATAATTCTAGAAAAATTCTGGATTATAATACTAAAGTACAGCTCTGTGAGTTATTTGTCCTTTCCCAATTTAACTATGCGTCAAGTGTGTATGGCACCGGTACATCCAGACTGCTGAGCAGGAGGATACAGCTGATGCAGAATTGCTAACCCCCCCCCACAAATCTTTACAATAAAATTACATTTAGGACGGATGTACACAAAATAAATATTCTTCGCAAGGATTTGCTTTCTGTTCCTAGACATACATACATATTACCGTAAGTCTTTATCATATATAATGTTTGTCGTGTGTACAATTCCGTTCCACTACATATAAAGTCCCTCTCCACTGCTTCTAGTTTTAAGACGTCTTTGCGCAAGTTTTTGATGAGTAATAATGTTTAGCATGCCGGTCTGGATTTGGTGGGGCTGTGTCTTGCCTTTTTTCATAACTCTATAGCGCACCTGGTTGTGGTTAGCAATGCAAGTTTTATCTATTGTGCTACTTTCATATTTAAAGTGGTTAGAACAAGCATTTCGGTTGGGTGGAAGAGCAGTTCGCTACTTCTTCTTAGTAGCAACTGAACCACGCCATTTCATCGCCACTTGACTCGTGATTAGTTTCTTTTTGTTAATTTTATAAATAAGTTGCAATTATTTTTTTTTCAAACTTGCTTTTTTCATTGCACTAGTGGGATGAATAAAGCCATTATTATTATTATTATTATTATTATTATTATTATTATTATTATTATTATTATTATTATTATTATTATTATTATTTCACACTTCATTTATCATTTAAATTAATCAGTGTCCATTTTACCTGTAAACCAAAATAGTACTATTTCGGGAGTCAAAGATCCTGTAATTCTAGTACCTAATTGTTTGCCAGTATATACAGTTCAATTAATTATCCACTGTCTAATTTCATAAACGCTTGGTTTCGCAGTTTACCAAGCGCGAAATTTTACAACTACGTGGCGCCTTAAATTTATTTAGTTTAAAAACGACCCACGGCCCGTACCCGACTATAAAGAGCAGCAATCGGCATCAGTAGCTGCAGGAACGGTTACAAAATTTATCCTGCAAATTTATTATGAGCCCATATAGCCATTTTTCTGACCAAACAGAGGCATCTCTCAGTTAAAAATAAACACACTACGACTATCCTCGCAAAATAATGCTGATGGCTCCTATTAACATTAGCAATTTAGTCTTCGGAACATATAAGCCTACTAACAAAGTCATGCTATAAAAACGAAAAACTGACTGAAAGTGCTTTTAACAGTGTATAAGAACCAATTCGTCTAGATCTTTTAGGATCGTTTTTAGGATAATACCTAAACAAACGGTACAACTAATTTCTAAATGATTCTGCCAGGCAAGTATTACTTATATTGTATATTGTATGGAATATAAGGCATTAAATAATTTTGAATATGGTTAATAAGAAATTAAAATTATACCGTAAGATATATATCCATCTACGCAACGCAACGTCATGTAAAGACTTGTACTACTATCAGGTCCATTACAAGATTGATTTAACTAATTCTTAGTCACAATATTTCAATAACATTTTTTGAATGTACGTTTCCCTTTTTTAATAACCCATTCCTATAAATATATACCTATTCTTTGATATTTGTAGTGCTCTTACAAATACCAATATTCCTTGTTGTTAACTAAGCAAAGCCTTTGTTTACGATGAGGATAGAGGGTATTTGTTGTCAGTTTTAGGCGAGCAGTAGTTTTAACTAGTATACCAACGCTACAGCAAAAGTGACAATAGTAAATGTAACGCGCTGAAGACATCGGACTTATTGGTATAGCAACTAAAACTGAAGGACAGAAAAGTTGCCTTGTTATATGTCTTCGCCCGCAGTAAAAAAACATGAGGTTCATTATTACCCGGATACAATAACGTTTACGATAAAATATGTAAAAGCAAACTGGCTCAATTAATTATTGGGACAACATGGCATCAAATTCGGTCTACACGCTAATATAATGTTATAATGTATTATAGCTAACGCAGAGAGATTTCGACAAACTAACATGAATCAAGAAACCCCTCACAAAAGTTCTCTGGTCTAGAATAAATCGAGTTGAATCACATTGTAAGATATAGCAAAGTTAATGACTTAGAATATAACCTAATTTCGACGATGCAAACGTTATATGAACCCAGTTAGGTATATATCAGTGTACTCAGAGCATAGGTCTTCTCCGTAGTTAAGGCGAGATCCGAAGAAACTGGACACCAGAAATCTGCGTCGTGGAAATCAAATTAAAAAATAATCTGCAGTGTCAAGGAAGAACTGTCTACTATAGATTTCCTGAAAGACTATTGAACAATAAAATGATGAGTTAGGTCATTTAATGTACTGGTATGAGAGTACACGCTGAAAAGTGTGGCGCAGGTTACAATATTGCTATAATTCAGTCAATATCACAAAAAAAAATACCAACGGGGGAGAATAAACACGCTTTGATCAACTTATAAGGTTCGGTCGTATTCAAACGCTATTTACTCGTATGTTGAAAGCATTACTTTTAATAAATTATCTACCTAACTGCACAATATTCTTACGTTGCTGCGCATATACAGTTGTTACTACCTTATATCGCTGTTGCTGTTATGGATTCTGCAGTGTATGCCATATATTAAATAAATAAAAACATCAAAATCAAACATGATGTAGAGAGTGATTCACTTTTATTCTTAGTATTAATCAACAGGTATTTTTTTATATTTTACATGCAGCCATGCCGCTGGTTTAGTATAACCTAAAATCTTTTGACCTAGTAACCCAGGTAAAAGCAAATGGTATTGATTAAGTTACGCGAAAGCACATTGTTTATATTGCTATATTCTAAAGTGACAGGGATAAGTAGGCTATTGCGTAGATTATCCTTATTTACTTTCATCGGTTCTGAAACATTCCATTATACTACAATCTGATAAAATAAACCTTTATTTGTCATAGGCGGAGTCAGCGGGAAGCGAATAAATGTGTATTTCATTACAATCTGGCATTTTCCGCTTCGAAAATCGCTACAATCCGGACACACATATATTCCATAAAAAATTCAGCAGTCTGGTATAGGACTCCGCCCGTCGAGATTACATTTTTAATGACATTGTGGAGGAAGAAGCGGGTATCTTATGTCGTAAACGTCCAACGTTCTTTTGTTACGACACTCCGGCAACATATTGATCAGACCGATAAATCGGCTAGAAACAATGGCTCACTGTCTGCACCTTATATGGGCCATTTATTGTTTTCGATTACCCCCGAGTTAGGCTGGTTTGGAAATACCAGCCCTGTGCGCGTAAGAATAACGCTGTCCTCGTGCTTTCTAAGCTCTTTTCGCACAGGAATTTATTACCTTGGGGATACAGAGGTCTGCATTCAGGAAACCTATGTGTCTACTTTTAGTCGAAGAGACACCATCGATTCGCCTATGTCAATGCTTTTAGGTAATTGCTTCCTAAAAGAGGTAACAAAGACTGCATGCACGGTTACTCTACTGATCGAATATCTCCTGCCCAAGTCGTTCTATGTCTTAATGTCATAGATTTTGTCGTCAAAACGGGGCTATGGGACACACAACATATAAAATTGCATTTAAGGTGCAAGTCTGGAGATATCTAGAAAGCAACAAAAAAGACGCAATCAGCTTGTTCCTAAGCGATTCAATTGACTCAAAATGTTTTGCAATAGATGTAATTTTGAAGCATTCAACTCACTCTGAATTTAATTAAGACCAAGAACAGCATTTATAAGTACTTATTATTGGATAAAACATGGAAATGCTACAAATTTGTAGTGATCAAGATGCACAGCTAAGAGCTAAGGCCCTAGTATTGCTTATATTGGTGTCTTAATAACACAGGACAGTAATAGCGGCAGCAGCAACAAAGAGGCTGGTTTAAAGCGTTTCTTGAATTCGCAATATGACGTAAACAAATCGTATGTCTCCATACTTACTTACCATTAAATGAATGAATTTTGTTTAGAGAGTAATAGGTAAATTTTATCTATTTCGTTAATAAACTGGAAATTAACGTATTTTTTTTATTACGTAACGATACTGTCTTGTTACAGTTATGGAGAATAGTTATGCAAAAGATACTACGCAATTGACAGTTTTATATAATGATTTATTATTTAATTACTTACGGATGTTGAAAACAACATCACTCAATGTTTGTCAAACTAGTCCCGATTATTTCTGGCAATCTTTAAAAGGTGTCTTCAACTGGACCGCCTATTTTACATAAAAGCGTCAACTCAGCCTATTTACACGCCCAAATAACTTATGTTATCATTGTAGTCTATTTCGCGTCTTTGAAAATAAATGGACCCTCTTATAAACTCTATCTTAACTTTTCAACTAAACTGGTCACATGCTGTATCGCTTAATGTAATCCTTAAATTAGGAAAGGTAGGCATACATAGCTAAACCTTTAGCAAATTTTAAATAACTATAAAGATGGTTCACTTTTGTTGGCACCTTTGATATTTTTGAAACCGATCTGATGACTGAAACGCCGACCCTTTAAATGAGAATTTTTAGAACACGTAACTTTTGAAGTGGCTACCAGGGGGCACCAAGGGGTACCTGTCAAAACAATGCAGCTTCTAACGCGCTGTCATAGAAATCCCATTACTTAATGCCAACGTCAGTCACTAGAGTTGGGATATTCGATGCAATTCAAATCGTTCAATCAATCGCATAGATTCGGATCATTCAAGTCGTTCAAGAATCATTACCGAGAACGAGTTATAGCGAGTTGTTAGACCTGCTTAAAGACAGCTGCAGCATGTTTCCCGTAACAATAGCCAGACAGCCAACCGTCAACCATGGCCGACGCACAAAGGACGCTGATTCATTAGCTGTGACCCGAATCAAACGAATCATGACATGAGTCATTCAATTTGAACAGTGTTGTCATATGGTATATGAGTTCTGCACCTAGTAAAAGGTCGCCCTATTGCCGACAGATAAGTCTACTATATACCTTAGAAGGTCAAGTTTTTTATATTAGTATACAAGAATCCATTAAAGTAACGTACTCATTGCATAGTAGTACTATGTATCGTATACCTACAAACGTTCACATACAAAAGGTGAACCCCATCCACGGAATTCAGGATTATTATTAAACGGTGCTGAATACAGACAGTAATGAGATTGTCAATAATTAATTCTTATTTTAATATTGTGCTGGTTGTTACTAGTACAAATAATGTTCATAGTATCTGTAACCTATATAACGAAAATAGTAACAATACGCTATATTAGTGGCGACGTAATGACGGCCATTTTTCTGCGGTACGTCAAAGTCCTGGATCCTGACAAACCGAGTTGTCATAACGTGCGTAACGGACCTCAGTGTTAGGTGCAATTTTGTGACTTTAAAAGAATGTGTAGAAGTGTTACCGTGCTTATTTGAGTAGCTTACACTCCTTCGTTTTGCTTCACAAGTATTAAAAACCGAAATTACATTTAGTTTAGATCCTGGATCAAAACAAACCAATTCGTCATAACGTGCATAAGGGAGGTAAGTGTTTGGTGCAATTTTTTAGTGTTAAAAGAATATTTTAAAGTGTTATTGTGTATGTTTGTGTAGCTGACACTTCTTCGCTTTACTTAGCAAGTATTACAAAAGTAAATTACATTTAGTTACAATGTAGGTATTGCTGAAAAGCTAAACTTACAATAAGTGCGTGTGTAGAGCATTACAATTTACATGTTGTACTAGAAAATGGTAACGTGCTAGGTCCCTGGATGTTCTTGTTATAATGAGAGAATGCCTTTCAACAATAGATTGCAACTTAATGTAATTTTGGTTTGTAATACTTAATGAATAATACAAAGGTATGTAAACCACTAAAACATACACAGTAACTCTTCAAAATATTGTATTATACTATAATTTTGCTTCGAACATTGAATGTTACTGTGTATTTTTGGTGCTTTACGTTCCTTCGAAAAATTAGTATTACAAACCAAAATTACATTTAGTTGCAATCTATTGTTTACAAACAATCTAAAGAAGTGCAGTAAAGATTACACGTTTCTCCCTCATTATAACGGGAACATCCAGGGACCCAACCCATTACCATTTTCTGGTAAAACTTGTAAATTGTAATGCTCCACACACGTACTTAGTGTATGTTCAACTTTTCAACGATACATTGCATTTAAATGTAATTTCGGTTTGTAATACTTGTCAAGTAAAGCGAAGTAGTGTAAGCTACTTAAACATACGCAGTAACACTTTAAAATACTCTTTAACACTAAAAAAATTCCACCAAACGCTGAACTCCTTTACGCAGATTATGACAACTAAGTAGGTAGGTTTGGATCCGGGATCTTGACGTATCGCAGCAAAATGGCCGACATCTACGTCACACTAATATAGCGTATAGTAATAGGGTCATACAATCATAAAAACATAATATCATGTGTGAGAGCAACCCACCGGGAGTTATTTGTTTACTGTCATATTAACACAATTATAACAAAAGAAAAGCCACAAAATGTGAAAAAGGGCTGCTCTGATAAATCGCCCACTTTGGCAACACTACCGCAGGCCAATGTTGTGCTTCCCGAAGGCAACCGAATTGTTTTGTAGCGCGTTTCATTTTCTAACTGGGCCATCTTAATAGTTATTCAATCTTTGCTTTTAGCGCATATATCGAGCGTCTTACCGAAAATAAACGGCCGACATTTTATTGGTGACTGACAAGACGCGTCGACTACAACAGATTTTGCCTGGTATTATGAAATATTAAAACAATCCAAACAGAAGCAGTGATGCAACGTGGTTTTCTGTGCAGATTATAGTACCCACTGCCGATTGACGATAGTTGGTAATTGCGGTGTCCTTTTAACATTAAATGTGTAGTCCTTAAAGTAGACAACTTGCAGTGCCTTAAACTATCAAGGCAGGCAGGAAGTAGCTTCTCTTCTTCAGCTCGCACCATTTTTTCTATTTTTCATTTTTTGGTTTTGGCATATTCGTTTCTCGACTTCCCAAGTTTTAAACTACCTAACTCACATTTGCAGAATCTTCAACATCGCAAGGTCTACTAGCTACGCCCGTTTCTGCGAATGGATCATAATCTCACCATAATAATAAGCAATTCAGATGAAAGCTTACAATCTAATCAATAATGTTATATAGCAGGTGAACACATGCACCTTTTTATAAGCGGAAGCCAATACTTATTTAATCCCTGGCGATGTTTTCGACTGCAAGAGTCCAAATGCGATTTTAATCCAGATTCTGAAGTCACTCCAACTTAAATAAGTAATGCTAAGCAGGAATCCTTCAAATAAACATCGTTCCGCCGTAAGTAAATTTGGGTGGACCGAGTGCACTCTAGCACCGGAGTAACATTTCCACATCTCCGCCGGCGGTTAAAAGAATTCCGTAGCAAAGTCGGAACGACATTGTTTCTCTCCTTTATTTAATCTTCCTGTATAAAGATACAGCGGCTGAAAGTTTCGGTGTGCCACGGCCTTATACTAACTCTACGGCCCGGAGATAAAAGTTGGATAACCGAGCTGGAGAAGGGACAGGTACAAGAAGGGAAAAAGCCACAGAGATTGAATTGGGAACGAACCTTTCTTTCAGAATAATTGAATAATCTCGCGGAGCTGGACGGAAATTTGTCAGATATGTTGGATAACTCCGGCACGCCCACCCCTGCTTTACTCGACTACACACATGATACTCTGGAAAATGGCTGTATATTTACGCAAACTTAATTTTAAAAAGATATGACAGTCCGTTGCGCTTTAAATCAAGTAAATGTAAAAATAAAACAATTTGTTTGGGTAAGCAGGCTAATATTGTATGAAAGAGTGTTTGTAAGCTTTGGCCGGAAATCGAACCTTATACCTTTGATGCTCCATTACGATCCCAATACATCACCAAGTCCCTATTCAGATTCGAGGTCTAATTGGCATATACAAATGATGTGTATTAGATGTCATAAGTACGCTCAGACAATGACAATTACTCACTCAGGTTGCAATAATCTACTGGTCGTCAGAATCTGACCGCCTAAGTAGAAGTATATCTGAAGCTCGAAAATAATGAGCTTGCTTATCATTATTTTAAATCAAATGTTTAGAAAATGCATGTTTAGGCAACCTACGCATGTTATTTGATATAGGTTCCCAAAAATAAGAGGTTTGTACATGTCCTTTTTCCACATTAAACTTCTCTTATGTAATTATAATAGGTGAGTTTGGCTTATTTTTATTCCATTGCAGGTTGATTGAATATAAAATATTGGAATATTCGACAGCACCCGAATGGACCAGATTTTTCAAGCTTTTTGTTGTAGTTTTCATTTCCCCATTTGTACAATCATAGCTTTAGGTTTACATCTCAGTAGCCTACTACGTATAGAACAGAATTGCTTCGAAAGATATAGATGTTAAAACACGTGTCTGCACTATGCTGTTTAGACTACAAGCAACTACAGACGGCACCGTTTCGCTTTTATTAAATCTCATCAGGGTTGTGGTATAGCGTAATGTTGGTTTTGCTTATATGCGAAATGCATACTGGACTTTGATGTTTTAAGGTCAAAGTGTAGTAATCTTAATCCACTTACTGCCACGAGACAAGTGAGGGTTTAGGAGTTCAAAAGGTTAAACAGGGAAATTTCGTTTACTGCCTTTGAAGATCTATAATAAGCACATACATATCTATCTTTATGAAGCATTTTAAGAACTGGACTAAATCCAAAATGAGCAGTAATATGAACAAGACCGGACAGAACGATTGACGTTGATTAAGGTACCACCCAAAACATTGTGGAGTTGACGAATTAGCCTACTTTCAATTTTCAATAGAAATTGCTCGCTCTCGTCCTTGCTTATTGTGTAAAAGGTAGGGGTTAACTATTAATAACAGCTTAGATAGCAATGCCATCTATTAACAATAAACTGTAGTGATAACATTGCCACCTATCTGCCTTCAGGTTAACTACTACCTCAAGAGAAGTAACCTGTACTTTGTCCATGCGGATCAGAGAGAAAATAAGTATACAGAAAGTGGCAATGACAATTACTCCCAAACATGTCGTCCACTTTGACATAAACAAGAGCAACCAAGTATGTACCACACTGCGTGCAGGTTGTTCTGATGTAGGCAACATGACACACATTTTGTCAATCAGCAGAGAACTGCTTTTCGCAGAAGCCGCCGTGAAGACTTCATAGATGATTTAAACACCTAGCATGAGGCGGGCTACTTATGGGTAAGGGTCTCCACTAGAGGCTCACATGAAGAGCTGTCAATTTGTTGTAGATAAAATAATAAATTAGAGGCACAGAGGAGTTTTAGCCAAACATGTTTATAATTTTTATATGGCAGGGTAGTTGTAACCCTCGAACCCAAGCTAATATGGCACTTGTATTACTTTTTGCTACTAAAATCTACATAAAATTACGCTCCCGCTGCTTTATGTCTTCAGCTATAGAATGTTACCTGTTATTAAGATGTTTCGTTTTGTCTTACTATCTCCTCAATATTAATATTTGAAGTATTCGTCAAAGACTACAATAGTAGATAAATTTTCATTTCACTTGGTTAAAGAAAGTTCGGAACGTTCCTTTTGTTAAAAAACGCATTTACCTTTATTCTCTCTAATTTATTCTGTCACAAACGGACCATTACGGCCTGTGTAGGAGCAGGTGCGCCTTCATCTTCCTTGCATTTAACAGGAGACAGTTTTCAATTCATTAATTTCATCCTGCTCCTGTAATTTCACCAACCCCTAGCATGCGGGCTCGGCTTAAGAAAAAGTGGAAGACGCAAACCAGCCCTAACTGTGGTCTAACAGGAGGCATTTTGAGTTCAACAGAAACGATGTAATTTTCCGTATGGTATCCAGTGGCGGCTTCTGAAACGGGGCTCTAGAATGTCGCCCTGCGAAGGAATATTATATTCAATTAATACGTGTCATATTATATGTATTACGTCGTACTTTGCGTTATATCTTTGGAAGAAAGCCTTGACAATGTGCAGCATGTTTGGGTTACTCTGAGGTTTGCTGACTGCCACATCTTTAAGTACACGATGATTGTGGTTTTAAACATATTTTATATGTGCATAAATAACATAGTGTGTGTTTGAAACATCGACGTGCTTCATAGATCTAATTTATCTTACGTGCTAACGTTGATACAAGTAACAGATCTATTTAGTCTTATTCAACGTTCCTACTATTTCAGGAGAAATTACCGCTGTACCATCTGTGTTTGCGTGGTTAAAATCCTTCAGATGAGACTGACATAAACGGCCCACCCCTCGCAGTATTGGTCCTTTGTAGTACTTCTTTGACTTTCTCATTTTCAGTTCAGTCACTATACAGGGTCCGCCACCTAAAACTCCCCAGGCTCGTATATTCATTGTTTTTTTTAGGTACAACCTTAAGTTATATGTCAAATTGTAGGTATTTTTGAACTCTTTAAATATAGCATAGTAAGGGTCCAAAATTTTTTTTGCATAATGTGATATTTTGCAAATAAAGTTAATTTTTGTAAATATTTTTTAACCTTATCCCGTATAATAAATATTGCTTCATAGTCGGATGCCGATTTTTGTCTTCTTCAATTTGTGTCATTACCATGTATGCGTAATTTTTACTCCTTCTTAGTGAAAAACAAGTCAAACTAGTCGCCGCCATGTTCTGTTATGGGGCCGTTCACAATTTTACAAGTGTTAGCTTATTATGGTACACATTATGCCTACATACCCATCGCTGCACACACAACCCCAAAATTTTGAGTAACTTTTAAATAAATCAAGTACAAAGTTCGTTCTAAAGAGAGAAAGGCTTGAAAGAGAAACCCTGCGATGAGGCTAGTTTGGTTTTCTGCATCGCCTACTAGCTTCGTCATGGGGTTTCATTTCCTAGCCTCTCTCTGTTTAGAAAGAACTTTGTACTTGATTTATTTAAAAGTTACTTAAAATTTTTAGGTTTTGTGTGCTGCGATGGGTATGTAGGCACAATTTGTACCGTAATAAGCTACTAAACTAACACTTAAAAATTCTGAACAACTTGCAACTTACAACGGCGACTTGTTTTTCACTAAGAAGGAGTAAAAATTACGCATACATGGTAATGACACAAATTGAAGAAGACAAAAGTCGGCATTCAACTGTGAAGTAATATTTATTATACGAGGTAAGGTTAAAAAATATTTACATAAAATAACTTTAAACCCAAAATATGATAATCTGCAAAAAAATTTTTTGGACACCCACCAAGCCATTTTAAAGAGTTTAGAAAGACCTACAATTTGACATATATCCTAAGGTTGTACGTAAAAAATTAAAGAAATTACGAGCCTGGGGAGTTTTAGGTGGCGAACCCTGTATACGCAAAACCAGTTCTGTGCCATGCTGTCTGTACTAGACCTAAACTGCACTGATGAGCGAATAGCGAGGTAGATCTATCTGCTTGCGGTGCAGATACGAGTAGCATAGCATAGACGTGCATTTTGAATGGAATTCTGTTTCTTTTTTTATATTCCTGTTTTGTCTGCTCAATCGTCTTCCAACAATAATTATTATATTTTATACTGTTGATTCAAATTTCTTTATACCTTATAGTTTTATTTACRACCCTCTCCTGTTTTAATTAGGTTTACTATCATTGTAGTTACGTGTGCCAGAAAAAAAATAGTACCTGCGCTGCGCCCCTAGCATGTTAGAATGGTATCCCTTACCCTTGCCAGTTTGAAATTAATATTATTAGTTAAAGCGACAACAAATGAACTATTATACCTGTACATTCTCGCATATCTTTTTGTTATCGAATATGCTACCAATAATTATACATGTTCGTTTGATATCGGTAGAAGTGGGCAAAAGGGAACTACCTATTTCCCGATGTGGCCTACAAATAGCAGGGACTTTCCCAATTTAGGAGTTTTCTAAATTGTTTGCTTCCTTTTCCGCGTCAAATGACCTGCTTAACATGCAGACCGCACCAGAGGAAAAATAGGAAACACATAAACTAGTCTTAATGCCGGGCCCGTCCGAATTACTCTTAGTGGGCTTGTCGCGATCGGTTTTGGTCTGGAGCCGTTCTCCGTAATTACATTTAAGAAAATTGGAGCTCGCCGACCGGAAGTGGGGCGGTAGAAAATGGCTCGGGAGTAAGCCAGCATTCCAGCGTTTTCGTGGGTCCCCCGGGTAAGGGGTTGCGCTATCGGCGTTTTAACAATAAATGAATTCGCGATTTCTTTATTGAAATTGTTGATTCTGTAGGGGAACAGTTATGGGATCACTTTTCAAGATACCTAGCAAGGTTTCCGGCCGGATAAAGATCTGGAATTGGCTCAAACGAACGCTGCGCTCCGATTTTAAAAGGATCTGATGTGGCGGGCGGGACATTTTTTGTATACGTGCCTGATTTGCTCGATTTTCTGAATAATGCGGAAAACGTTTAAGGAATTGCTTCATCGTACAAATGCCCTGCTGAAAGCGTATTTCTGTTTTCGACGTGATTCGTTTTGCTAATACTAAAGAGGTAATGGATGACGTTGCCTGGAGTGAAGTAGGATGGATATTATATGTGCTACTGAATCATAGCTACCTTAAAATTAGTTACCAGCAATGACTGTCCTTTATTATCTACAATTATTTGTCTAATATACCAAAGGTTAACTGCATCCCCCTGAACGGGTTCAGTTAGAAGGTTCGGATAAAACGTGCGAAAGACCGTTAAAACATGACTTCCTTTCACAAGTGATATGTTTTACTCAAACTACAATATGACGCCGCATTTGTCGCCAGCTCAAAAATTTAATTAGCAAGAGGAGTTGTTGCAGCTAACTTAAAAATCACATTCATTATCTATCTCACGAAATTTTGTAAATTGAAACCGGACAACGTACTTCAGAATTATGAGGGTTAATACAAATGTGACACTCACAACTTTAGAATGCACAATTTACTACACGCAAGTATGTAGATAATGGAAGTTTCTTTCTAAAATTTAATGTTAAGAAAAAATGTATATATTTAGTTGAAGAGGCTTTAAAATGAGTGGTTGCTTTCTTCGAAATATGCGTGCAAATTTTATACTTGTTTATGGTAATAGTCAATAAATTCCCCACACACCACTAACTTTA
The DNA here is from genome assembly GCA_025024175.1 of Rhyzopertha dominica. Classification (NCBI taxonomy): domain Eukaryota; kingdom Metazoa; phylum Arthropoda; class Insecta; order Coleoptera; family Bostrichidae; genus Rhyzopertha; species Rhyzopertha dominica. The sequence continues at coordinate 37,278,483 of QCXZ01000041.1, forward strand.
CTGTTGCTACAGCACTCGTTTAAATCGAGAAATGAACACCACTACACCACTAGTGGTGTAATGAAAAATCTGAACTCTTTAATTAATTGACCTGACTAATAATTTGCATTAATTAGTGAGAAATATGTAATGCACATTTTTCAGTCAGTACACCTAAGGTAGATCAAATAACCTGAATAGAATTCTTGCCATTTAAATTTTGTTGGGAAATGTCTTCAGCTTGAGCAAMAGGAAGCTTTCTTCCAAAAGGCTTAAAACTTGAAACAAAATGTTGGAAGGGCTTGCTGTAGCTTCATTGCTATCAATCATTCCAATAAGAACAGTAAGGCMTTTTTGCGTTTTTAACCCAATCAATGTAACCCTTATATACATTGCCGCTAATTACCATGGCGCTTTATTGTTAATACGTCTCCTCAGGTATTTGTTAGAAGTGAAGTGGTCGACCTTAGAAGACAATATCTCTGGGTGAGTTTTTGGTAAATTAAAAAGTTGAAAATCCTCTTTGTCGTTGCACTAAATGCATGTTTATACCCACAGGAAGCTTTATGCAATTACCAGCTCAGAAATCGACGAAAAATCTTCCATGGGCAGCATGATTAGGACGCAGCGCAAGCTTTTTTTAAATACTTCAACCAATGAATTCTTGGTCTTTTTGGAATAGACAACGTCAGTTTGGGAATTAGGGTCGATCTTTTGCCTGCTCTTAGGAGGGCAGACAAAAATATACAATATGCCACAACTTAATGCGAGAACCAATCCAAGCTGAACCAAATACAAATACTAAGAAGTACCAAGATTCCAATCTTACCCTGGACGCGAAAGCTTACGTTCCTACATACTTCAACCATCTTCATTCATTCGTATTAATAAACAATTTCAGTTGTACTTTGGTGTTTTTACTTGGTATGAAGACATGAAAAAGCTGTCACTCTTTTTTCGCCTGTTGTAATTTCAGGTTAGTTAGTTCGGCTACTTCAAATATGAAGTTACTATAGCTTCACTGCATGAAGCACTCATAACGATTTTACCTCTATTAATTTTTGATCTCCAGCTACTTTTACAATTTGAAACATCCTCCTTTTTAATACTCTGAATTTCTTTGGCCTGTGTCGKACTGATTGCTTAAAATAAGAAATTAATTATTAAATTCACTTTCGTCAATATTTTGATTCGCTGAGATTGTAGCCGATAGCATTGACTGGAAAGCCCCTTATTTCATTTTTTCTTGCATTCTTAACTTGTCTTCTATTTAGTAAAAGCAAAGAAACCACATTTGCAGCAGACTCTTCAATTTCCAAGCGCAAGATTTTCTGTTTTTAAATCACTTATTATAAAGGGACTGCTATATTAATGTACAATTTGCACCAAATAATTATCGACATTAAAAAAATTGTTTACAACACATCTGAACAGTCTGAAAGTTTGCTTGATATTTATTTGGAATGGAAATTGTTACGTCAGATTTATTTAGATTTTTTTTAGGTGTAAGTAGTGTTGTGCATCATAAACTAAGCCCTCGTAATTTGCAATCATTCACACTTATAGTGTAATGATGCTTCTATCGCACTAGCAAAACAAATAACTATTACTAAATGGATTAAGTAGCGATGAAATTAATATCTCAGAACTGTTGGATATTATAGCCAGGTAGCAATTTGATGACTACCACAAGTTGTTTTTCAATTTTGATATTGCTGTACTAATATATTTTTAAGAAAATTTCATAGAATGATCATAAACAAGATAAATAACACCAGTAACATTTGTAGAAAAATAAGAATTTAATCGTTAATGGCAAATAGGTACACGAGGGACGCATTATTTGACGAATCCATTAATGTTATCCAAGCAACGATTACAAGCACGTGATATTTATGTGTTCTGGCCTACGTCAGCTGTTGAGCTGGCGATGTATGCTACATCTAGTTTTACATTTCATACCATAATGTTACGCCCTAAGCCTCAAATTCTTGATAATTTAAGGTATATACCAGTTTCGGGAAAATCTAAGCATACCAAATTAACACATGATTTTTTTAATATTTTATTATAAAAAAATGACAAATAATGCAATACTCAATAAGGCAATTGGTGAGGCAATTTTTCTAAAATTTGTCTAATGAGGTCTGGAAAGTTACAACTGTTTGTGAAAATAAAAGCTGGTAATGGCTTGAATAGTAACCTTAGGTTGGAAAACAATCACCCGCGGATGAAGAATTACTAATTGACCCTAATCTTTTTATAGTTGATATCGCTCAATTGCTAATTAAGCTAAAGTTGACACCATTTCTCTCCTCAGAATATTAATCTAGCATGTCTAAAAATAAATGAACTGAAACACGTTGTCCAACAATATTAACCTGAAGCTCAACAGTGACAAGAGTAGTATAACCTCGTTTTAAGCCAAGGTTCACAAGGAGTTAATTAAGCAATATACAGATATGCATATAAGTAATAARAAATTAGATATTTTTGAATGGTTAAAGAGCCTTGGTTTTAAATCCCAAAGCTGCATAATTAGAAAATGCTATGTTGCCCTAAAGCACCTGCTTTAAAATTATGTAGTTGTGAATTTTAAACTGAGAAAGAAACTATGTGAGTCCCTTGTAATGTCGCACCTACTTAATTGTACTGCCGTGTATTACCATTGTCTAGATGCCACGGATAAATATAGTTTTCAGAAAGTTCAGAATAACTTCTGTAGATTTATCTTTAGGCTGAAAAGTTTGAACACGTTAGTAAATACATTCATGAGCTTAAATGGCTGAAGGTTGATAATAATACTTCATTATCATTTCGCAGCATTTCTATTTCTATTTTAACACCTGGAAATATTAATCACTTGTCTATGCCTGGTTTCAGAACATCGCTGTATCAGAGGTCATTTTTCTAAGATGCTGTCAAATGCTTTAACATCTTTTATTTGTGTATATTGTGAACAAGCATTAGGTACTTGTATCTACTTCTCTGTTGTATTAAGTCTGTATACTGTTGGGTTGAGTAGAATAGCTACGCTAGACTCCGCCCATTTTTTCTGCTTAAAATAAAGACTTTATTATTTTTTTTCAGTAGCCGGATTTCTCAGGGCTAATGAAGTTAACGCCTAGAGATCGTTCTTCGGATGATCGCAGTGGTTCCAAGAACGACTGCTTTCTGCATCCATGTTAGGGCGTTCGATTGGACTTGAAGTTCCTCTAAATGTCGTCGAGTGTTTTTGTGGACTAGACCGCTGGCAGAAATTATCAGTGGCTTAATCTCAACATTTTGCATCTTCCACATTTCCTGGATCTCATCAGCAAGTTGCACGTACTTATCTTTTTTTGTTTTATATGATCTGCTGAGGTTGTCGTCAAGAGGGATAGCGAAGTCAATTATTGTGCATTTTTTTGTTGTTTTGTTGATTATAACCATATCGGGTCTATTATGGAGAACCTGTCTGTCTGTGTGAATGGTAGTATCCCAATAGATTTTAATGTTGGAATTCTCTAAAATGTTTTTTMGCTCGCACTTGTGTATTGMTGTGCCTTTGTTAGCAAAACCTGCATTCTGTGCTACGAACTGGTGGACAACTTTTCCCATGATATTATGGCGGCTTGTGTATACAGTGGGTGCCAGGTAAGTACACGCTGAAATAAGATGTTGGACAGATTCCTCCTCGTGGCCACACAGTCGGCATGTGGTGGTTTCAACCGGTTGATTTAGAATATGCCTTTTGTAAAATCTTGTTGGGACAACTTGGTCCTGGATCGCACATAAAGCTCCCTCCGTTTCCGGGAAAAGGTATCCGGAAGTCAGATAGCTGTTGCTTGCCTTAAGGTCGGCTTCTTGCTGATGCAAGCTGGCATGGAAGCGCCCGTGCATTGCTTTGGTTTTCCATTTGGTTCTCAACATCTCGCTATATTTTTGCTTTTCAGGAATTGGAGCAGCTAGGTTCAGCGGGGAATAGCCTTTATCGGCCAAGGCTAAGGTTTGGTAAAAAGGTAAGTTTTTTGTTTTGAAGTATTTTGTTGATCCAAGTTTCTCCTTTTTACAGGTTTCTTCTAGATTTAACATACCTCGGCCGCCCTGATCTCTTGGAAGATATAACCTTTCAATTGCTGAGTTGGGGTGCAACATTTGATGTTTAGTGAGCATAGTCCTCATCTGCCGATCCAATGTCTGGAGCTCAGTGGGAGAATAACTGAGCACTCCAAAAGAGTAGCTAATAACCGGATGTGCCCATGTGTTAATGGCATTTATTTTGTTTTTAGCATTAAGTAATGTCCTCATGATTATATTAACTCTCCTAAAGTACTCATTTTTGATTTTTATTTTATTATTTATTTTATTTATTATTATTATTATTATTATTATTATTATTATTATTATTATTATTATTATTATTATTACTAATTACTTCGTTCATCATGACTTCACCAAATATTATAGCTAGAATAATAAGCTCTAAAATTTAATTTAACAGTGAACAAATAAAGGTAAGACATATTCAGCACAATGCCATTTAGTAGTCCGTTTTCGCTTCACTTGCCTTGCCCCACAAAATATAAATATAAAGCAGACTAGCTTTCCGCAGCCGTCGCAGTTAAGCCCGATCTAGCAAGCGTTTGCGCCGCTGCTCCGCGTGCCTTAAATAAAATATTACTAAAAAAAGCCGGGGTGCGATTTACATTTAAAATAAACGACGGCAGAGATTACGATTTAAAAAATCTGGATGCCAGCGTGCTGGTGGATGAAAAACCTTTTTGTAATTATTCACTGCCAGAGCAACGCTAAGCTGTGCTGTGTCTTATGTTAATCTGGCATAATCCTGTCTGGTTGGTGCATGCTCCTGCCAGAACATTCCCATTATTCACGCCACCCAGAGCCCTGCGCCGCCGCTGCTGCCTCTCCCTATTTCATTCCACGGTCCGAGAGCCGTTCACGTACGCAACCTCCATCAGTCATACACCTACACCGCTTAGGCTTATTCCGAATCGGTACTATTTATAAAATGCTATTTCGAAACATCCATTTAAGGTCTGCAGATCAACAATTCATTGGGTCCTACAAGTTTAAGTTTCGAAGTCCTAAATTTAGCGCATATACTTTTAAGCATGATATGCAAACCACGATCGTGGATTTACTTGACTTTGACTTTTGTTAAAAGTGACCGAAAAGACCAAGAATTGCTATGATGCATTTTTGCAATGAACCAACTGTTTTTAAGGAGTGGTATAAAATGCGATCCAGTTTGTATTAAATGTACAGAGTGAGCAATAGTGTTCATGACAATTTTTTTACTGATCTTATTGCATCGTCATTGTCTTCAATATTCACATGTGAAAATATGAGTTCTTCGTAACTAAATTGTAATACGGCTGCGCAGAAGAAGCTTAAGGTTTAAAGACCTAAAACATGCACGTAAACGCTCGGTCCTTGATGTAGAAAACCAAGCACGTCACAATATAGTAAACACAGGCATCTTTGTAGTGGAAGCTCATTGTGAAGATTGCAAACAGAGTGTTAAGATTGCGTTGATCGTTAACCTTGTATGTGATCCGTTTGTGTTTTGTTTGGCTTCGTTATATAGTTTTGACCGTTATTAAAATGACAGATATGAGTGAAAGGGCGTATCGCTTGCAGACAGCATTGAAGCAATTCGCCGCACACGTACGTGGAGATAACATCGAAGCAGGGATGTCAGAACTTGCAATGCAAATATAACGTGCAAGAACACCCAAAGGTAATAGATTTTTTCAGAAAGTATATATTTTGGTTAATGCTATTAGAGCAAGGTGCACAAAACTGTTATTAGTGAGAACCTTTGTATTTTGCCCAACACATATAAATATTTTAAGCTTAAAATAGACCATTATATAAAGATAAAGCAAAACTATAACGAATCTAGTCTAAGTAACTAGGAATTATCAGGATCAGTGTTCAGTATGGTGTGCAGTTTACAGTGTAGGTAGGTACATTTGGTTTACGAAATTTTTGTCTAATAAAAGGTACTGTCTGCTAGGATTAAAACAATTCATATCCATATATACAGTGATGGGCGCGTAGAATACGCCACGTAGATTACGCTATTATCTACGCGTAAACTAAGTAATATTCTACTTTGAATGTTTACTGTAGAATATATCGTTGTGTAGATAAACAGAAATATTCAGCTTTTTAGTGGTGTTCGTTGTCGGTACTGCTCAAAACGTATCAAATGTCAATATTATTTTGTATTTTATAATTTTAATTCCTTGGTAACTAAATTAGCTAGAGAAATGTCCAAATAATAATAACTTATTTGGGCATACGTTAATTAGGGCCAGAAGACCCTACTAAGCAGGACAAACTTGCTGAAAAAAAGCACTTTGGAGGCCTTAATCGGTAAAGAGGCTCTTTAAGGACTATAAACTGTGATTTTATTGTTTTTCTTCTCTATAATCGCAAATAGACGGCAATTTCATACGCTGCCCTAATGATCTAAAGGAGCAAGTGGCAAGTGATTATAAATAAATACCTTTCTTTGAAGAAAAATTAATTTCTATCTGAAGTATGCGCTTCCCAATTTGATAGCATGTCAAAGATACGTTTATTAGAATATACCTAATATCTTTAAATATAGAATGTACACTACATTACATTACATTTATATTCAATGCTAATATAGTCTTGGAAGGAAAGACTTCGAAACATATGCTTTATCTTTTTGCCAAACGAAGTAAAGAACCGTTTAAATACCGTGATGTCATACTAAATATATATTGTGCAAGTTTGTAATATAGATATAAAAAAAGAATTAAAATTTAAAAATTTGAAGGAACTCGGAGGAGCTAACAAAACAAAAATTAGAACTAAAATAATTTCCATTAATTTTAGCGTATAGCTAATATACTTTAGCCATAATATACTCGTCTTACATTTTCTACTCAAAATCTACGCCGAAGTGCTTTATCTACATTTTCTATGCGTGTAACGTAGAAAAATATAATTTACGTGTAAACGCCCATCACTGCATATATATCAATAGGAATGAACTATACTTGTGCTTGTGGTGTGTTTCTATAGTAATAGAACTGCTAACCCCGCATGAAGTAAACTGGTGAATGAAGTGAAGATTACGGCGCGTTTGTGGTTCCATTTCAACAAAAGCAGTTAATCAAACTTTAAAAAATGTTCAATAGGGTCTTGATCATATACTGGTATCAGAAAAGTACTAATTTAGACGGATTGGTTGATCCAGATATGTACTACATTAGCAGAATGCCTGACTTTACCTTATATACCAATAGTGCTAGAATTTTTGTCATGAAAGAAATACGCAATAATTAGTATTTAAAGATTCTCTGAACTGAACCCCTATTACATTATTTTGAAAAATGTCAAATGAAGGAGCAGCGGAGGGATAAATGTCTAGTTGTATCAGGTTAAAATTCCAAGGACCTTTATCCTTCAGTAAAGCGCAAGGTTAGGAAATATGTTGAATGGATACAAAAGTAAAATCCTGAATCAATTAGGTAGCTTGGAAACAAGCTGATTGAACGTATGTGCTTAGCCTCACTCGATTTATCAGATAACTATGACGATCGTTTCGACCAAACGATCATTGTCAAAGAGATAACAGCGTTATCTGATAAATTAGGTGAGACAAAACATATACGCTCAATCAGCTTGTCTCCAAGCTACCTAATTGGTACAAAGGTTAGGAAAACTGATGTCTTTTAAATCTTTAAAACAATACGAATCTTTACAGGCCCTTGGATTAATAAATGCATATTAAATTAGTGAAAATCGCATTGTATTAAAAAAATGGAAGTGGTGTGCTTAGTATACAAACTGTTTGCTGGCAGTTAACTCTGCCTTTATAGATGAATAAAGCCTGTTGCGAATGAAAACCTGTTCAACTAAATTCGGTTAAGAGTCAAATCCAATATATTTGTCATTTTTCTATATCAGTGTTTACCGTTCCCCATTCCTTTATTTGACAATTGCCAACAAAGACTTTTACATATTTCTGTTTTGAATATACTTTAGCGCCCTCTAGCGGTTATTCCATAATGTCTTAACAATAATTTATATTTGCCACTTTAGTTAAGGAACTTTTTTCTTTAAAACTTTAGGACTACTATAAGTATATAATTAAAGGCTTTTAGTAAAGGTCAAATCTTCTAGTCGTCATATGTACCATATCTATGAAAAAATGTTCTAATACAACAGGCCCTTTTAGCCCTTTATATGCTGGTTTTATACCAATTTCATATCAACTATTATTATTGCCTTGATATCTGATTTCTAGAAATTGTGTCGTTCTTAGAATAATTAATAATCGCACGAAAGTGAAGGTTAAAGTTACAGTGAARGTCACGCAACAAAATCGCTGAAGGTGTAAAAAAAACTGTAAAACCACATTTATCATTGAAAAACAAATCTACAGTGCAACAACGTGTAAAGTACTTTGCCACAAACAATCGAGAAGATGTTTGTTATATTTACAGCAGAAAATCCACTATTGGCAAGTGAATATTTATTTTGGGGCTTTTTGGAGTCTTAGATTCAGCTTTCCTGTCCAGAAGCTTTTACTGCCACTATACTACCCTGGAGTTGCTGCTAATTTAATCGGTATCGATTTCCCATAATGCATGACGCGAATCTTCTAAATCCCTCGCAATTGCATTTAAGTGTCTACTGTTTTTCGTTCAATTACCCAATGTGGCGATCAATACGGCGGAAATATTGAAATACAACTTTTGATTCTAATGCGAGTGTATAACACCACCAATAGCAGCAATAGTATAGTTCCACTGCGCACATGGAAGAGGATGATTTTGATAATTACCAGAACAATTGATAAGTAACCGGAAATATAACCTAACTGACATTAAATAACTAAGATAAGCAATAGTAAATTAAATTAAACAACGGCGTGTCAAAAATTAAAGTGGATCTGATTTCATGTGAAAAATCCTGAAATGGTAATAAAAATCAGATACCAAGCCTTTATGTGTCTGTAGAAAATGAGTATAGGTAAGTTCTCGTAACTGACAAAACTACCTCAAAAGTATTAGTTAGGCCACATTACATACGTACCTTAATTTGTTTTCGATGGAATGAAATTTTTAGCTGATATTAGCTAGAACCACTTACTAAGAGCAAAGACCATTAATTCCAAATTAATTACACATATAGTGAAATTCTCTTATTGCCGACAAGCTGACCCATTTCCTTTAGCGCATTCGTCCACATGTCACGCGAAATCCTGTTTAGAACCTCGTATACTCTGAGTAATTACATTCACCTTATCACATCGTTAATTCATTTCGAAATCWGATAAGGAGCGTTAATAATTCATGTTTTGTTATGTGTAATTATAATTTTTCCTTCTGTCAGACGTATATGCATGAAAAATAATAATAGCGTCCAAAGCAGCGCTAATTATAATGACCAGCAAAATTTTAGACCCTTTCAGCAGCCACTTTGCACGCTTTTTTCATTGCAAGAACGACCTCGGCGCTGTGTTTGTCTCTACTCTATAAAACTCTATAAAAATGCAAATGCAGGCATACCTTCACTCAAAGTCAGTATACTCCATTTATGCTATTAATTTTGCTATCAGTACCACAACAACCTTGTGTTGTTCGATATTTTGTTGTATACAGCGTTAATTAAGCCACATCAGAATCCCTCCACTGTCACATCTAGATTACAGCACCACTGCATTCCCTTTTGTCCAGGAGTGGATTCTCTACACGTTAATGTGGATTAAGTTAGTGGCGTAATAGKAGCATTATACGACTGCCTAATTTATACGCGGGTCCCAAATGCAGGTATCAATTGCAGCATAATCAGTGCACCCCAGACGCGTACCTAGCAGCACTCGTGGGAAAGCTACAGGGTATTTATGGCACGGCGAGAACGGCACGTTGCAAATGTTCCATTTCAGATTATTCAGGTTGCCTGTTAAGCGACGTGATCGGACGACCGGTAAAAGCTTTCTGTCCTTTTATAGCCCGTCATCATTTATGCCATACAGGTATCTCCTTAAGCAGTAAATTGCTTAATGTTTATAGAAGATCTCCTAGCGTTTCAAGACTATCACTGAAATAGTTCCTCAGAAATAGCCAAATTCATTTATTTTGTTCTTTTTGGTTTAGTTTCGAATACCCGTATCTTGTGTTTGTTTAGGAAGATCTCGAAAAGATGATTGGAAGGAGATTAATTTTTTAGCTACCTACCTACTTACCTAAGCGAAGTACATACATATAGTAAAAATGGAGAGTTGTCTCATGTATTAATCCGCGAGGAAGGAAAGTTAATACAACTCCACACATACGAGGAAAGCGCAAAAAATTCTCAGCATGACATAGTTGCTAATATTTTATCAGAATAAAATTTCGAAATTTTACAACTAAATATCCAACTAGGTTGTGGAATCAAAAATAGAGACTTATGTTAAATAGTTTTTGATTGCCAGCACTTTGAAATGAACGTATCCCAAAAATGTATCAGATGACGAAAATTAAGTAGAGAGCAGTTATTACATTCTTAACGAAAGAAAGGCTTACACCTAAAATTATTAAAGAGAGACTTGATGGCGTATACTGCCAAACTTCCCCTTCCTATTCTGTAGTGAAGGAATGGGCACAACATATTTGCACGCTCCAGGAATTTCTCGAGGATGACGCCGGACCTGGATGGCCAGTGGAGGTGATAGCGGAGGACAAAGTAGCCCTTGTGGAAGAGCTGGTACTATATGACCGACTTTTGAAGGTCAAGCAACTGTTCACCGAATCCTCCATGACCATTTGGATATAAATAAGGTCAGTGCAAGATGGGTTCCCCAACACCTTTCGACCGTTCAGAAGCAACATAGTGTTGAGTGTGCTCGATCTTTTCTAGAGCTGACCCGATCTCCGTGTTGGAAACCATTGTCACCGGCGATGAAACTACAGTTCTTTACTGTGATCCTTTATCAAAAAGAGAAACAATGGAATTGCGCCCACGAAAATTTAGAGTAATTGCTACGATCTTTTGGGATTGTGAAAGAATCCTTCTAATTGATTTCAAGGAGAAAAACACCACCGTTAATGGCACATATTATGCAGGATTACTTCTCAGGTTGTGGGGAAGTACTCGTAAAAAACGTCGATGAAAATTAACCACAGGCTTGGGGTTATTGCACGATAATGTTGGTGTTGCCTAAGCTGCCATCATGGATTGCGTGTTCCAACAAATACATCACCCTCCTTGTAGTCCAGATATGGCTTCTTGCAATTATTATTTGTTTGGTTATTTAAAAAATGGCCTTCGTGGACGACGTTTTTGAGACGGTTTTGAGTTACGAGAAGCTGTTTTGGCCTATTTTGAAGGCAAACCTAAGGAATATTTTTTAAGGGATTGAATTGTTAATCAAACGTTGTAAGAAGTGCATTTAAGGCCAGGGGGATTACATTGAAAAAAAATAAAAACTTCTTGTTGTACTTGGCCTCTTAAATTGTCAGGCCAAGAATTATTAACTCTTACCTCGTAGAGAGTAATATTAATAGGTATTAATATCCCAATAGACATCTGCAAGAAGTTTCACCCAAGTAAATATTTGCAGAATAACTAAAATTATGCAACTACTTGAGATTTATATTTTGCCATTCTAATTTAATTTAAAATAGCAAGCGTTGATATGCTTTTTTATGTAATCGTCACTGAAATGATATTGTTACATCATAATTATTTGATATACGTTTAAATTAAATTAAAACGTAATAAACAGTTATAACAGTGGCATCAGAAGCGGGATTGGCGAACGCATATGACGATGCGTTAAGTGGTGCACCTTTGGACTCTGTAACATTCATATTTTGTCAGTCGCTCACGCCTGGCGCATAGGCTTCTCGTTGTACACAGTGAATCTGAAACCATTATTAGTTGTTGCTTAGTCCTTGTTTGCTTGGGTGTGATCATCGGTACTGCAGACACTTCCGCCGTTAAGCCTAACGCTTGCGCGTAGATTTTGAGCGAGTCACTTGACAGCAGAAAGAATTTCCTCTTTCCTTTGGCATTTTGACCTGTTGCGAATTGAATGTGAGAACGTGGTATCGTCGATTTTTGGGAAGATTTTTCTAAGTAAATAGACCATCGATTGGTTACCATAGTGGGATCCGCTTGGAAAATCTTCAATTAAACGTGTGGATGTAAGTTGGGCTTTTGGAATTGGCTGAATGGTTGATTTTGCATTATTGAACATCCACACGTGACCATTTTGGGATTTTGGGTTATCGACAAGATTTGCCACGAAGGCATCAAGGTTAACACAATCCAAACAGCAACAATAAATGCCTTTCCAGCGACAGATACCTTGTAGTCCAAGTAAACACGGTCATAAAACCACTGCATCTTGTATAGACGAGTACCGAACAAGCGATGAACTGACAACGGAATATTATTTCAAACAACTTGGTTGTCCCTTTAACTCTCAAAAGCTGAAAATGACTGAAACTAACGTACGGGCGGACAATGTTTTTAAAGTTCATAGTTTGCTTGCCCCCACAAGATCTTTTCTACACGAATTTAAAATAACAATGACAATAAGCTAAAGCTTTCAGTTGTTCAGTACCTGGTGCATTTGGTAGAAGCTTATTTTCAGTGATGTGCGTTTACGCGTAAATTATAATTTTCTACACTACCCGCGTAGAAAATGTAGATAAAGCATTTTGGCGTAGATTTTGAGTAGAAAATATGAGACGAGTGTATTATGGCTATTGTATATTAAGTGTATTGTGAAAATTAATTTGTCCAATTTCCCTGTTTTATGGGTCAATTCTTATTTTTTTTAAACACTGCAATTTTTTTATTATAAATTTGCAAAACTTATTTTAGAAAGTCATCAGAATACCCAAACCATGCGTTTGGAAGTCTTTTCTTCTACGAGTGTATTAGGTATAATAGGTAGCATATGAAATAGCCCGTCTTCTTCCGTTTATAGACTAGACAGATAATAAAATCATAGTTTACAGTAATTTAAGAACCCATTGACCGATTGAGGGCTCCAAAGCACGCTTGTGCCTTCTGGCCCTAACAACTGTGCCGAAACAAGTTATTGTTGTTTAACGTGTGTCTAGTTATTTTAATTCCAACGAAGTAGCATTTTGTTTAGTTAGGAAGCAACAAAAATAATAATATACAAAATAATACTGTCATTTGAGGCATTTGGAGCTGTTAAAAGTACTAAATATTACTAGTTTGCTGTTTATCTACATAATGTTATTTTCTACAGTAGACTTTTAAAGTATGTAGAATATGACATAGTTTACGCGTAGATAATGTCGTAATCTACATGGAGTACTCTACGCGCCCATCACTGCTTGTTTTGCTGCAAACAAATTGTCCACACAATGCAACCGATTTATATAACGTAATTTCTGTTCGTGTTGCAAACTATTATCTGTAATGGTTCAACGTGGAACAATGGATAGTGCAAATGATGTCCTAATGGCCTTCTAAAGGTCGCAGCCGGCAACCGGCAAATAAAACGGTTTATTGGTTATTGCACCAACGCAACTAATACAATTATTGCATGTACGTACTCACCTACAACAATCATCTGTCCGTGCCCTGACACCGTCTGGAAAAATGGGGCTTCTCCGGACACCTCACACCGATATCTACCGGTGGAGTTCATTTGAACGGAGGACAGTACCACCTGAATGTCGGATGAGTTGGTGATCTGTAAAAGGTAATAAATAAATTAGAATTGGGTATGTTTCCAAGGCGAGTGCATTTTTTAGAGCGTGTGGTAGACATATCAGACGTTGAATATAGTTATAGACTCAAGGAACTGGCAAGGCACAGAATCTTTTATATCAGAACCAGCGGCGCTTTGTTAACAAGAGTTGCAGAGGTGCAGTACTAGCGACGCCTTAGAAAATAAAAGGTCCTATTGCTTAATATACACGAGCCTCTTGATTATATTTCTTGCGTAGTTTCGTGTCAAATTTGAATTGTTGACCATCATGACGTCAGCCTGCCGTTGTCGCCGGGGTGCATATACGTCATTCACAGTGTGAAATACGTGCGACAGAATATATTTGACCTTGATTCAGCCAGTAATATTCGAGATTCTTGGATGTTCTCTGTGCCAGTGACCTACGCTACCCGAGCTGCAAGATTTTTGCCGGGTGCGTGGTTGCCAGTGGTGTTACTATAGTAACAGATCTATTACTTCCAGTTGGTGTTAAGTTGAATTAGAAATATCATTGTTAAAAGTATCTTAGTGATTAGCGTATGAATAAACGAAGTTAAGTACAGTACACTTAGCGAAGCGTAGAGGGCATATGGATATAATGTATTTTTGTTTTGATTGCGATGATAAATAGATGAAAAATAATTGAGGTTTATATTTAATTTACTAGTAGAACCAAGAAAATATTTAATATTATTATAATATTTAATATTAAATAAAATATCGTTTGTACGGTATAAATCTTTAAGGCTCATTAGACCTTACGTTACAATAGCTGTGGACTTTGTTAATCTGAAAATAGTTCTAAACCATTATGTTTATTTATATACACTTGTTCTACGATTTTTTATTTTTGTCTATTATTGTTTTGATAGATGAGCTACAAAGGCCTATAATTACTGACAAGAAATACATTTCCTGCAGTGCTATTTTGACAAAGTATTATGTAACCACTGTACAGTTTTATAAATATATTGCACGGCAATTGCATTCTAATTTAGTTAGAATGCGCTCAATATACGATTCCTGTTATATTTATTTTTTTTTAATACAAATATTTACATATAGTAAATCTTCACCTTTGTAATACTTACATTTAAAGGTCAACATGAATAGTATTTTCTGTGTTTATCGTTTAGTTTGCTATAACGCATCGTTAATACCTATAAATCAAAAACACAATTCAAATAGCATTGATATTAGCTTTAATCCTTTTTGCAAGTGTTTCCATCTAACAAATAATTAATGTCAGCTTTTTAAAGCTTTGTATATTCAAATAATTTGCTGAATTTGATTTTAATGTTAAACTTTAGAGTAAGCTCACTTTTTTATTCTGTGTTAATATTGGATAATTAAGTTATTCGTCTGGTGGTTCTTAAGTAGTCATTTGTTTATATGCTTCCTCGTAATTTTTACATTATCAGTTATCGCAAATCCTTTTAATTGGCATCCTTATTGTCAACAGCATTTTGTATTTTGATACGCATTACTTCATATACAGAGATATCAGGTGTCCCTGATATATTATATATCATATAATTTAACACCACTGTTTCCTGTATATGCCGACGAACCACAAACGACTGTGACTTCATGTTAGTGTGACCATTTTTGGTGTTTTCAGTAGTAAATTGGTGCATTTTGAGCCACACAAAACGAATTTAGTAATTTTAAATGTCATACTGTTTAGTTAAACTTTTAAATTCCTTTCCTTAGTAGCGGTCTGCAGTAATTGGCAGCATTAGTACAGCTTACCGACAAATATACATAACAAGAAAGATCAGGGTGGGTAGTATAGCCCTATCCATTGGTTCTGCAAACTATTATCAGAGCCAGAAACAGTATGTAAGTCAGTCATTTATATGTTGTGCTATTACAGTATTGCAATTCATATGACTGGACATGAATTGGACAAAAACATGTTTTTAGCTGTGCACATAAATAGCGGATTGCATTAAACGATTTTGATGTTTAAGATTTCCCTAAGTAATTAGGAACGTGCTTTGTGCGTCACAGTCACTTCTGACATCTGTAACTGCTCATCTAACGCTGACAGTTCTCTATTTTCTAATTTCTCTTAGGTTTAATGCTTTGGTTTCTCTTAATTTAGTCGCCTGAATCAGCTTTCAAAATAGTTTGAAATAGAAAAATACAGACAACACATTTCAGAAAAATTGTTCATTGGTATTTCAAACAATTATTGAAATAGACCACCGCGCTATCTATGAGAGGGGAGTCATAACAGCTTATTAGAAAAGCTAGGAGTGACTCCACCATGGGTAGCGAACAAACTATTCGTTGGCATCCCTGCGTTTGCCGGCGAATTTAAGCTCTTGCAGATCGCCGATAGCTGGCGGGCTAGCGCCCTATGTTAAATGTATAATTTTTTAAGTTCAGTTAAGCAAGGTGTGACAATTTCTTTTATATTGGGTAAAAGTTAGGTTTTATTTTCATCTCAAGTTACAAAACTACAAATACCAACCATTCAGTTTATCATCATTAGTATAAAATTACCATGTAGTAACAATGCTTATCATAATATAACAATTTACAAGCTATACTACCGCACATTTATTTGTTTGTCTGCTCTAAGCAACTTTAAATTTCGCAAATCAAAAGTTAAACAACGAATTTCGCAACACTCAAACTATGATATGTTCAAAAACATTTAAAAGGTTAATGAAACCAGTGAAACAGTAAGATAATATTTTGTCGGATAGATCACTGTCTCTTGAAAACACTGACAAAAAATTAATAGTCTGACGTTTCGATTACAAAATTTTGTTTGAACTTGTGTCAGGCAAATTTTGAGGTTCTTCGTCTTTGACAAAGATTACAGGTGTAATCGAAACGTCAGACTATTAATTTTTTGTCAGTGTTTTCAAGAGACAGCGATCTATCCGACAAAATATTATCTTATTATATTATGGACGCTGAAAGCATTCACCCTCGTACAGTGAAACAGTAGGTAGATGATTTAAAAAACCGAGCACCTAACCTATTACTTGTTGTAACTTTTTTTATTACATATTCCTATATCGTTCTCCTATTGTATGATTATTCATTATTATGTATTTTACTCTGAATAAGATCAGTGGCGGCTCGTGACTTTTAAAACTTGTGAGGCAGACCTTATCAAATGAAACCTAACCTAACCTAACCTAACCCAAACCTAGCTAAGGTATGGGAATTTCCTAGGAAAACTCTACTTTGTCAATTGAATAATATCTTACACAATTGTTCAGCAAGAACCACGCGGGAGTATAGAGCACTCTCTAATTCATCATCATAGTTAAGCTGATCAAAATGTCTTCTATTTATAAAAAAAATCCACGATATCGCACGTATTCCTAGCACTTTCAAAATCGTCGTCCTTCCTGCTACTCGGTCCTGCCATTTTCTAACCTATGTTACCTTATTCTGCGTTTCGATTCAAAATGATCTGCTTTTCTGAGCCCTGACTGTCGATTACTAAACGTCGGCTGCAGAATACACTGCACTCACTTGAGACTTGAGACACTAATCACTAAGCTAGCGAATTTGTTATGAATTTCGAGAAGAACAAAACTACTTTATTTATAGCCTATTCGTTTTTTGATTCAAAATACACATTAACCTAGGCGCGATAAACGGACCGCTGCGCTGAACACAACGAAAATCCCCCAGACAAATCCTTGCGCTGTCGGTAGTGAAACAGATTTTCCCTACGTCTTGAGCACATAGCAAAACCATAGCAATTCTCTATCTTTATTCCTCAAGGTAGGAGAAACGGACACATACGGTTACCTCTTTCCCACTCCCCGTTTATACGGTAGTAGGTATGACGAATATTCTTCTCGCTTTTATTTGAAACACATAGGCTAGCCTCAGTTGTTCGTCTTGTCTAGCATATAATTCAAACGGGTTTTTAGACAAGAGGTTCCCACTGCCACTAGCCGCCCATGCATTGCACGGGATCTTACGCGTCAAGGCTGAATCCTGCCTCAGCTGAAGTTCGTGCAAACCAAAGTGGATGCGAGCGACGGAGGGGGCAACAAAAGCGCGGTCGACAGTAGAACCATAGAACATTTCAACGCACCAAAATAGATCGCGCTAAAGTTCTAAACATAGAAAATATAAAATAAAATTATGAATAACATTGCAAAATTTTTGCACTTTCATATTTTTTCCTGGTGAAGCACTGCCTCATCTGCCTCATGGCAGGAGCCGCCACTGAATAAGATGATAAAAAAGTAAACATCTTACACTTGTAAGTTGCCGCCATCTACCAGTAAGATTTGGAACTTCTATCTTAGCAATGGTAAGCGTTCACCTTCGATGGGTTTTTGCAAATAAGTAGCATTTAGTGGAAGCTGTAATTCGCAGCTAATCCTGGCAAACTATTGTTCAAAAATAATTTTTGTTAGTAAATAGTGTTTTTTATGTTATTGTGTATTATTTTGTAATACAATGGTCACCTTCAAGATTTGTAAAATTACTCCTAAACTTTAAATGTACAAAACGTTTAATAAGCGTAAAGCATCACAAAAAAGAAACGTCTTGCAAATATTATGTGGTGCAAATATGTAGATAAGAATGTTTAAACTTTAATAGTTGGTTTTAGTACTTTTTAAACATTCGGTTGGTATATTGCAGAAACTGAAAAACGGTCAGACTGTCTCAAGTTCAGCATCACTCAACATTTGTGAAACTGAGCTTCATGCGAGAATTTAATGGATAGTGTCATAGTATAAGCATAAGCTTTAAAATAAAAATATAGGTATGGCGATATCGACTTCTCTCTAATAACCTCCCCCCTCCCCTTCAATTAACATGTTATTTTATTTCAGTACCTATTACAAAGTGTTGAAAAACGAGGGCGAATTTTCACATGGCATACATTACATTTCCGCTTAATCAAACAAACTGATATTAGATGCTTATATTGAACATAATAGCGAACAGCGTGATAAACTATGTTTTTTCCTAAACTATTGCACCTAAAAGATCCACTCCTCTAAAATAGCGCTTGTAGGGTTGTCCAATACAAAGTGAGTACAGGCGTTTACCTAACAGGAAACTGATTGATTCTATCAATTTGATCAAGACGTGAATTCGGTTTTGAGGTAGTCCACTTATGCGCCTGGTAAGAACGATCACTCACGTGACGTGGAGTCACCTGCAACTTACATGACTTCGTAAACTGCCAATTTACAGGGCAACTTTGATAAAACTCCTCTGAATATGTAATGCCCTAGTTGCTCGACAAAAAGTCGATATCCAATCTATTTCCAATTTCTGTCAATACTGTGCCCCCTCGCGACCCCAAGGTGATACATCACGGCATTCTTGTAAGGTAGTCTAGTGAGAAAATTGATTACGTCATGTTGTAATGTTACAGGCCGAATTTATAAAGCGATACATTCGGATCTGACAGCTGCGAACGAACCGGGCAGAGATACGTACAGTGGAAATTTACATTTGCCGTCATCAGAATGCAAAGGAGTTTTCTGCTATCGGAAAACGATTTGTTCCGCTGTGAAAATGAAAATCAAACGAGGAGTACAGCCAACACTTTAGGCGGTTGAGGGAACTAAATCCGCTGATCGAAAAATTACCAGTAATACCTGTTTTGGCTTTCCAAGTAGGTATACTAATATACAGAAAACTAAATTTAAGGTAACAAGCTACGGAAGTGCAACATTAAGCATTTGTGAGATAATATTTTCGGAAGCAACGCTGTCACTGATAAAAAAAAATGTTTGACCTGCCGTTTTGATTACACATGTCGTCAGTGTTTGATAGTGACAGCGATTTTTTTTTGGAAAAGCATTTGTGTTTATCACATAAACACTTATCTACATACTTGTGTAATCGCGCTGTAATAAACCTAATTTTGCACTTTTCCTGCTTTAGTGTTTCGCAAAATTTTCAATAAACCGTTATATTTGGTACTTCATTTAGTACACCTTAATTCAACACTAACGGTCTCCTGCTGCGAAAAAGATATCTAGGAATCGGTACTCTTGAAATCTGGTGTTTTCAAAACAACCTCCGGATATACTGCTCATCAAACAGAGTATACTGGCCCTTGCACATTGTCAAATTAATGTCTTATTATTATTCCTAGTAAAGGTACTATACTTTCCTTTGATTTTGGTTGAAATAAGTAGCGTAGAGATCTTTCATTTACAGGATAATCAATTTTACCTTATACGCGTTCTAGTGCACACATTAATCTACATACTACCAACATATACAAGATGGGTCATGCAGTAAATACTCAGAAAAAAAAACTATAGTTATGAAAGGAAATAATCAGTGAGGCTGGCGGCTCATATAAGTTCGAAAAAATGGATTGTAAGGTGTATTTTTAATATTAAAAAATGTGAATATTTAAAGGGACCAAAACGCGAACATATTGGCCGTGATGTCAGGTGTCTTGTAAATGGCCGCTTGTTTGCATCAAGGCGTCAACGCGTTAGCGTCAGCCTGTCAGTTTATCAGTTTGTTGTTTGCGTTCATTTTGTGACAAGCGAATTAAAATACGCCAAGAAAAAGTGAAATACTTATGAGTTATGACTTCTGAKGGCATGTTCATTGTTATGGAATTTGTGMACAGCGACGAGCGGTTCAACGCGGCGGAGATTTATGTTCCTCATAAAAGCAACAGCATAAGTGAACTTTTTATCAAATTAACTTAGCATTGATAATTTGATCAAAGTGGGTTGTTGGATACATACTAAATCAAATCAATCAAAAATGTACCCTAAACTTGACATTTATTTTAGAGGTCAGAATAAATATAAATAGCCATTTATTTTCGGGGCTCTTGCGGCTCGTTTCAGGTCTGGCTAACAGTCGATATAAGGTGAACATGTCATTCTTTATTATAACATTTCTCTCTATCAACTTAAAACGCATATACTTTTTCATATCCTCTTCAAGCTATAACAACATGGAAACTGAATGGTAAACACTTCGGCATATCACGTCTAGGGGCCTTAAACAATTTTTTATAGGTTGATAATCTCGAGGAACGGTTACTAAAATTTTGTTAGCTGTACTGACTGAAGTACTGTTATCACCATGTACAAAACAACACTTGTTTTGTTTCCCATACATAATAGATGCTTGTAAAACTACACAAATTTTTTTTGGTGCGACCTCGTACACCATCCTTTTTATAAACACCACACAAAAGCTTTTCTAATACAATAATGATACTACACCATTAAACAGCACGCTCGTCGGTAGTGTTTACATGACACTTGACCACGAGTTGAATAACCTTGGTTAAAAGCGTTTTGGCGGTAACTCCTAAAATTTAAATTTCAGACCTGAGATTCTCTGCCTACAAATATTTTTTTGTTTTCTTTTAACATGGCGTACGATATGTATGCACATCAAGATTCATTGTACGTAATTTAAAAAAAAAGTGATAATACCCAATTATGAGGAATATGGTCGTTGCCTTTAATTGTATTGCATTACTTCATGAAAAACATAGAAAAACTAATGCGGGAATAATCAAGAAAAACTTACATTATCGCCGCCTTCATCCGTGGGTCATAACAATGCGGTCACTCCGGTGGACAGACAAGGCGGTTTCACATACGCGCGGGAGATGCAAAAACAAAACATAAGTTACTCATCCGTTAAACTCAAAAAGATACAGTTAAGACTCACAGAGGGGTTTTCACCCCAGGGCATCATCCTTATACTGTCCATGGCTTCATCCCTGAGATTACATCATTAGTCAATGGTGGTTATGAATACCTTGTTAGTTTTCTCTCTTCAACAACTAGCTAGTGTCAACCTGAAATAGTAGAGGCTTCCCCGAACGCTCACCCTAAGGCCTATAGGGTCGCATTCCAATAGCCCGGATCGGGGGCACCTAATAAGGCTACCCTCTCCACCAGAACTATGTCATTCGAGATACCCTGCATTACCCCCCGGAATGCAAGTCCTCCACTCGAAGGAACCACAGCTGTTAATCGGGCACTCTGCTCTAGGGGTTTCAAACTGCCTGAGGCACATCATGGCCAAAGACCTTACTCTCTCTGCCTGAGGCACAACATGGCCAAAGACCTTACTCTCTCTGCCTGAGGCACAACATGGCCAAAGACCTCGCTCTCACTGAGCCAAAATCAAGAATATTTCTCTCTGTCAAAAAATGACACATCCATACTCATTGCCTACTTTTGCATCTCCTCGCGACGCTGATATTTCTCGCCAAAACAATTAATCGCATGCATACGCATTCGCTTCGATTTTAGTTTTTATCTTATTAACAGCGATTCTAAACATAGCAAGAAATTAATAAACGTACAAAAACACCTTTTATTTTAATAATAACGCAGATACAAAAATTGACATTTAACATTCGGCCAACCTAACGGGGTCGTGTCCTCACGACATAATTATTCGGTATGTCTACTTGATTCGGATAAATTAGTCAATGGTACTTCATCTGAGCCACTGTCCTCATCGATGGTATCTGATGTAATAAATGGATTTGATAATAATAAATAGATTTTATTAAAACAAGAGCAGATACTGAGAGTAATACATGATCAATAAAGGCAAAGTCTAGCAGAAGCTATTCTACTTAACCTTCGAAAAGAAACTTAAACTATGTTTATTATGGTATAATTTATGAATACCCCTATTGTTAATTGATTATACGTCTTACGCTTCAGTTATTATTATCAACAGGTGTCTTATCTCCTTAGGTTAGCCTTCATGTGTGGTCTTTGGGGATAGTAAGCTATTGCTTGAAACCTCATCGAGTCCGAACGAACGAAGTAAGTCATGGTCATCATGAAATCTGACGATCGAAAAATAACTGTCTTAGTTTAAATTTAAATTTGTTAATATTTAGTTTTTTTTTTTAAACTCGCTCCGAAGGATGAGCCTTACAGCTTTACAGCCTTACCGCCTTACAGCGTTGTATGTGAAGCAGCGAACAAACGTAACAGAGCGATGGCGAGGCAACAAATATTTAGCTTTATTTCGTGTATCACGTGAATGCGTAGATGAATGAGGGGCAAACTTACACCTCAACTTTTCACATGCATCAGGAGAATTTAGTAAAGCATGGACGAAACAACTCAAATAAAAATTCCAGCGGGAATTTATGCGTAGCCAATTCAAAGAGTTAATCTGTAAGATACGTTGTCCCCGCGTTGCAAGCCAAAAAAATAAGCGACACCATGCATTCTAAACATTCTGAATCCTGTTTCTACCAACCGAATCCAAACAGGGGTAATATAAAAAATTGCAATAATTAAAGAGGACGAGAACGAGTGAATCACATAATTGCCTTTTCAAATTAACGGTAAAAAATGTCTACAAGCTTAAAATAACTTAGGGTTAAAAATGATTTTTGTATTAACTTAGTTACATGCAGCTTAAACCGGATCTGAGTGTCCATAATGAGATCACAGTATGATCAACAACATTTAATTTTATGCCATCTATAAAAATATTGATATATTATTTAAGAAATTTCGGACTACTTTTATTACCAAAGACCATCAGCTACGACTTAGACAAATTCAATTGAAGGCCATGTTCAGCAGACAATTTTCTTAATTTTTCAAGTTCTTCGTTCAGAATTTTGTCAGCCTTTGCGAAATCATGCTTATCGCAACTAAAATACAATTGTGTATAGTCAGCGTAAATTATTACTCTACAATGACGAACTGAGTTCACATTATCAGACGTATATACTATGAAAAGTAGAGATCCTAATATGGAGCCTTGCAGATCACCAGATCTAAACTGACAATTCAAAGGAGACACTATATTTATTTTACCACTTGGGTTCTATCGCTCAAGTAAGATCTAATAAACTGTACCGACAAACTGCTGAAACCGCAAGATTTTAGTTTGGTGCATAACATACCATGATTAATAGTATCGAACGCTTTTGAAAAATCGAGCAAAACCAAAGCACTGACTAAACCCTTATCATAAGCTGACATGAGATCATCAATGACTGAAGCTAGTGCAGTAGGAGTGCTTCGACCGCGTCTGAATCCGCACTGAGCATCGAGAATGATTTTCCTAGAAAAGACAAAGTCAGATATCTGTTCGTAGTCTATAGATTCAAACAGATTTGAAGCTGCAGGTAAAACGCTAATCGAACGTAAATCCGGAAAGTTTTCAGGGTTAGACTTTTTAGGTAGAGGTATTGCGATGACTTTCTTCCACATTGTAGAGAAATAAGCTTTTTCCATATAACAATAATTGAAGACGTGTAATAGGTATAAATCAATAATGGGAATATATAAGTGCAACATTTTCAACGAGATGTTGTCTTTGCCACAATTATCTTTTTTTGCGTTAAAGAGTGAGTGGTGTACTTCTTCTAAAATAACCATTCTCAAGAAAAATTGTTGTAGGAATGGGAATCTAGCATTCTCACAATATTGCATTCTATGATTAGAGACGATATCATTTTTTTTTAACTTGAAAATATGTGCATTAATAGAATTGCTATTAGACAGATTAGAAGGCAGTTTAGAACTGACTTTGATAGTACCAATTTTTAAATTGGGCAGAGCCGACCAAATACTGTGTATATCTCAACTAGAAGCAACTGAACCTATGTAATGACTTTTTTCCATCCTAACAGAGTTCACAGTCAAGTTCCTCAACCTCTTGTATACAGCAAAATTTTCAGGAAGTTTACTTCGTGTGTATTTACGGAAGGATGCATCACGTTCTTTCATTAGACATTTCAGTTCAGGACAACACGACATTGCATTGGCTTTGTTACTCTAGACGTTACCACCAGGGCATGCCGATCACAGAGAAATAATTAGGGTGTTGAAATTTTCAAGTTTCTTATCAATATAGGTTTCACGTATCACATGAGTTCATTCAATAGATTCCAAACTTTTTCGAAACTCACTGACATCAAAGCGTCTGAAAGATCTACACATAAGTAACATATTTGGGCTCACATTTAATCTTAGGTGCACTAAATTCACAAGAAATCAATCTGTGGTCAGAAATATCGTTACAGTTCTTCGAACCGTATCTCCTAACATTCAGAGAATGGAATACGAATAAAGGATCAATCAGTAAACTTGAGTTACCAGTTACTATAGTCGATTCATCCAAGACTTGCACCAAGTTGTATGCCTCCAAACATGCACACACAGGGTTAGAAATATTTAGTAAATTAATGTTGAAATCGCCTAGACAGACAAATTAATCATACATACCGCAAACAAAACCAAATATATTATCAAGGGTTTCAACAAAATTGCCCAAGTTGGAGTTAGACGGACGATAGCATACGCCGAATGCATAATTTACAGTCCCTACGCGGATGCTAAAAAAACAGTCAATAAAGGAATTAATCTCAAAATCGAACTCTATTAACGAGTTACAAAAAGTCGACTTGATATATGCCGCCACTTCGACCCTCAGCACGATGCGTATAACGAAGATTGTAACCAGGTATTGCTAAAATAGATAGATCTACATTATTAGACAACCATGTCTCGCTAACCATAACAACAACATGGTTTGCACTTTGAACTAAATTATAAAATCTTGAAAATGTGCTAAGAGCGATCTTACATTAAGATGTGCAACCTTTATAATAATTATAAGCTAAACTTATACAGGATATCTATTACCTCTAAATGAGAACAAATACAACCTGACTTAATTAAACTAAATTGTATTGAAATCTGTTTAATTGTTAAATTAAAGAAAAGCAAAATTAATACTTAACAATCGGCAGTAGCTCCCGGAAAAGCATTTCATTTTACGCTAGCAACAYATCCGCGCCACACAATAAAAGGATAACGTTGCCAATTAACTGCTACTAATACTGTACTGTATATTGACTACATCGTCAACAGAATTTACAGAGTATTTACGACCATTAACTATTACTTTGACGTAACCCTGGTAAGTCCATAAGTTACAAGCACCAAATTCAGAGCTACAGAGTTTTAGTAATTCTAGGCGCTTCCTCGTGAGATCTTATGATCTTATGGAAATATTGGTTCCTCTCAACAACTTCTTGTAGCGAAATATGAGCTGCCTATCCTTCCTTGAGCAGAATCTGACGATTCTAGATCGATCTCTTCCAGTATTCACACTTACCATCCGATGAAAGTCATCTATGGCTTCCAAATAAAAATTTAAATCACATAAACTGGGCACTTAAAACACAAATAACCGGAGAATCGCTGGATAACGTCTACTCGCTGTGCATTACCTTATCTTTAAATAAGAAATAGGAAATGTACTTCGTTGATTCTCATCGCAAGATTTCAGAAAGGTCAACAGCGCTTCGGGGCTTGATAATTACACGATTGGGCAACTGCCTGTATAATGTTATCATAGGATGTTATTAAACATCAAGAAATGAAAGAAAATGATGGTGATGATGATGATGATGTTGATGATGGGTACCCATATTTGTATGAACATGAAGAATATGCTAAACATGTATGATAGAGGTATTAGATCTACCAATAATCACGCCGAAACAAAAGAGATCCTGTTAAGGCCAAGAACTTTGCTGAATAAACGTATTTTGCACAAAAACTGTCAGCCGCCGCTTAACCACTAATTATAATTACGACAAACGATAACTTGTCATACCACTGCGCTGCGACAAAACGTGCTAAAAATGTTGAATACGTTATTATTAATCTCATCGAATCAGTGAAGCGATTGTTTGACCTCCAATTATAATTACGACAAACTATAATTTGTCAAACCACTACGCTGCGATAAAACGTGCTTAAACTTTTTGAATTCATCTCACCGAATCTGTGAACCGATTGTTTGACCCCACACCTGAATGAAAAACATAGAAAAACTAATGCGGGAATAATCAAGAAAAACTTACATTATCGCCGCCTTCATCCGTGGGTCATAACAATGCGGTCACTCCGGTGGACAGACAAGGCGGTTTCACATACGCGCGGGAGATGCAAAAACAAAACATAAGTTACTCATCCGTTAAACTCAAAAAGATACAGTTAAGACTCACAGAGGGGTTTTCACCCCAGGGCATCATCCTTATACTGTCCATGGCTTCATCCCTGAGATTACATCATTAGTCAATGGTGGTTATGAATACCTTGTTAGTTTTCTCTCTTCAACAACTAGCTAGTGTCAACCTGAAATAGTAGAGGCTTCCCCGAACGCTCACCCTAAGGCCTATAGGGTCGCATTCCAATAGCCCGGATCGGGGGCACCTAATAAGGCTACCCTCTCCACCAGAACTATGTCATTCGAGATACCCTGCATTACCCCCCGGAATGCAAGTCCTCCACTCGAAGGAATCACAGCTGTTAATCGGGCACTCTGCTCTAGGGGTTTCAAACTGCCTGAGGCACATCATGGCCAAAGACCTTACTCTCTCTGCCTGAGGCACAACATGGCCAAAGACCTTACTCTCTCTGCCTGAGGCACAACATGGCCAAAGACCTCGCTCTCACTGAGCCAAAATCAAGAATATTTCTCTCTGTCAAAAAATGACACATCCATACTCATTGCCTACTTTTGCATCTCCTCGCGACGCTGATATTTCTCGCCAAAACAATTAATCGCATGCATACGCATTCGCTTCGATTTTAGTTTTTATCTTATTAACAGCGATTCTAAACATAGCAAGAAATTAATAAACGTACAAAAACACCTTTTATTTTAATAATAACGCAGATACAAAAATTGACATTTAACATTCAGAAGCCATTACCTTAAAAATTGTGAACGTTTAGGGAAGAATCTTTATAAAACCGGTTACATAGTATTTATCAAATGCTTTTAACACCAATACTTTGAACACCAACCAACTTATAGTACACCGCTTTATAAATGTTTAAGGCTGATAACAAACATAAAGATGGAAAATTAGTTTTAATATTATTCCTGCATTTTCGCCATTATGTGGATTACCTCATCTTCTTCCATGAACGAGCAACAATTTGGAAACTATTATACTAGCAAATTATTCGCGTTTTCTCCGCAGGTAGGTTTGCCAATCCAACCTAACACCATTCCTTGTGAATTCTTCTGGTGCATCATATGCATTCCAATATTTAAATATTCGTGATCAGTTTGTTAAAATATTTGTATATTTAATAATTCAAAGTGCTAGTCAATGAACAACATTAAGAACTAGACGTGTTAGGACAGTAGAAATATTTGTTTCTGACAAAAGAGAATGTTAGGACAACAAAGTCATGAGTGAATATGAGATCATAAATGCTGTCTCATAGCCTGGTAGCGTTCGGTTAAAATTTAAGTGTACGTTGTACCATATTGCTTCTATTCTTTTGATTAAAATTAGTAGTAGTCACTTTATAAAATGCTTATTTGTCAACCTATACCAAAATAATATTAAAATATTTTACAAGTACAGCACGAAAATTATAGCCATCTATATATAACCATAACAATACATCAATCATCTTTTCTAAGTTTCATAGCGCGTGATTTTATTATTCTTAATAAATAATTTAAGAGCAATCCTTTCGTAAATAATATGCAGTGTTCGTTTCTCCCTGTTACTTATAAATGAAAAATGCAATTTTAAGTAGAATAATGTAATTATGTAACGTAAGTTAGGTTGATTGGCAACCTTGCCATAAAATATATAGGTACATAATATATTTCAAGTAACTTCAGAAAGATGTACGAGTACTTACTGTTCTACTAAAAGTTGTAAACCGTCCTGCAAATTTTTGTAGGCTTCCACTTGGCGTATCACAAATATTTCTCTATCGTATTATAGTAGTTGACGCAACTTGTACCGATTTTGTACTAATATGGGGTTTATTCGTTAAAGTTTAACGAGATACCTACCGTAGCCGTTGTTTTAAGACTTTGGTAGCCCTCTCCATGATTGTTGCTACAGGCGAAAGGCCATGTCTACTAAAAAAAAACCTCTTAACAGCTTAGCAGTTTGGCCATTGTACATGATTTGAGTAGATCTAAAGGTTATTCGCGACCTTGCTGGAAATAGAAAGTTCGAAAGATTATTTTAATTTATTTTCAATCTTTGTATATTGCACCAGTATACTACGTTCTTTGTTGTTTTGAAAGTATTTTTTGTACTAATTTTAGTTCTAAATATTGTGTGTTTTAATGGTATAAAAAATTGTAATAATAATAATAATAATAATAGGACTTTATTTAAACATATCGTTGGACGAAGCCTAGCATAGCTATTCCACTCAACCCAAAATAAAATATAAAAAGTTCAATATGAAAAATAAACAAACCAAAAACATAAACAACTATAGTACCATGCTTTGACTATGATTACAAGCTAATGACTTAACCTATACATCATTTGTTTTTTGAAACTTTCCCAATACATGTTGTGTTACCTTATTCAAATCATGCTTTTCTTGCATATCTGTTTTCTTTTAATTTTTAAGATTCTGAACTTTGGGGCGGTATTTTAGGTTTCCCTGTAGCAGCGGCAGAAACGCTAGAGCCGTCTCTGGTGCAGATATATGTCAACAGAAACTTATTTCCTATTTTGATCCATGGAATCACCTCCACTTCCTGATATCCTTAACCGTCATTCAGGGATACTTTGTATGCATGGTAGCACGAGAAGTGAAAGGTTAATAAAATGTAGTGATTCGTATACGTCAATGTAAATAACAAGAAGAAAACTTATCTTTAAGGATTAAGTGTAAGCATAACTTTCCTGAAAATAGTAAGTGGATGCGCGCAACTCTCTTCGTATAACACTGTAGTAACCTGTGTCTCTGTAGCTAATTTAATGTAATTTAATTTGTATAGGTAATAAATAAATAAAAACATTAGATAGCAATGCCATGTGTATATAGGCAAAGCCAGWTTTATGCCATGCTGTCTGCACTAGATCTAAATTACACTGACGGGTGTTGCGGTGCAGACAGCACAGCATAGGCTTACATTTTAATGTAGGTAGTGTTAAAAGAGTAGGGATTACTGACACACAAGTAATAGATTCATAAAAAGGATCCAGATGATAATAAAAGCGTTATATCAATAAGAAAGTTCCATGTAGTAGTGTCATGGTTCAATATTAGAAACCACGTATGTTTTTACGACTGCAAGAGTCAAAATCAAATCATCTGTGTCATCCATGCTGACACGATATGTCATGTCCTAGGCCACATTTTATAATTACAAGAGGGAAGACATTATACGGGGCTAGTAATTTTCATACAGCTTACGATCATCGATAACTAATTTATCACTAGAAATTGCTGATTTGGTTATAATTTCTTTTCGGATAATAATATATTGAAAAATATAGTGCTTACCTGCAGCTCTCACCCTTTGAAGCATACGTTTCGCTCATACAATGACGAAAAGTAATCAAGTATACACATGGACGAGACATTCACTCAACAAAATTTCCCAACCCAGTCAGGGCCATGCAGTAATTAATCGTCACACACCGGCATAGCAAACGCTGTAGTCTACTCGAAGCACTGTCATAATTACTCGTGCAGCCATCAATATGTCGGCGTTTTGAAGCGAACCGTATCATTCCGTTCACATTACCTGATAGGTCCGCATTAAATATGAGGCCCGGGATGCACGCATGGCGCGTTAATATCACCCTGTCAATCTAGTGACATATTTAATTTAATTTCGCTCGTTAGGTCCTCCTTTTATGTGGTGGATTCACCCCGGCGCTCTGGCATTTTTGTATTATTAGTGTAAGCTGTCAGTGTTTTTTTCAGACGAGAATAACGACCTCGAGCTTTGGGTCGAAAGCGTATTATTCCAGCAGGGATTTAATATATGCGTGGGTCTATGTTCTTTCAAAATAACATGCGGTTATTATTATGTATTAAAGTGTCGTGTTCTAGAAAGGATGTATATTGGATGTGGACACGAATATTGTATTATAACCTAATAATAAAGTTCAATTATAAGCTATTTTTTATACTATATTACACGCAATACAGCAGCGCAAAAGCGTGATGCGGATACAACAATCACCTAATTACCTATATTGACTACAACACTCTTATTCACAAATTGGGATCAGAGGTTTCTCTGCAGTCATGAGAAAATCTGATTACGTCTTGTTTACTTGATCGTAGGTAAACAGATGCGTACGATGAATATGGTTCTCTTTCTTACGCAGCAGAGCGAAGAGTACTGCAATTTTCCAACACAAGGTCTTTACCTTTTTGGGTCGAAGAACATTGAAGTAATATTATTTTTGGCATAAAGAATTCTGTACTGATTGCATGGTATACTACAATATTAAATGCGAATTAACTTCTGTGTTTGAGTACAGGTAATCATACAGTGAAGCAATGCAATAAGAGGGCTTTGAGTTTTATTTTTGTCACCCTTTAAATTGAATGAGAACAATAACGAAATAATTTTTTCGTCGTACCTTTATCTACAAAAAAATGAAGGAATTTTATGATATATCACATACCAATACGGTAACAGATAGGAAATAGGTACTCCAAAATGTTCGTGGTGCACATGATGGATTTCTATTTTACAACTGAATTTCTTAAATTCATTACCTTGTACGTACGTCATAAAACAAATAGATGCAAAATACTTATATTGCGCTCCTATACTAGCAATGTATAAACAAATACTTTCACTACATACAATTTGTGTTTTTCAGATGAAGCAAAAAATGAGCGAAGCAATTGTATACATCAATTGAAAAGGTTTGGCTCTGTTTCTAAGTAAATCCCGGGAAAGGTATGAAATCATTTATACCATTGCCTTGAAAAAAAGCGAGCTAGCAGGTATAGCAAACAAAATATTACGTTTTTACCGGATAAGAATTCACAAAATTTCCGCTTAGAGCACCAGATGACATATTACTTAATTTTGACTCAAACTTGGTTTATTACTTCGAATTTTGTGCAATCGATAGATGCTCTTTTATTATTATTTGGTAATAAGAGTAAAGGTAAAAAACAGTAAAAAGACTCAAAATCATAAAATCTCTTTTTAAAGTATCGCAACCGAAATCATATGTTACTGCAAAAGATACAGTTGGAAGCTAATCATCAACAAGAACTAAATATTTAAAATTTAGACATCCTGCTCGTTGATGGGCGTTTACGGGTAAATTATAATTTTATACAATACATGAGTAGAAAATGTAGATAAAGCACTTTGTCGTAGATTTTGAATAGAAAATGTAAGACGAGTATATTATAGTAAAAGTGTAGTAGTTACACCCTAAAACTCCTTAATTGTCGTTCTTTTGCCAAACAAAGCAACTTTATAAATGCATTGTACGATTTTAGACGTTATTTGACAGTGCTGTAACCAAAGCTGTAGATTTTTCCACCTAGACTTTTAACATGCACATTATTTGGTTAAGCATTCCCTAACCGAAAAGCGGGGTGTGTTCTACCACACTTAAATTAAATATTGGTCTATTTTTAGAAATTATACAAAAAACCATTTTTTATTTACTGCTGTTCGATGCCACGACATTAAATACTAATAACATGTAACATAGAAATAGCAGAAATAGCATAGATACCGCAAATTAAAGAACCAATATAAATAACGGAGGGCCTTCTGGAAGAATTGCTTGACGAGTGCGCCAGCTTCGCGAAATACCTGGCAATACTTACCTGTTAATTTAATTCAGCCCTGTTACGGTACATTTGTGTTCTGTGCACACCAGCCTTGACGCCGAAACGGAATAACCCTCAAGAAGAACGAGGTATTGTTTAAATTTTATTATTATCTTTTATTAACTAACGCCGATTTCAAAATTATGTTGGGGTTCTAAGGTGGGACCACCACACATACTACCATCAAATAGATGAAGCCAATTCCGTTTAAGCAGCTAAATTTCGAACAAGCTTATGTGTACCTGAAAGGGGAACGCCGTTGCAACTGTTTGAAGAGGACTGTGATCAATTTCAACTATAAGATGGCACAGCATACCGAAGTAGTCTGAAAGAGCATGGACCATCCTTGGCCACTGGCGTGGACAGCTAGGTGTACCAATTTAATCACTGTTTTGGGGATTTTTTAAAAACTGCATTTAAAAACCTTTACGCGTAACATTTCATATATAAATTCTATACATATTTTTCAAACATTTTGCGAACTGAAGCAAAGCTTTGCGGGAAGGCCTCCCTCTTACAATTGTTAAATTTTGATTCCGTTAAACTTAACTTCACTTACATTTAAAAACAAAAGATCTAAATATAGTTTTTAACCATTTTTACTGCCCTAGCTATTGTCGATAAAGCAATATCAATATAGATCTGCACAAAAATATTTAAACGTATTAGATAACACCACGCTTTTCTTTCTGCTCGTTTTATTACCAACCCAACCAGAAAGCTGTTATTTCCAAAGCCAAGCAGGAAATCCCTAACCTATGTTCAATATGCGGTAAACAGGGGGAAAGGACTTCTTAATCTTAAGAATAAGCCTTTATTTAAACTTATCCCTTTTCGAACGCTTCCTTGCGTCTCTTTGTGTCAACCGTTTCGGCGTATAGTGCACAAAGACCAACCGACAGCAATTAGGCTAATAACGGACCGTTACATTCGTCAAATTTTTACGAGCAACTGGGCAAATCCGACTTCCGGAACGCCGATTCCGGAGTCGTAAATCCGGAGCCGAAGTTCGGCAGTTATGCCGAAAGAGTCCATTACGCTGATCGTTCTGAAGTGCGAGCTGTTTGAGGGGGAGCAATCTGAATCGTGCATCCCAGGTACGTTGAGGAATACATTGCTGCCAGTTGTAAAATGGACGGTAAAGCAAATCGGGAAGGTATAGTAGATACAATTTTGAGGTTTTGGTTTGAAGTTCTACCGTGTTTACACAGCACGTGTACTTCAAAGAAGTGCTTTTAAAAATTTTTTAAATTAAAAAAATGGACGGACGCCGACACTAAATTTTACTTGTGTGTAATACCTGCTATACAGCAAGTTTATATAGGTATTACAGGATCGGACTCGCATCCGCACTGGGGTCAGATTAATACCAAGGAATTCCAAATTTTAATACTGCAGGTGATTAAGAACATTAAGATAAGAAATATTTCTTAAACTCAATGGCACTTTTGGTAGTATTATTATTTAATTTATTTGTGATAAGGATTTGAAACAGCATTTAAAGAAAACTGGCAACGTTATAAATTGTATTTTAGTTGTTCTTTCTGCGTGTTTGTTGCCTTACTTACTGTTTCTGAGAAAATGTGATAGCAATGTGCATCTGGAGTTAATGAATATGAAGGTGATGAAAGGAAATCTAAATACACCAGTCGATGTAGGCGAAAATATTTCTGATGTAGACAGAGTGTGCTTTTGAAATTGAGAGAAGAATAATAATACATTTTATGTATTATAGCAAGGAAATTAATACTAAATATCTACGACTCCCTGAATAAACGCTGCTCTGGACATCGTCTTGTTACAGAAACGGAAAACTTTTCGCAAGCTAAAGCCGGAATGTGATGCGGATGTTAAGAGGAGAGCTTCTATTAATTTCACGACAAGAAACTTCATCTACAATTCAAATGGTTTGCAAAAAGTTAAGGAAAAACATTTTACTGTGCAATGAATTAGCGGCGCGCAGAATAAAAAAAAACAAGCGCCTGGTTATGGTGAAATCGGAACCTACATGGTGGCGGTATGAATGTTTATTCTAAGACGAAGAAATATAGAGCAGAAAAGAAAAAATGCTATTTAAGTGAAACAAGGTATGATGCCTGAGACACTGCAAGAAAAGGGCTAACAGACAACATCAAAAAGTGTCAAATTCATTTACCCATGAAAAAAGGTTGAAGAATTATAGTACTATGCACTAGGTCAGAAGACTGTTGGATCCATAAAGCCGCAATGTTACTTTCAGCACGAAACTTGAAGGAGGGTAAAGTCGGATGCCGATAATTTGATATGAGAATGGTTTCATAACAAACTGCTACCCTATCTGGAGCCATGTAGTGTCACTCTTTTTGATAAAAATACCAAATACTCTAAGTTTAAATAATGACGAGGACATTATAGAATTTCTTTATAAAAAATTATATTTTCTGAAAAATTGCACCAAAAGGAACTGCTCGAAGTTTCGGAAACGCAAAAGTTTAAAAAATATTACGTCTTAGGTGCAATTGCTATGGATCTCCTATGTACAGTTTAGACTACTGCCATACCACTGTGTATTGACATAACAATACAAAACAAAAATGAGAAAGAAAACGGTAGATCTCAATACTAAGGGATACAAAAGGTCCACAACGGGCTGGAAATGGAATGTAGAAGGAGACCTAACAGAAGCACTTTATCGATGAACTTATAATAATTAATCTGCACGATGAATGACAATGAATAGGAAAGTAGTGTTTTTTTATAACATTGTCTTAATAAACTAAAAATTTTTATCATACAAGATTTACATATGCTGTTACTCCAGTTTTATTTTGTCTATCTTGAGGACCTACTTATGTTAATGGAAGTAAATACAGCGTAGTACGCCGCAAAGGTCAGGTACCAGTTACACACGGTCGCTCAATAGAACAAAGTTCGGTAATATCGACATTTTCCATATAGTTCCATATAGTCCCATCTCTGTTATTTTCTGATTTGGCAGTTATGACATCGATGTTTCCTATGCGAAGTTGAAATCCTGCAATACTTGCTACCCTATCCCTCGCTCGTGGCAAAGGGTATCAAATCTGAGACGAGAGCAGCGGTACCTTGTAATGGAGTGACCTTACGTTCGTATAAGTTTGACCTTGAGTTGCGCCATAAAAGTCGGGCAAGGACACCTCGATTTTAATAAACAGGAATTCTAATTTTTTATAATCTATTTTTGTAGCTCATCTCAACAGATTTCTAAAACGCTATAGAAAGTTATATGTTCCTTCAAAATTGCCGCAAGTTATGGATCTTAAAAGTTATAACGCCACCGGCATTGGCATTACCCAAGATGTATGTACGACGTGGAAGTTGCACGTTTGGACTTACATTCCTTTTGAATATTCGTGATGGCAAAGAATAATGAGTAGTGTGAAAACAACAGGTGATAATGTACCGGGTGTTCTAAATTAAGTGCGCACCATTGCTAACTTTTTTATTATCATAGATACAAAGTCGGTTAAATTGGCAAAGTAATAGTACTTTTTCTACTGATTAAGATGGTGGACGCAGAAAAACAATTGAACATAGCATTTCCGAGAAAATAAAAGAAATGTCCTTTATTTTAATGGAACACCCTATATATTTTTCAATAAAAAATTTGCAAATTGTCCATAGAACAAAAATGTTCTTTTACGATGTAGTCCTAAAATTGAAAATAACCGAATTATTACCGTATTTGTCATTTAGACAAGTAGGCTATGTAATTTCTTAAACAAAACAAAATTTGTTTCTTTATAACGTATTTTATTTTAGCTTAAATAATAAAGAAGCTTACATTAGGTGTGCGAAAACATCGCCATTTTCTTCAATACATTTTCAGTACTCGATGAGTAGTAACTCTAAAAATTGTTCTGCCGTCAATGGATCGCATAATGCGTCTAATATTGTTTTTCAGTTCTATCAGGTTCGCATATCTCCTCTTGTAGACTTCATCTTTGACATAACCCCAAAAGTAAAAATCTAATGGAGTTATGTCAGGAGATCTTGGGGGCCAAGGTATAGGACCATCTGTTCCTATCCACCTATCTTCAAAACATCTCTCTAACAGCGCTCTTACTTCCTGAAGGCGATGGGGAGGGGCTCCATCTTGTTGGAAATATATTTGGGCCCGAGTCTCTAAGTTGATATCATCCAAATAATTTTCGAGTAATTCTGAAGGCATGTCGACGTATCTCCTTCAAGTCAATGTGCCTTCATAAAAAATTGGCCCAATTACTTGTCTGCCCATCCGCCCACACCAAACATTAACACTAAAATGTCCTTGTGGGTTTCTGGGATGAGGAATAAATAAATTTTCACTAGACCAATAATGCATGTTTTTTCGATTAAACATACCCCGATTCGAAAAATTTGCTTCAGTCAGTCTAAAGAACATTCTTTAAAATATTGGGATTATGCATCCACATATCTACCAACCACTGACAAAAAATTAGTCTTCTTGCAGTGTCGCCAGGTAATAAAGTTTGCACTGGTCGGTACTTATAAGGTACAAACTTATATTTTCTTAAAATCCTCCAAATTGTGCACAAACTGTAGCCACTATCCCTTACCAAATCTCTAGTTGAATTATTTTTATTTGCGTCAAAATATGCCAACACATTTATTTCTACTTGTTCATCTATTATAAACTGTTTTGTAGTTCTAGATTTTTCAACAATCCGTTCATTGCTTCTAAACTTTCTGTAGAGCTTCAAAAAATACCTCCTATCTGGTTGATCACGATCAGGGTACATTTGACCATATTGCTCAAGTGCTCGGACACTATTTTTACGGCAAACAAGATACACTTCTAATATATCGCATTTTTCTAAATGAGTAAACGCCATTTCCTACTAACTAATTAACTAACTTCTTAACTAACTAACTCCAAAAACACGTCTAATACGAAGAATTACACCAAATGATTGATTCTGACACAATAATAATTCTCTGACAGATCGTATAAAACTTTTGTTTAAGAAATTACATAGCCTACTTGTCTAAATGACAAATATGGTAATAATTCGGTTATTTTCAATTTTAGGACTACATCGTAAAGGAACATTTTTGTTCTATGGACAATTTGCAAACTTTCTATTGAAAAATATATAGGGTGTTTCATTAAAATAAAAGACATTTCTTTATTTTCTCGGAAATGCTATGTTCAATTGTTTTTCTGCTTCCACCATCTTCATCAGTAGAAAAAGTACTATTACTTTGCCAATTTAACCGACTTTGTATCTATGATAATAAAAAAGTTAGCAATGGTGCGCACTTAATTTAGAACACCCGGTATACTCGCGAAAGTAATAGGTACTGAGTAACTATAAAATCAACTGATAAGGAATACTCATGGAAATAATAGGTAGGGACTAGCTCTCTAATTATTTAGTTTTACATTTTCCAGCTTATTACCAAATCATTATTTTGCTTATGGGAGGTGAAAATCAGACTATGCCACCTTCACATGGTTTACTTTGGTTAATGCGAATCAGAGTGACATTACTCCAAAGGCCTACAACTACAACAATTTTGAAGAAAGATATAACATTTTTAGACTTTTGAAAAGCTTTTGAGAAAAGCTACAAGAATGTGTTACAAAAATAGTGTTTACTGTTTAATAAAATAGATGGTGACTTTGACCTGACCATTAAGAAGCAACCAAAGTTAAAGTTATAAGGTGAGGAGATTTTTGTTTAAACGTAGTTTCCAATGTTTTCAAGGGATTACCTACTTTTTCCTCACCCGGTATAGTAACTGGTGTTACCAATGCAAGTAAACAAATGGCATGTAAATTTGATCACTGGCGATATCGGTTCTAGGGATTTCATTGTTTTCAGCCCAATGAGTCTCGACTAAAAGTGGACTGCAATAAATGTACCACATAGTTTATTTAAATGTTAAATACTGAGAGATGCGAGTGATAAAAATGAGCACTATTAGTGTCTGAATTATATATAGATAGCCACCTAGATGTATCCACTTTTAAATAAAGTTATTTAATATTGTTAAATATTCTTAAAGAAAGCAAAATAATGCAGTTTCTTTCTAATTTGTTATATTGGTAATTTAAGAAAAACCCAACATTATATCTAACGCATATTACAAGTTGATTATGGAGTAATAGGGGCTTTAAAAAACCTCAATCTGTATCCCTCTGTTAGGAAAGGTAGTTCCAAAATAAAAGAGAATAAAGTTATTATTATTTTTTTAATATTGACTTGTTCAATAATTTAACCGGAATATAGAATTCCGCACACATCTTTTAGGTATTACATAACCTATTTTTCATACCCATTTGACATATGGAATATTTCAATCAACAATATAATAAGTCTTCGTCCAAACCTGACGTAGCTGATAGTCCCTTGTTAAGCACGGCAATACCTAACTGGAATACGATCAAGTTATCAAGGCAATGGCACTCCTCAAGTCTGACAACCCCGCCGACGAAGCTCCGTTTCGCGGCAGAGCCAGAAGTAATATCAATAGAACTATCCCATTACGCGGGTTTGTAATGTGCTTACGGCGCGGAGCAGGTTATGAATATGATGCATTGTTATCCAGAAGCAGGCAACGTTAAGATATTAAGGCAGTATTTCTCCTTAACAACCGGCTGGTTATCATAATGCGTCCGCGGGCCCGGAGGAGATCCTATTTAAAAGATTTGCGGTTTAATTTTTTGTGTAAACACGTCCCCGGAAGAGTCCTCTTGCACGGTGTCAGTTTTCAATTTTATCCGAGACGGGGATATCTCATTATGCTGGGACGCTCTTTATTTTGCTCAATTTTTCATCGCTGCACGTCTAGGCATTTAGTGGTCGAATATTCTAATTAGATGGAAATCATTCTCTTCTGGAAAATGCATTATGCAGTGGGGCGCTTCTTTCGAGAGCATGAACTCTAGCTGACGCGCCATTGCCCTACACGTACCGAAAAKAAGACGCCATGCAGTGGGATAAACATAGTCAKGCATTTGGTACAAGTATAATAGAATATCTTCTTCCGCAATCAGCAATAGGATTGGCGGTGTTGTTAAGCAAATGATGGCATATTGGTTTATTTGACACCCATTTCGATAAATACATTGGTAGTGTTCATCATGGCTATACCAGCAGCGTATAAGACGAAACAATAGAACTAATTGGCTGATTAACAGGACAAACACGAGAAAATAATAAATATGGCGGCGATTAGTGGGCGCACACGCTTGATGAAAATGTAAATTGTGCCAAGGGTACATATAGCGAAACAAGCTAATTAGCGGTGCCCACACCTGCATAGGTTTGAGCTAGGTGTCTAACAAAAGATTTACAGCTTTCAGTGATATGGTATGTCATCCATAGAATCACAGCGATTCTGGCCGCAGAAGCAGCAGGTATCACCAAGATTCAGATATACGTATGTACAAATTGCAACCAATCTTTGGTAATCGTTCTTGCTAAAAAAAATGGTCTGTACTGACACATTTACTGTTTTCGCAATTCTTTGTTAATTAAGAATTCTGAACTCACAGTTAACTAAAGCTTTTATTAAAACAAGCATTAATTGTATATTTAATAGTCGCGTCATATGTTTCTTGAATATAGTCACAATATATATTGCATTTGTAAACTAGAAACGTACACAATTTGGTAAGAGATTGGCATTTTAAATAATCCAATGGGGCTAAGAGACGAGAGCAACATGTATATTGAGCAGTATCAAGAAATCATAAGAAAACAAAGTTCTTGGCGAGGAAAATGGTTTATGGTACTATGATGATGTAATGTAATACTAAACTTCCGCAATACACTACCATTAAAATAAATAGTATATAGCTTTTAAATTATTAAAATATTATTAAAATTACTAAAGTATACTATAAGTGAAAGTACAAATCCAGGTAAATTTACTTAAAAAATAACTCCTTTTTGAGTACATGAATGTATTCTGAATATTGTCCTAGGGATGCTCCAACAGCAAATAAATTCTTAATTTATCCATGAAGTGGCGATCGCTGAGAAAATGAGATTTTGGATGAGTTATATAGACAGCATCCTGCTTTCCATCGTAGCTGTCTATCAATGACGATATCTACAACTGAATTACAAAGCCTTTAGCAAGAAATCTGATTGTCAAGAAAAAATGATCAGTTTATATTGATTAATTAAATACAGTTAAGATCACCAATAGCTGCTTTGGCCAGGCTAACATTTTTCCTATAAATCTTTTTCTTCTTCGTAGTCAGGACATTTCAAAAACCCATCCCAAAAAAGCCAGGCTTGCTGCGAGTATTTTGGAAGTAGTTGGTCCAGCTGATATTGTTATTTGATGATACGGTTTATACTTTTATACTACAAAATGCCATTATGCAGTACTTMGTGTCGCAGATAAAAAGCCTATTACATTTAAAAGGTAATACTGCATTCTAGATATATCTTCTATGGACTCTATCTTTAACATAAGGAGATTAACAACAGATCATTTGAACAGCCTTCTTAATACCGACTAACCTAAACACAAAAAACGATGACTCTTAATGTGATATTTCAGCTTTAGGAGACGATTATTATAATAAGAACGGAAACTACTGCATCCTACCGCCAAAGTGCAAAATTTTCTTTCCCACTGTTGGTGATACTAGCTTAAATAGCTCTAGAAATCTATAAAAAATACCTTGAGAATTGAAGTTACATTCGTTTTGTGCAAGATGTTCCATAAACCTTGTACTACAAAAGCAAAACAGCTAGCAGAGGAAAGAGGTACAATTTTGCTCAGTAATTTAGTTCGCCAGAAGCGGCTTAATTTTAATGTCAGATTAGCAGCGAACAAAATATCCCGTTGTACGCTTAAACACCCTCAGTGCTAGAAATTACACTTACCATGATTTTAAATATTTAACACAAGCGATTATTCAGCACACAGAAAAATCTCAACAGGGATACCATAAAGTCGAGCATATATGTACATTGCAGTTGCAACAGTTTTTTTAGAAATAAATGAGGCGTCATCTTGAAATAAACCATTTCCTGTCACTGCAAGACACGACAAAAAACCTTCACATCAAATTGAAATGCATGTCTATGCTGTGCTGTCTACACCTCAACTAACTGCAGATAGATCTATTTCGCTGTCATTACAGCTCATCAAATGTCGTATTGTAAAAAACCGTTTTAAAAGCTTAAACATTAAGACTACCACTCAATTTAATTTTTAGAAGAATCTTGCTACTTAAAACTAAACCAGCAATAATCATCAAACAATTCGTGTTACAATTTGTTTATTAAATGACCCGGGCTTTGTGCGACCTAAGCTTTTGATTTACACTTTACTAAGTTTGTATATTACATAAATAGAGTGTGTAATGTAACACGCCTATTTGCGGGAAAGCTCAAATTTCTTACTAGAAGAGTATAAACGACGGCGGATAATCACCTCTTCAAACAGTTATTCTCAGTAATTCTCATATACATATGTCCAAAAGATATCCTTTCCCATATTATCTTTTCAACCATAAATGGTTCGGATAAAAGGGTTAGATCGTTGAAAAATTACTTAGTTTTATAGATTATACGTCCTCTAAAGTCGAAGTTTCTAAATAACATAGTAAAAATGTTACAGTTCGTTTAAAAGTACACCTAAACGACTGCGTTTAGAACATTAAAATTGCAGAATCCAATCTAGAGTAATGAGCGTTTAGTCCGAAACATTTCTGCGTTATAGGTAATAGGTTTTACTTGAATATCAAGATAATGATTCAATATGAAAGTGTTTCAGCATTACAATTTTAGTTGCAGTGTTAATTTCTGACGACAGCATAAACGTATAATTTCTTTAAAAAATCCATTTAAACAATGTAAACTGGTCCATTTTTCTCTAAGTGGATATATGTAGTAATTTTTACTTCTACAATAAATCTCCCCAAAGTCTATCAGTCCACTATATTTAATAAATAGGCAAAGCATCAGTGCCTTGAACTTGTGTTAGGCAAATTTTGAGGTTCTTCTTCTTTGACAAAGATTACAGATGTAATCGAAACGTCAGACTTATAATTTTTTGTCAGTGTTTTCAAGAGACAGCGATCTTTCCGAGAATATATTATCTTATATTATGGATGCCGAAAGCATTCACCCTCGTATAACTTTACTTTTTGTTAAATACGTTTTATTGTGCAAAATAAATAACGGTGCCATTGTTATTATAAATAAAATTATGAAAACTACTTTCAATGTCACAGCTGCCACCACAGCCTGCTTTGGAGTAAATCTATGCATTGCGGCATATTGTGATCACGTACGTTTAGCTTTTAGATACGATTCGCTGCGTACTTGAATGAAGCACGAGCAGCTATACGCAATTTATCTTGGTGCCTGTCGCGTGGTAACCTGAACCAATACACAACTTCTCCAAGTGTGTTTTCAATCCCAAACTTTTCCTTGGGACTAAATGAGCGTTGCAGCAACCCAGCCTCTCATATTACGGGGAAATTCGAACTTATAATGAGCTATTTATACGTGTTGAAAGGATGAAAGCTTCTGGTATTTCGTTAAGCCGCCCTCCTTGTGGCAGGGGATATTATGCTTGTTATTGG
Organism: Rhyzopertha dominica; assembly: GCA_025024175.1. NCBI lineage: Eukaryota > Metazoa > Arthropoda > Insecta > Coleoptera > Bostrichidae > Rhyzopertha > Rhyzopertha dominica. Next base: position 37,321,375 of record QCXZ01000041.1, read on the forward strand.
TGGGTCTAAGGAGGACTGGAGTATCAAAGGAGTTATTGGTTCCAGGGCCGAGCACGGCACAGTGCAATAAATAGGTCTGAAGCACTAGACCATGTAAAATTAGACTATGGAAAGCTATACACTGCAACTAAATCAAAAAACCATTGGGCGAGAGAACAAAACTAGTTTCTGGTAGTCGAAAGGCAGATCGGCCATCAAAGATATTATATAATTATTGCAGCCAAAGTAATGCACATTAGTTTTATTTCGTATATAAAACAAAGCGTATAAAACCGAGTGAAACTATTTGTAACAAATATGCACATAATACTAATATTTTAAAACGTGCGTTTAAAAGTAATAAATAGACAAATTACCCTGTAACCAGTTAATTTAAATATATGAAAACTTTTTTTGTTTCCAGGTTTCCCATTTTCCCTTAAATTGTAAACTGTATTTCTGTGGTTTCTTCAGAGAGTTTAATAAATTTGCCGTCACTTTTGTTTTTCACAACTGCAAATTAATAAAAATTTGCAGCAGTTAATCTAAATACCGGCTGACTCATGTTTTTTGTTTTTTTTTTTGAAGAACTATTGAGCAGGTAATATAATTCGAGTTTGGCAAGCCTTTTGAGATTGTTTATTGTTATGGGCTGTCGGGGATCGGTCAAAAAATTGTTTAATCGCGTGATAAATTTGCCTAAAAGCACGGTAGTAGATAGAGAGGTATACGCAAGACCGTATGGTAACTGTATGCAACTGCGGCCCATATTCGTAGTCAGTGTGGGAGAGAGACTTCTAGTAAGAGATGCAACATAGCAGTAAAAGCGCTCGCCAGTAACATGCATAACCATACACTCGGTGTGGTATTTGTGTGAAGTTTTTTGAAATAACTAAAATGTGAAAGTATTGTGTGGTGCCGAACTGTAACAGTCATTCTTCCGATAGAGCTTATATGCAAAAAAAAATTAAATCGTCGAAATACTCCACATCTAGGGATCATCTTTATCGAACAAATGTTTCTGATACAGCTGATCCTTCATCTAGACTTACTATTTTAAAATCCAGAAGACGGCTAAGTCATCCAAATCAGATCATTTCACAGTTTAAAAAAATAATATTTTAACCAAACATATTCACAGTGTTGTTTTTGACAATGTAGTGGATGAATTGTTTTCAAACACATATTCTATTTCGTTTCCTTATAAAGAACACGAAGCAGAAATACTTTCAAATTTTTATTTATTGTTATATTATAATGAGAATTAATTAGTACTATAAGCACAATGACAGAGATAATGATAAATCAACTGCAAGAATGAAGAGGGAATCTAACTTACAGTTTTTTTTTTAATTTTTAGATCTCCTTGTATGTGTATTTTTAATAAACGTTGACAGCAGAAGTACCACTTTTTTCCTAACGCTCTTATTTGATATACTTCTGAAGTTTAGTATAAAATAAGTATTACCCTCATAATATAAGAAATATATAGAGTAGTCGTATATCTGTACTTAATTACTTCCACATCGAATGGATGGGAAGTATTGTATCGCGAAAAAAAATTTCAAAAATTTTTATTTGCCCATTCGCTTTAAAATGGTCGAAAACGCAAAAAACAAAATTTGAGCAAAAACAAATTTCTTGTCTGTGTATCTGTGCGTGTGTGTGTGTGTGTGCGTCTGTATGTCTGTGTGTCTGTGGTTTTCTTTGTGGACACGATAACTTTCGAAAGACTTAATATATGAACTTGAAATTCGGCAAACGTATAAATCTCAACTGCCCAAAACGACCTATTGTTTGTGGGGTAAGTACGGTATCAGGAAGGGGCGAAATGGGGGGGGAATAACTACCCTTTTTGCAAATTATTATTTTTTTTTCGTTTTAGTATGTGATTAGTAGTATAACTGCGAGTATGATTCGTTGTTATAAATTTTCGGTGCAGCAAACTGTTTAGAAGATATTATCAAAAAAGCGCCACTTAAAGAAAACGGTTTTTCCGAAGTATCTCCGAATATATTTAATATATTAAAAAAGTGAAAATAGCGTCAGATAGGAAATATAATTTTTCACAAAAAGTGTATTAGAAAATTTATCAAAAATTTTGACATTTTCGAAATATTCCCAAAAAAACCTATTTTGGACCCTGCTCGTACGATTTTTTTAAATTTTGTATTATATTTATATATTATATATTCCTGATCAGAAAGCACTCTCGTAATTTTTTTGTTAAGTTAATAATTTTCGAGTTATTTGGAAAAAACAGATTTTAAAAATTTATAAATTTTTGCTAATATCACGAGGACTGTTTGTCTAAGAAAAAATGCTCAAAACCTGATTACCAATCGTATAGTACATGTACGTAAATGTAATTTGCCAATTGGATGTGGAAGTATTGATTCAATTTGCAGCGGTTCTTTACTTCCACATCCAACGGACGGGAAAAAATTGTATCGCGACAGAAATTCTCAAAATTTTTTATTTGATCAATCAATTTAAAATGCTCGAAAACGTCCAAAAACAAAAATTGAGCAAACATTTCGTGTTTGTATGTCTGTCTGTGTGTGGACGCGATAACTTTCCAAAGACTTAGCATATGAACTTGAAATTTGGCATACATATAAATCTCAACTACCTAAAGCAACATGTTGTTTTTGGGGTGAGTAGGGTATAGGGCCCCCTTCCCTAAAATTGTAGGGTAACTACCCTTTTTGCAAACACTTATTTTCTGCCTTTTAGTATGTGATTAGTAGTATAATTGCGAGTATTGTTAGTCCCTATAAGTTTTCGGTGCAGCAAATTGTTTAGAAGAAAAAAAAAACGTCATTTAAAAAAACCGCTTTTTCCCAAATATCTCAGAAAATACTTAATATATTCACATATGAAAATACCATCCGATAGGAAATAGAATTTCTTGCAAAAAGTGTTTAAAAAATGTTTCCAAAATTTTGACATTTTCGAAATATTTCCAAAAAATGAATTTTGGACCTTGTCTGCACATTTTTTTTAAATTTTGCTATTATATAGAAAATTAAATTTCTGATCGATAAGTACTCTTGCAATTGTTTTGTTTAGTTAATAATTTTCGAGTTATGTAGAAAAAAACGATTTTTCAAATTTATGGATTTGTGTTAATATATCTAGAACCGTGTGTCGTAGAAAAAATGTCTAGAGATAAAAAATTCTCAGAACCTCATTATTGATGGTATAATGTAAGAAATAAAAGCGTAAATTTCATTTTGACCACTTGATCTGAAAGTATAGATTCAATTTGCAGCGCATTTTCATTATCTGACACAAATCTGTTCTAAAATTGTTGCACAAATAACAACAGAATCTTAAATTTTCCACACTTTTTGAAGATAAATAAACCATCGATATTCGCTTAGGTAATTTTGGGAATCAAATTGATATTATCAACACAGCGTGCGTTGTAAAGTAGCCTTATGCAAAGCGGAGCGATTCCTACTATGCTTTATCTCTCTCTAACGCGACTGGCTGCGGAATCGGGCCGCTCCACACGGCATCGTGCTTATACCTCTCTATCTGCTACCGTGCCTCAAAGTTATGATTCCTTCATGTCTGCAAATCCATCGTGTTTCATACACCGAAGGTTGACCTTGTTGATGGTCAACATGCAGTAGTGCGTCAATTTTACCTTATAACACTGCGTTGAGCAAATTGCCTTAAATTGTTGCAGTGAACTGCACAATCCCTATGAAATCTGCTCGAGAGTTAGCAACTTCAAGGTTAAATGAGCATATTATACTACAGTGTAACTATAATGGAGAAGAAAATCTTTACAAAACAATGTTTTGATGATTAAATGACCTTTAAGTGATGTAGTTCCAACAAAACTTTGACGCCTAAGTCCGTGACTCTTTAGAACGTTTATAAATAGCCCACAGCTAGGAGGTGTCAAAAAATTTCTGGTGGTAATCTAGACAAAATTAAACTTACTTCAAAGAAGTCTTAGCCGTTTCGTCAGCATCAACAAAAAAAAGTGGAAGTTACTTGAAAAATTTAATATTTTTTTAATGAAGACAATTGTGTATATATGGACCAAAACTAGAAAAAATATCGCTTAAGGAAGCACCTAAATTAGTGACAAAACAGAAGTGGAAGTATGAGAGAAAGTCGTATGCATCGCACATCTTGGCGTGATCTATGCAGTGTGCTTTGGGACTATAACCGTGCTGAAGAGACTCAATAACACGAAACAGCTGTCTATGGTTGTTCTGATGTAGCCAGCAAGGCACAGACATTTTGTCAAGAGGAAGTGGATACTTTGTAAATCAGTGCTGGTGAAGTGCTAATAAAGTAACAACCGCAATTCTCCTTATTCGCTGCTCTTTCCTCCGACACTGTTGAGCAAGTGCAAAAGGTTGTGTGAAACTGACACGATTTAATTATCTCCGATTATTTACAAAACAAAATTAACAGTTTACGTTACTTAAAAACTCGACTCCCGAAAGATTATAACTGCGTTACTGTCAATAATCAAATCCATTAAAACGTATCGTTTATACAATGAATGAAGGTATAGCTACACGCTGTGGGCTCACAGGACTGGCAAGAATTAAGCTAATGGAACCTGAACCCCAGAGACCAGAGGCAGATAAATAAAACAATCATTCGTGCCCACCCGTACAACAAAACGAATACGTTTGATTTCCCATTTGGTTCTCAATTTGCGGCGCGAACCATCCCCATCCAAGTCCAGGTAGTATTGCGCGGCAATCCGAAATATAACCGCCAATCCTACTGAGGAATTCGACACCTGTCGCGATTTCGCCAGCTCCCTCACTCGCGAAATGGTATTAAAAAATTCATGTTTAACGTTATCGCCGAACATTTCTTGTAAACGTTTTGTCAACAAATACATATCACGCAGCGTATCTTCATGAATTTTAATGGCGCGCTCACGGACGGGCAGCTGGATATATTTTTAAAATGTTTGGCGTGCTGGTCGGTAGGATAACGCAAGTGCGTTGTGTGTGACCTTATCGCGGGTAAAATATTTCAGAAAATATTCGATACTCAGCTGACGTGTATGCAGCATAAGGAGGTCTATTTTCATATGTATCTTTATTTTTTAATGATTCATTTAGTATGCTTTACTGAGAAAAATAGTACTGTGTTGATATTTCCACACGCCACTGTTAAAAATATACATTCCTAATTAAAAAATTTTGCGGTTTTGATAACTAGACATGCTACGTAGACGAACCAAGGTATTACATTTAAAGTATTTGATTATACTAAACACACATTATGGTTGTCAGCACCTTTACAGTACGTTCTTGTTTCATATTGACTATTTTTTCTATCATGCTTATGGTACTTGTGACTATACCATACATTCTCAATGACTACCATTTTCGGTCATAGAACCACCTTTAAACAAAGCAGGTGGGGGCTATTTCGCCATCTTTACCTGTTGACGGTTTTGTTCTTGCACTGTTTTCCTGTTGCGCTATTTTCATGATTGGACGTAAGCACTAAGCTTCAGTGCTTCAGTACAATTGAGTGTTGTGCTCCCATTTAAGTGTGCTACCACGTAAGCCTTCAAATTAAGGCAAGTTCATTATTTCTTGTAATTTCTCATTAGGCTTTTTAAGATTACGTCATCCAACATGGCTTCCAGGGGGCACCCAGCACGCGCATGGGACTCGCCTACAAAACAGCGGAAACAGACGCGTGGCTGATAGAGTTGGGTCGTTCACGACCAAGTCGTTCAAATTGAACGACTCATGCCTTGATTCGTTTGATTCGGCTCACAGCTAATGAATCAGAGTCGTTCGTGCGTCGGTCAGGTCAGGTCAGGTCAGGTCAGGTCAGGTCAGGTCAGGCCTTGATTCGTTTGTTTCGGCTCACAGCTAATGAATCAGAGTCGTTCGTGCGTCGGTCATGGATGATGGTTGGCTGCCTGGCTACTGTTACTGGACATATGTTGAAGCTCTCAGCTGTCTTTAAGCAGGTCTAACAACTCAGTAACTCGTTCTCGGTAATGATTCTAGAACGACTTAAAGATCCGAATCTATGCCATTGACTGAACGACCGAACGTTTTATTAGACGACGCAGGGTGTTCATTAGGACCGATGGAGAACCAAAAGCATTATATTTTTATTCGTCATTCAACGTAAACTGTGTTAACGACAGTAATAAACACCATGGTTGTAAGCGATAGATGTAGTTATGGATAGCAAGTTCATCCCATTCTACATCATGAACCTGCATATCAGTCCTTTCTATGCTCTTAAATATAATGTGGCATTAAAACTGAAGATTGAAGATGATCAACTTAAAAATATCTACATACGAACAAACCAGTTTTATTTTATGCATATATTATTTTTGTATTACTGCGAGTATCTTAGCTCTATCGTACTGTATAAATAATAGCTAAGCAATTAGAAATACCTAAAGATATGGATAACCACCCGTGGATGACGGCAAAGCTACTTACTGTTTACCACAAAGCTTTATCTGGAAGATATCAAATGTAGTCATAGCGGCAAAAGCGATAACAGATTACAGTGGTTTTTTACGATACGTGACTTGCAAGCCACAATTTCTTTTTAAAAAAGGTAAATTAACTAATAAGAATGTTTCCAAAAATTTCGATATGTTGCAATAAGAGTTCTTGAGAAAATTAACTATTTCGATGTAACAAAAAAAAGTGTAGTACATCTAATATACCGACATTAATCGCTTTTTCGACAATTTTTGAATACAAATATCAAACAGCAACTGTTTACATATAACAAGCAATTAGTCCAACTCTTACAACTGAAATACATATCAACGCTAAATATTATGGATTTGCGTGTGTCAGAGGGGAGGCATCATAAGCCAGCAAAATAGTTAGCATTGCCGCAAACACAACTATTTGTGTTGTAACGTGACGACACGCATAAATTTTCCACGATATTTGTCGCATAAACAGCGTTCCGTGGTATCAGTTTTCATTATCAGCATATTTATAACTTCATTAATTTCATTCCACTACAACTCATTAATCCGTTGTAATAAATGTGCAGTAATTAATTGCAATACACAAAATTACGCGGCGCAATCTAGATGGACACACAGGAACAATGAACGATGCTTTGGTGTAATACATAAAGCTTTGACATGCTAGTTAACACCAGCGAGCAGATTACATTGCAATGGCTTGGAAATTATAAATACAATCGTGCCACAAATAGATCAATAAGCTAGAGTAAAGTCAGTCAATAGCTGCTTAATACTTTAAAACTAAGAAAAACTGCTGGAAATAAAAAATCATGAAGTAACAGAGATTAAGCTTTGATATTCAAGTTCCTATCCCAGGCGCATTAGAGTTAGAGTATTTACAGAAGTATAGTGAGGTTCGCGATTTACAGACTAAATTTGTTTTCCATACCGTGAATCCGAGTGAGGTGGAGAGGAGCTTCGTTACCATTAAGAGCGGAGCTATGGGGTTGGATGGCAACACTTAATATGCTTAAATTAGTATTTTTTCGTTTGTTAAATCAAATAACATTTATTATCAATACATGTATAATTTCTTCACATTTTCCCATAGCGTGGAAACAAGCTCGTGTGGTTGCATTACCTAAAACGGCCGATCCCACCGAGTTTTCTCAACTTCGGCCGGTGAGTGTACTGCCCACCATATCAAAGGTTTTGGAACGAATTTTATTTCATCAGTTGAAACAATTTGTTGATGACAATAATATTATATCTGCACATCAGTCAGGATTTAGAGAGCTCCACAACTGCACTTGTCCACATAGGAACAAATTGATGTGTTTGGTACTGCTGGATTATACACGAGCTTTTGATACCCTGGATCATAAGATACTCTGCAATAAACTAAGATATTTTGGTATGGATTCAGATTCTGTCTACTTAGTAAATAGTTTCTTGTGTAACCGTACTTAGAGAGTTACAATAAACAATGTTTGGTCGGAACCTCTGGAATTGAAGCAGGGTGTACCGCAGGGGTCACTTTTGGGGCCGTTATTAATTTCAATATATATTTCAGACTTTTGGGAAGCTATGTCTTATTGCAAAGTGCATCATTATGCTGACGATACACAAATTTGGTATAAGTATAAGTATAAGTTTTAGTGAAACTGAAGTATCTGAGGCTTGCGATGCAATAAATTATGATCTAGGTAAGCTCTATAGCATCACCCAGGCACATAAATTAAATCTAAATCCAAATAAGTCGGTGGTTATGCTTTTTGGCCGTACAAAGGTTCGTGAAACTGTAAAACCTACTATCGACATTAAAATTCATGGTTCCAAGATAGGCCTTGCCGCCGTGTGGAAGAACTTGGGTCTGTATATCGACMAGAACTTTAGATTTTCTACCCATGTAAATACCCTTTGCATCCTCTTATTATGTTTTGAAAACTTTATTCCCTCACAGAAAAATATTACCCAATAACATTAAATTATCTTTGTGTTATTCGCTTATTATCTCACGATTATCATACGGTGACGTTGTGTATGGACCGACTCTGCTTAGTAGGGATGCAAATCGGTTACAAAGAATACAAAAGTCTTGTTTTAGATTTGCATTTGGGATTAGAAAGTATGAGCAAGGAGTTTCAGCGATGATTGCCTATACAAAAAATCTTAAGCTTGATCGTCTTCGTTCTTATCACTTACTCTGTATGGCCCACAAAGTGATCATGAATCAATCTCCTGTTTGCGTTCTTGACAAGCTCAATGGCCTTCACACTAATGCTACTGCTGCCCGGACTTTGCGACACCTCGGATTGTTGCGTATACCGCATCATAAAACTGCCTTTTATGAACGGTCATTTGCTTATCAAGCCCCCCTTCTCTATAATAAAATTCCACGACAAAACATTGTTCGTTAAGAAACTTCAAAAAGCGTTCGAAGGAATACATACTAACAGCTTAATGCCTGTTATCTCTTCTAGTATCTGTAAATAACCGATTGTATCTGATTCCCTTTTTCTTTTTTTATATTTTTTTGTAACTCTTTAGCTGTAAGTTAATATAAATTAGTTTAGTTATTCAATATTCTTCCTGCTAAATTCATTTACATAGGTTAGGTTGAAAAACAGCATTATGCTGACACCTCGCATATAATATTTCTTGCATGTGTAATCTCTGTTACCACTGTAACAAAAATGAAATAAAGACGATTAAATGAATGAATAAATAAATAAATAAATAACTTCTTGCACACAACAAAACAACTTCGCAGTAGAAGAACACTTTATATCAAAGCACAAAATGTACTTACATCGACTGTGACACCAGGGGTTGGAAAAACTTGTGCGGGTGGTACGTCCCTAGGAACGTAACGATAGAATTCATTTCCATCCTTGTACCACTTGACAGAATACAAAGTTTCGCCTTCGAGATCAAAGCTACACCTAAGACGCGCACTGTGGTTCCTAACAGCGTGGCTAGGAATCTGGAAATCCTCCAGCTTCAAAGAAAAACCACCTGAAACAAAAGGGGAGGTAAATAAGTAATTCAGAATATAATAAACACTGATTAAAGCGCTGGTGAAGGTTTGGTTTAATATCCCCAATAATACAGTCATAATATAAGTGGTAACCAAGGTCCTCAGCGCCATCTAGGCGGAACGCTGCATACTAGGTGGGTTGTAAGTATGGCAACCACTTACGACCTAGTGCAGGTACCTATCGATAGCACCGGAAAAGCGACTCCGTATGTAAATTGATAAACATCTGCTCTGGTCAATCTACTCGGACCGCACGACTAATTTTMCCCTTGTTAGGCAAACTMCCTTAACTGCAGCYTGCAGTATTGATGTAAGTGAGAACCAAGTACCTTAGCATCATCTAGGCGGAGCACTAGGTCGTAAGTAGTTGTCATAATTGCCTAGATGGCGTTGAGGGCATGACTTTCACTTACATATACCACACGCTGTGGTTAAGGCAGTCTGCTTTGGTCAATGTATTCGGTAACCCTACCCAAAGAGGGGCAAAACTACTCGTGGGGTCGAGTAGATTTACCTGAGCAGATATTTATTAATATAAATACAATCATAATTTCTTATTCATTACTACACGGTCTTACAACAATCACGTGGTGGTTACCTACTAGAGTAAGAAATTCGAATACAATCATCGTTGATCAGAATTCACATCAAATGTGTCAAACGATTACCAAAATTCAATTCCTGTGAAAAGCAACAAACCAATTCTGTATCTATTCGCACTTTCTGAAGCATGAAACTAAACACAAGGAAAGCAAGTACTGCAGATAGTTGACGCACTTCATCCACAGCGTGAATGGATTGTAGATACTTATACCCTTATTTAAGCCCCAGGAAGGGTGTAACATGTTCGTTGTACTTTTATACAGTAGCTAGCTATCCTCTAATCCAAGTTCCCCGACATAATCCACTTAACCTTTCAAACAACACCAACATGCACCTAGGAGAAAAAAAGTAATATCGCTTATTAAGTCAACCTCGTGGTGAATTTCTGTTTAATTACGCCATATCTTAACACACACGCAATACTTAAGTACGCGTTTATTTTAATTAATTTCCAGGAGTCGCATTTCGCATTTGCATTCATTTCCATGCCGGAAATGACGTATAGTCGACAGAACAGCAGCGAGCAGTGATCCATGTGCATTTTAATAAAGCCAAAGCTGCTGCATTTCTTCAACGTCGCATCGACCTCTCGCTTGTCGCGCGTATTGCATGAACACAAAGACTCCAGGGACATCATAAGCAACTGCTACAAAATATTCGCTTCTTCCCTTTTATTTTCCGCCTACTCGCTTAGGTTCTATATATTTTGCGTGTAAAGGACTTCGTATACTGCGTTATACAGGACAACTTTATTGGACCAGATGTCGCTGCCGGCATTCGCAAGGAAAACACTACTTAATTTATTTGGCAATGCGAGGTGACAGCGGGAAAAGTGGAAAGCCTTGCGCTTTTACCTGAAACACCGGTAAAAAAAGGTGTTCAGAGCTTCATTTTAATTCAGATGACGTGAAAAATATTAATATTACCCACAACAATATTAAAGGGGATGACGCTCAATCCAAGAATTGTTGACAAAGGAACACAATGAAAAATCAATCTCATGTGTCGAAATTGTCTTCAGAACGATGACAGGGTCTCCTGTAGGATTCGAGGACATTTAAAACAATGTACTATTTTAGTTTACTGTAGACTATTCTTCTGCTGTTATTTTACCTACTAGCTAATTTGCAAATAATGCCAAAACACGTCATCTTGTTTACTTACGACTTCTCCCCGCCACCTATGTTGAATATCTGCTCAACTAGGTTTATGTATTTTCGTAAAGCCTAAATGGTTTATGCAAATTAATAAACATCTGCTCTAGTCAATCTACTCGGGCCCCAAGATTAGTTCGTCCTTATTTGGGCTCCTCAGGTAGAGATACCGAGTACATCGACAACAACAGACTGCTACCTTAATCGCAGCGTGCGGGGTAGATGTAAGTAAGACCCAAGGCACAAAAGCAATTAATAAACATCTTCTAGAAACCTGCACTAGGTCGTATGTGGTTGCCATAATCGCTATCCTTCTAGTATGCAGTATTCCGCATAGATGGCGCTGTGGCCATTGGCTCTCACTTACACCGACGTGGTTTAATTTTATGACGAAATGAACTAAGAGCAAAAGCCCTCACCACCATATGATCAGAAACACTGCACCCTAAGTGGACCACGGCTCTAATAGCCACCCAGAGCAAAGTAAAATAAATATGACCTGCTGTGATCAATCCATTCCGATCATATGACTAGTCTCATCCTATTGGTCAGGTAGGAATGCCGAATGAATTGAGTTGAACGCTTTTTCTCTCACTTCTACTAGTAGCGCATGTCTCGAATAAGACGGCATTCTGATGTGGTCCACTAGTTCGGCATCCCAACCTGAGGAGTCCCAACCGGGACTAAACTAGCTGTAGGATCGGGATGGATTGATCAGAGTAGATGATACCTGGTTACCTACCACAGCAGTGGCACGCCCGATGTAAAAGGTTTCCGTTTAGATAGCGCTGAACGATTTTGCTAATATCCTCTGAGAGTCAGTAGATTATTATTATTCATTGTGGTATCATTTTCTTCTATTCGCTTCGATGAAGTGACAGGTATCTCATATACTTGGAGCCTTGTGGTGTTATATCTATTATGACGTTCCTTTCAGTTCCTTCAGCTGTTTCTTAGTCTGCCCACAACATACAGGACCTACACTTGAAAAAAGCAAAATTGTAGAAGCTAACTCCAAGGTCTTTTGTACAAAATGTATTTTTTGTTACGATATCGCTGATACTGCAGGCAGAATATATCTCACGTTATACATGTACGGCCAACTTTGTTATCTGAAGAGCTGAACCTCGATGAAATGAAAGAAAAGTTGCGGAATTACTAGCAGTGCACGGTGCTTCCAGAAAAATAAAAAAAATTTAGTTTTCGAAATACTTAGAAAAACAAGAAAAAACACAAAACTTTTAATTTGCTATAGCTATAAGTTTCACAGAACATGCATGCATAATTGTCTTCACTTTTGCGAAAATAAATTTTTCTATGACTACTAGAATTTGATTTGCTAATAGCAACTTTTGTTTTTCATATAAGCACCATATTATCATTTCAAATAGTTCACAAAACTTATATTTTAGTTGAAATGTAGATGGTATTGTCATCTGTCACAAACTGACATGATGACAAAGCCACCTAATTACCATAATAGGAACTACTTCCTAAAGGAACTGACCTGTATGAAGTAGTTCCAATTATGGCAGGTAGGTGGTTTTGTTATCATGTCAGTTTGTAAAAGCCAGATGGCACTGCCATCTAGTTTCCAATTTACCTATTACCATCGCTCTACTATATAGGCAAAACTAGTTCTGTACCATGCTCTCTGCACTAGACTTAAACTACACAGACGAGCTGTAACAACAGCGAAACAGATTTGTCTGTGATTGGTTGCGACAGACAGCATAGCATAGACATGCATTTTATATTTTACTTCTATCTAAATCTTTACAATACATTTTTTTAATATCCTGATTACAATTTTGAAATTACAAGCACAAGTAAGTGAGAAAAAACAGCTTTTTTCATTCTTTAATTCAAATTTAGAATTTTCAAAATATTTCATCAACAATTTAATTATAATAAGCTTATTACCTAGTGCCTTTTGATAAGCATCAAATAAAAAAATATTAGTTAGCTGACTACTACAAAAAATGTTTTATTTATTATTTATTCAGTTTTTATTTAATTTCGCGCTCATTTAAGGGAATATCTCGAGGAAAGTTACACTGTAAGTTAGTCAAAATAAACATATTTCCAATGTCAAAAAAAGGATGGGCTAATGAGGGACTGAAGTCAATGTGCTGGTATCTTTAGCAGTAAATGGTAGAGGATCATGAAGACAGCTTGCTTAAGATGCAAACCCTAGTGAAATGACTAATTTGAGTTCTGCATAAGCACAGATATAAACCATAGCGTTCCGAATCTTGCGAGTGATTTTTAAATCAAAGAGCCGATGAAGTAAGCTTCCAACGATCAATTCTCTGGGAAGATGAGTGCAGATTACAAAATGTTAAATTTTTAATAAGCACAGTTTTATATTTTGGAGTCAGCGAATCTTAATGAGTTGGTAGAAGTACGACTGCAAATTAAATTTAATAGACAATCAAGTTATTAGACCTATTATTTATAATCAAATTTTAAATGGCTAGAGATGTTTAAATCTGCTGCAAAAAACAGTCGAAGATAAGCTAGATAAGCTACCACTCGTACAACTAAGGAAAATACGATGGTTCCAACAAGACAGTGCCCCTCCCCACAACAATTGCGTTCTACGAGAATATTTAAGCAATATATTTACTGGAAGTCGGATTGGTAAGAATGGTACAGTGATATGGCCAGCAGGATGGCTTGACATTAGCCCTCTCCCTTGAATTCTTTCTTTGGGGTTATTTAAAGGATATAATTTACAATAGAACTTATAACGCAGTTGAAGAACTGCAAGAGGCTGTTCGAAATGAAATCGCAATGTTGCCAATTAAGCAATTGCACATTTTAGACATTTTCAGATCACCGGCGCTGACAAATTGTAATTTACAACAAAAGATAACATAAGATACATAATAAAAATATCAGAGGCCCTGGGTTGGAGCCTTGGGGGTAATTATCATATCGGTGTGAAGTGTAAGATACAAGATTATGGTATCAGGCAAACTGTTACTTTGGTGCAGGTATTATGCCATTAAGGACGAGGAGGAGGAAAGACCCTAGCAATACAGTTTTTCTAACAAGCTGAAAAAATTGTATCAATTTGACTCGTAGAGTATACGGATTAACAGGAGAAAACCAGCAGATGGGACCATGTCATATTGATTGAGATATCTTCGTAAAATAACATAATATAATGTCACTGTGGTTTTACTGGTTCCTTATATAATGTGTAGCCTTTATTAAAGATAAATATACGCTATACTTAAGGCTACAGTTTGTCATGGGGACATATAATCATACCTTCTTGTTAGCTGCAAATTCTGAAACCATAGTGGGGTTTATAAAGATAAAGTGAATTCCTTTACTTTCCATTAAACAGGATTGTTCCCATACAATATATATATTTTGAATTAAAGCAACGATTACCCATAAATAATATTTATTTTCATTTGATAAACATAGACGATTAAGTATAGCGGCAGAACTTTTACAATTATTTTGACTCTGTTTTGCCAAACGCCACAATCATCTACTCATTTCCAATCTACAAAGCAATTAGAAGCATCTTTTTAAGAAGCGCCTCAGCAATTTGCGTGTCCTATGCGTCATGTGCCACACAGATCCTATCACTGAAGATAAGTTAAGCTCAGACATCCCTTAACTCCGAAAAGACCGACCGTACAGCTTATGCCATAACGTAATAATCAGAAGGCCGTATAATTTTTAACGACCATAGACATCCGCGTGCTTATCCTCTAATCGCCGATCTCATTCATTTCCTCCGTTTCCGTGATTCACATGAACGCGGCGCTGCAACATTGTCGCACATGATGTGCCTACCGATGTTGTCGAATGTACGAGACAGCATAGAAACACAACTGTGGTGGTTTTCGTCATATTTTACAATGTACATTTGACGTTAGCAGCAATCTTCGCATTTCAATTTAAGGTATTTATAGCCATCATGGGATAAATTGTTTTGTTGATTATGTGTTTTTACTGTGGTAATTTTCTGTTAAACCTTAGTTTTTTTTTATTTCAGTCACAATAAATAATACAGCAACAGTTTATATATTAAGCTAAAGATGTATTCGGACCGACCTTTGATAGAGAGCTGCAAATAAAACTATTTTTGCTAATATCATATCTGTAATAATAATATTAGCTCCAAATAAATTATTATCTAAATTGATATCTTCCGCTTATTAACTTCCTTGTCACCAAAAGTAATGCAATTTCATTAATATATTTGCAACTTGTATCAAGATTATATGTGGAACGACGGCACTTGCATATCATTGGAGGTTCATGTGGAGGTTACATGTTTGTAGTTTTCTCCTTTTTAATATACAAATTGCTAAAGAAGTATAAAGTCTTACATCCATGGCAGTACGACAATTACTCAGCTGCTTGTAATTATTATTCTTTCCTTTCCTCTACAGTTATCCGTCTATCGTAAACATTGGATTCCCTTGTGGGACGTTCCTCTTTTATTGATGTACAAAAAATCTTTTTAAATCTTTTCAGGATATCCTACTACACCCATTCTATCTTCTTAAATAAATGGTGACATACAAAGCGACAATTGGAAAGCTACTTATTCGAATATTAATCATTATCAACTTAAATACGTTAGTTACCTTAAGCTTTTCATGTACATTATTATAATATTTTACGCCTTATAATTTAAATTAATATCTTAGGAGTTATTGCAAAATATTAACGCGCCCGAAAATAAATTCAAGAGCGTTTCTTACACCAAAGACGGGACTCGCTTGATGCGATCACCAGCTGTCGCCCACTGTTTTTATATAAGCCGAGAGATAACGCGCGCGTATTATAATAAACAGGCTTTTGGAACCAATGGAGGTGACGACTGTAAGGTATCTGTTGTAGGTATAATATGCCCTACTACACTTGCGAAGGCGGGGTGGGTCGCTAGTAGAGGTTAAAACAAGAATAGTATACTACACAATCACAATCATATATGTAGTATCCTATACTTTACTATATTTATTAAGTGTAGATACTTAGCGTTGCGAGACCGACGACTGAAAAATGGATTATAATAGCGCCAAAACACTGGAT
Organism: Rhyzopertha dominica; assembly: GCA_025024175.1. NCBI lineage: Eukaryota > Metazoa > Arthropoda > Insecta > Coleoptera > Bostrichidae > Rhyzopertha > Rhyzopertha dominica. The sequence continues at coordinate 37,337,675 of QCXZ01000041.1, forward strand.
TGGTGGGTACACGATTTATTATACTTTACGCCATCCTACTGTACATAAAGACCGTGTATGTTATCTAGATGAATTAAACATATTTTGCAGTATTCTATATCGTAATTTCGTGGTTGATAAAGCTTTTGCAGCCGCAATATATCAAAAATAATTAGCGACTAATTCTATTTCCTCTAAGAAGGCATTGACGGAGTTGTTTGTTTGTACACCAAATCTTGGGGGGAGGGGTCAGTTTAGGCTTCATAAAATGAAAAATTCTTCGACGGTAAAGTCATTTGCTTACCTCAGAATTCTGTAAAACACCGAAAATTCCACAGTCGAGCTGCGACGGACTCGAAAACAGCGGATCGCCGCCAATAGGGTGCAATACATCACTGACGTCGACACAACAACGGCTACATCCCTCCCCACACGCGCTAACCGCCGCTTCATCTGATCTCAATTTAGCCGAATCCCCCACGCAATCAACAGATGACACTCGGGCGCCTCGGGGAATTATATAACATCTTTTTATTAATCGATTCTGTTTGGATTACAGCCCGGGGGGCTGTTGGCGCATTGTCAGATACTATCTTTCGATGTTTTCTTTTGTATCGGGAACGGTGTATTTACCGGGAATGCTTTGGAGGGTTGTATCCGATCGGGAGGTTATCTGGAGGCCAGGCGATCGTCGCAAATCTCGACACAATCGCCGCTTACTATAGCATACTGGTTGGAAATTATGATGCTGGAACAGATTTTGCCGCCTGGTATGCTAATTTGTTCACTCTCGATAATGCTTATCCGATCACCGTCGTTGGATAAGAGAGCCATAAACCTCGTAAATGAGAATGCAATACATATTAGAAAATATCTACTTGTTCGATCCAGTTCGTGCTTGGCTAAATAATTAGCAATGACTTTTAAAGGAAGCATTCTATAGACACCGAGCATGGGTACAGCTTACCGCTCTGGTGGCTATATTCTTCCCCACCCTAGGGAGAGAAGTGATTTTTACAGTAGGGCTGTTTCACGTGACAAAGCCACGTAAGTTCGCGGCTGCCTGTCCACAGAAGCTGCGGGTTCGAGTCCCGCCTAGAGCATGGATGTTGTGTATGTATATGCATGTTTATATTGTAATTTTCAATAAATAATAATAAAGAACTAATGCGCTGGCTAATTGTTCTAGGTTAATTTTGAAGTTGGCTCGCTCTTGTTGAGAGACCTTATTTTTGTAAGTGGAAATCGAAATAACCTCAATTATTATGTCATAGGGCGGTAAAGAAATAGAGCTTTGTTGTACAACTTGCACAGAAACTCTACAAATGGCACCAGATTTGCTTTTCATTGTGTTTAACAATTATTCAGGTTTACCAGCAATAATTGACCTCTTTCCTCTACAGAACTTCGAAATTCGGGATGGACAATGCATTTAATACCACATTTTGTACGATAATCAACTTTTAAAGGTTTAATTCAAAATATCCCACCCATCCTTGGTGACGAAGCATCGTTCGCTCTTTTGAAAGATATAAAAATTACTGGTTGCCAAGTGCGGACTATACGATGGATGGCCGAAAATTTTACACTCAAATTATTTAACAAATAGCTACATTGGAACAGTGCGACCGTGTATTATCGGGGATCAAAACAATGCCGAACGAAGGCATGCCCTCTTCGTTCATTCTTAATATACATTGCTCGTCGCAAGCAACGCAATTTGCCACAATTAACCTTCTGTGTTACCGTTGTCTTTTGCTCCATGGTTAAGCAGATAACGCTTTGCTTCTCCTGAACGTGCGGTAAAGTAGAACCAGCACGCGGGGGGGGGCAAGTTTCCACATATCCCAGGAGGTACTTACTCCCTATGTGTTGACCACCAAATGAAACTTCCTTTTTACGAATTTCCACATATATATTTATACACAGTGTACTAAGACGCGAGATAAGATGTATCATAGGATTTACCTATTCGTTTATCTGCGGCCGTAATATTTAGAAAAGTTTCAATCACTCGTAAGAATATCGTGAAAGGATTCATTATCTTGCAATGAATTAGGGAAGAAAAGGTTTAATAGATACCTGTAGTCTGATGTAACGGTTATAACAGGTTTTGTACTCTAACAGCTAACATGTTTACCTGTAGTTGCTGCCTGTTCCTGTAGTATCTAAGCTATCTGTTGCTTCCAGTGCTTTCTTCCTGATGTTGCCTAATGGTTGATAACAAACCACATTACAACCAAAGCACAGAGCAACAGAAGAGGCACAACAGTTTAATACCAAGAAAGAGAACATAGACTAAGATTTTGCCAATGCTCTATGTCTCCCTCACGTGTATCTGAACGAGAACGCTCTCATGGGCTGCCACAAGTAGAATATGACAAAATTTACTTTTTCTTCCACATAGTCTTGTGGCTCCTCATAATGCTGCATAAGTAGCCAGGAATGAGGCACCTCAGTAGGAAATCGAACGTATGATTGATTCCACGTCCATGACCATGGAGCTATTGTTACTTTTTTATCTTCTTACTGACCGATTCCCGTCTGTTCACTTAATTTACCGCAATAGCCAGGTAGGTACGCCAAAGTTTGTTCAAATAGAACAAATTTTAACAAATTACGAAAGACTGGCCCAGTATGATTTCTGGAGTAGTAAATTATTGAGTGTAAACTTTCTTATAAGTCCAAAGATATGACCCATTACATTTTGCACATGAACTTAATCGATTGAAAATAAACAGTCTTAAAAACTCTAATTAAATTTAACAAGATTTGCTACTAACAAGGTCAACTTCCAGCCACAAAGATTATCGTGCCGGGTATCGTAGGATCATGCAGCAAAACCTACAGAGATGTAAACGGACCCATCTTTCCAAATGGAATTTGTTGAGCTGAAGCTTTACATCCACTTTACGGCCTTGGCATAACTCAAACGGCCACTTAACATAACTCCCTGACTGTTCGCCAAGCACGTATGATAGCATAACAGAGACGAGCGTTCAAATGTGAACAGCATTACATAAATAGTGCTCCGGAGTCTACAAAACCGACACACACAGACAATTCACAAAGGCGACGGGATCACAGAATATACGTTGCTGATTTTACACATTGTATTCGCTTGAAAGTTTATTTCTAGCGCTTTTCCGCCATCAATATCTGGAAGGAAATGCGCCCGAGGCGAAATGAAATCTTCCGCCATACAGACGTCATGATTCTTACTTTACATTCGTTCCGTCTCTATTTATTCTTTATCTCTGCTTCCGCGCCGTCACCCTAGCTTTCATTTTTGTAGGGGCTGCAGCGCTTCACTTCTCTTTATTTCGACCTTTGATTAATGCACCGTGCTTTATGTTTGTCTCCACAATGTTAACGGATAACCAAATCTAATGTTTTATTACATCTGGGGTCCGTGAGGTGTTTATGTGAATTTACGGATCTAGGCTTAAATGGTACCCAATTTTACATTGGTAGTAATTTAAAACACATTTATTAGTTAGAGGTTTTTAATTGTGTACCCTTGATCTCATTATTTTACAAGAAACGTTTAGATAAGCCTTTGATATGAATGTGTCACACTAATTCATTATTGGTCTAACCTACAGTACATTTGTTGTCCTGCTGAGCCTTGTATTACGTAATAACAAGTACTAAAAGCAAAGAGTCCATAGTGTTTTAAATGTGCTTAATCGGCTGCAGCAACGGAAAACTAATAGCAAGGGTGACTAAACATCTACTGTAAAGCATGCCACAACTTAAGTGTGCGATTTACGGGCTTGTTTTCGTTTTATTAAATAAATAGTGTATATAAAATGTTGGCGACCGGACTCATCATTTATCAAGGACGAAAGAGATTGTAAACAATAGATATCGTTGTACCTGGCGCTACGAGGGGGGTGGGGATGCTTGGACGGCATAGGTGGGAGATTGTGAAGGTGGGGATAGCCGTCGCATGATTGAACACCAAATGGTGAAGAGATGATAACCGTCTTCGCGGTTTAGATTATTGGGATATTTGGAAATTTCTATGGCTTCTCGGAATTTTCGTGTTTCTAGCGAAAGTCCTTTTTTTGTTTCCGAGTTACTAAATTGCATGGTGGCATCGATATTATTGTATTCACGTGGCTTTATAATGTAACACTGCAACTGCTTATTTGATCATACTTTCCTGTGAGACTTTTAGGTAGTTATTCTATAACCGAACTAGTGATCTAAACATCTACGTACCTGCTCGATTCAAGTCGCAATTATAGTAATAGTAATAAGTAGTAATATGAGTAAGGGAGACACTTAAGCCACTTAACGTTTTGTATAGTAAACCAGTCTACCAATCTGAAATGGCACCCTCTTCGTTGCTCTTAAAAGAACACCCTCGACAATTTGCTACATACAGGCATCGAGTTGAGGTTCTCTTGTTCAGCAAGTCATGACAGCTAACCAAACAATACGGTGAGCCGTGCATTATGTCACCACCGCGACATATCTATCCATCACTCGAAACCTACCTTATAATTTGTACGGCTCGCCCTTATGTTTGCATGATCAAAAGCACGATAAGGCGGGGGTTTCCCTGGTTACCGATCCACTGATGTATCATTAGGTCGGATACAAGACTCATGGTAATCCCGATGTCGCGGAATACGTTTTGTATCCCTTTGACATGCAAAGGACTAAATCTACTGGAAAATAACAATCGCTGCAGCTGCTGAAGTTTCAAAACCGCAATGAAAACATTAGCAAGGTTTTAAATGAATACAAGAGTTAAATATTGGGTAAGGAAAAAACACTGTCAGCTTTGACCGGGATTTCCAGCTGAATTTCGCTGCAAGTTACAGCTGCAGTTACAGTTATATAGCAAACCTTGACCTTGAATTTGAATAGGGTTTTGATAGCGCAGTTGGTTAGCGCGTTTGACCAGCGTTAAAAAGGTTCCGGGTATAAACCAAGTCAATGCTTGCAATACTTTTTGATTACATATATAGGCCTGTTAATCCAATATATTCATTAGCAAGATTGTTCATTTTACTTCCACATCCAACGGATGGGAAGTATTGTAACGCGAAAAAAATTTTCAAAAATTTTATTTGCTCATTTGGTCGAAAACGCAAAAAAACCAAAATTTGAGCAAAAAAAATTTTCTTGTCTGTGTGTCTGTGGTTTTGTTTGTATACACGTTAATTTTCGAAATACTTAATATATGAACTTGAAATTTGGCAAACGTATAAATCTCAATTACCCAAAGCGACCTATTGTTTGTAGGGTAAGTATGATTTCGGGAAGGGTGCGAAATTGGGGGGCAACTACCCTTTTTGCAAAATTTAATTTTTTTATATTTTTTCGTTCAAGTATGTGATTAGTAGTATAACTGCGGGTATTATTCGCTCTTATAAATTTTCGGTGCAGTAAACTGTTTAGAAGATATTAGCAAGAAAGCGTCACTTAAAGAAAACGGTTTTTCCTAAATATCTCCAAATATATTCAAAAAATGAAAATGCCATCAGATAGGAAATAAAATGTCTCACAAAAAGTGTCTTAGAAAATTTATTCAAAATTTTGACATTTTCGAAATATTTCCCAAAAACCTATGTTGGTCCCTGCTCGTAAGATTTGTTTTAAATTTTGGTATMATATASAAAATTAAATTTCTGATCAGAAAGCACTCTTMTATTTTTTTTGTTAAGTTAATAATTTTCGAGTTATTTGAAAAAAAAACGATTTTAAAATTTATATATTTTTGCTAATATCACGAGGACTTTATTTTAGAAAAACTGAGAGACAAAATGCTCAAAATCTGATTACTAATCGTGCAGTATAAGAAATAAAAAACGTTAATGTCATTTTGACAATTGGGTGTGGAAGTATTGATTCAATTTGCAGCGGTTTTTATACTGAAGATGGTAAAATTTCACTAAAAATTAGAAGTGATGGAACAAATATCACACATTAAAAAATAATGGAAATTTGGTGTGGGCTTTAAAAATCCAACAAGAGCTAAGCTTATACTACCATTACTTGAGCCCAGTGCCAACTTTAAGCTGCAAAAAGAGCATATTTTATATATAGAATTATAGAATATAACAAGTGCATTGAGAATTATTAATAATTTTCTAAGCAAGAGTTGTATTTTGTGGACAATTTTATGAATCAATCAGCCAGTTACTGTTATACTAACAATCATAGTTGGCGGTCTTTTCTATCTCACAACCAATCAAAATTTCAGCTAAAACCTCAGTACTAAAAATTTGCTTTGCTACCAAAAATAATAACTTAGGTATGCCTCTGCGACAAAATCAATCAAATTATTTAAATACTAAATCTGTTATAAACACAAAACAACGTCGAAAATAACGACTTTATTCCTAACAAAAATAAAATCAGCTGGTGGACATTTAGCAAAGAAGAATTTATGAAAATCTCACAACTTCATCACGAGAACTGGAAGGGGTTTTTGGTTAAAACATCTTATATGTAATGTCCTTTAAACTGTCATTAAGAAAAGGTGAGGCAGATTTTTAATAGATCTTCTGTAAATACAAAAATATCACGATAGAGCAGCTGCGAACAGAAGAGAATAAGGTTTAAAAGGAAATGAGCTAGCTGCAATTTGCAGATAGAAAATGTTTAACAATTGGGAACATTGGTAATAAGCACATCTGGCATATCTAGTGGGTCAACATTTTTTGTAACGAAACATTTTTCTCCAATTTTAACCTATTAAAAGTGCTACCAAAACGAAAACCTAGCCTGTAAACAAACCGTCTGATATTTCACCGAATCCATAATTTGCGAAATAGGAACATGCCACTTATACATTTACAGCTGCTCCACTCATACGCATGTAGTGGACGCTATATAGCTTATTGACGACAGTATGATAAATATGCTTTTTTTAAATTAATTTCAGTCCCCAGAAAAAAAGTATGAAAACGAATTTATTCCAAGTATCGAACGAAGCTATCAATACACTGAGCATTACTATAGAAACTGGCTTTGAAAACGAAAAGCATGATTTCACTAAACAAGAAAAATCGAAGGTCGAAGGAATGAGTTACTTTTATAAAAGCCATTTTAGCAAATATAAAGTTCAATTAATGAGTAAAATGTGAAAAGATTTATCTTTACTTATTATGCTTTGCAAGATCCAGAAGCCACTACTACTTTTTCTGCAATCCCAAAGGGGTGTGAACGAAGAGAATCTACATTATTGACAGCAAGTACAGTCTTTTTTGTACTATAACCAAAGTATCGATACCAACAAATATTGCACATCTACCTCAAATTATCAAAGTATGTATTAAATATACCAAACATCAATTTAATTCCGTTCAGTTTTATCGACCAATATTTGTGTAAGATTTTGGAACTAATTTTCATTCTTAACACATAAACGGACTCATAACAGTAATCCAAAAACAATATAAAAAACTTCCACGAGATAAATGATTATGAGAGATTATAGTGGTGACTTAAGAGCCTGGCTAAGGTCAGGAGTGTATCGAACTAACAAAAAAAAAATACAATTAAGAAGGCACTTTCATTTCCACAACGTGGAAAGTAAAAAGATAAATCAATACCCCCTCCAGTTGCAGCAGCACGTTTTAACCGGAAGACATAACTCACCCAGCGTGGTGTACTTTTTTAATGTTCGCTGTATGCGTCGATGCCGGCCTTGATAAACGAGATTTCGGCTCACTAAATCACTAATGACCGTAATTTATGTTATCTGATGATATTGACACCAAATTAATATCATGTTTGCAGGCTGCGTTGATAAACGGTTTTCAAATGAATTCGAACTTTATGACTACTGCTGATTTTAATTATCTGCTCAMCKTMATTCATTGGGGTGCGCCAGGCATACGTTTCAATCCTCTGCGTATTCGATTAGCACATGTGCAAAKTCCTATCAGCTATTAGCATRAGTAGACTACAAAGTATATTTATTACGTATGTATTTGTTCATACAAATTGATTGATTAAAAAAAGCGACAATACATATAAAGACATTGGTGCTCAAAGATCTCCGGAATCTGATTTACAGTTTTCATAAACAGAGGATGCTGCTGAATTTTCTCAAAGTAGTTTTCTACGCAGTGCATTATTAGTTAAATCTTGCTCTATTTAGAAACATCGTTTCGTTAGTTGCATCTCCGGTCATCTTCAAGGCTATGAACAGGACACGTTATGATCCTTGGTGAATCCCTTTTCAACGAAAATTAGTCATTATACAATTAATACAGCTCTCTAACAAAAATAAAAATTCAGGAAAGGCACAGGAAAAGCATATTTTAAGATAGGGTTGTATTGACTCGTACTGATGAGCGCAGATGATTCTGCGGTAAAGGCCAGTAGTGACCAGAATCGCTTTATCAGTTACATAAACGTCAGCTAGTTAATGTGCCAATTCGTTAATCAATAGTTAACATAGTTTAACGGAGTTCCCCACTACTCAATTAATATCAAAGTAAACAAACACATTTCGAATACAATAGCATCCTCAAAACAAAATTCATCCCTAATGCATGAAGCTTGAACAATTAATTTCCAACTCTTTCCTACCGCAGCTTCTTTCATCTAAACCGATCGTTTGACAGCGTAGATTGAGAAAACTGAGACACGTCCCCATTTCGTTCCAAGTCGTGCACTTTACGGTCTCTTATTATTATTTCAGTTTAGCTTCGACAATCCCCCGAAATCAATGTTTCGCAACCTGGAAGTTGTATTTTTAGGAGACAATTCGACTGAATTGGAACTGAACTTTTCGTTCCTAGAATAACCAGACATAATTTGACAAAAGAGAAAGAGGGTTCTCTGCTTCGGACGTGAATTTGTCTGAAAGTCTGATTAAAACGGGTATACAAAAAAAAGTCGAATTAGTGCTTAAAGTAATAGAAGTCCGCTATTGCGCGGGTTGCATTTTATAGTGTGAAAGTAAACGTGAAGAAGCTTTTGCACATTTTGCATGCAGTGTCTGCGTAGAAAATTTCAGTAGCGGCTAACCAGTATATGCCGCTAGCATAACATATTATGGTATATAGAAGATAGGACATCATAAGTATGCGACTTACCAAAATTACTTGTGTTCCTATAAAAGACGCTGTCCACCTTGGTTTATTCAGGTCGGCGTGACCATATCGCTTTATTGTAGCTCAACTTGAAATTTCGTAAAAAAATAACTACATCTCAAATTTAAATGCATTTATTCAAAAATATCATCTGCCCTGATCAATGCATTCGAATACTATGACTAGTTTCGTTCTTGTTGGGACTCAGGTAGGAATACAGATTGAACTGCCATAGTAGATTGACGTCTTAACAGCGGCATGCGGTATTAATGGAAGTTGAAGCATACCACCCCTAGGTGCCATTTTTTATTATTATTTTGCATTCAATGCGCGCGCAGTTGCCTAAAGCTTCCCACCACGTTCAGCTTGCGGAAAGTCCCGATCGCGGACATGTTAAAGCCGATCTACTACTTCGCGAAGCCTACTCTATTCTAAAACTCAAAACGATCCCCCTATAACCTAGGCCGCGAGGTGCCTATAACAATTGCAGCTAGATAGCTGTGACGCACTTAAGATCCCTTTCAGGTGCTTTACAGTTCTTTTCTCCTAAAGGCAAGGTGACCCCTTAGTAACCATCATCGTGGCGCTAATTCCCTTGTGGAAGAGGTGACCCTAAGGAAGTGCTGATCGTAACGACAAGCCCAACCTTTGCACTCCTTCAACACTTACACCTCATCTCCGAGACCTAGCTGAATGGCAGGTGGAGCAAATGTGCGTACCAGTACACGTCTACGAGCAGCCGGCACCGGGGAGCCACTACTCTGACCGCCATGCAACCGTGGTTGCAAAAGACGCCCTCGGAGCCGATCAGCTGCTATAATTAGGCCAGAACTGACCTGGAATTCATCACGTGAAATGCAGGCGAAGAAATCGACACCATCACACGGCGGCGGCGCCTGCTGTGTCGGAGCCGGGAGACGATGCTCTAGGTAAGATTCTACCTGGCATTGATATCCATGATTACGTTAAGTTACTCCATGCAACAGGATCATGACTAAATTACATGTACGTTCCTTCCAGCTTTACCTAATTACTTTGCTTATTCATTTTTTTTTCACGAGAGATCTCCCAAAMTAGTATTTACTTTTACAACTATTATTGTTCGTACTCTGTACATTTACTTCAAACCAGATTTATTTATCCACTACTGACATTTAAACTTGCATTAGTCCACTGGTGGCTTTACTCGCTGCGATTTCTTAAAGGCATCAGGCCGGTTTCTCTTCTCTATTTCAAGCTAAAGTCAACTCTGTATTTAAAATTTAAACCAATCACGTGCTTTAATTTAAGGTGTTGTCATGGTTACTGGGTTGATTTTAGCTAACTTCAACTTTAACGAAGAGAAAAGAGACAGCCCATTACCTTTATCAGAGATTGAGCGCTGTTAGGCTACCAAAAATACCCTACAACGTGGGTGTTTTCGAAGCCCGAAAGGCTTCATATGGGAGACAGTGATATGATCTCCTTTGCACTCAACGCCGGGCGTTGTGAGCATAGCGTCTCCATGTACCAAAATGCCAAGACACCATTTACTCCGGGATATGGGATTTTACCTCTAGGCTATTACCTGCGAGAACCATTCTGAATAAGTTTTACAAGGCTGTCTTTATTGTATGTTTCCTCTTTGTACTATGTGTATGTGCTTTACTTCTCTTGTTTTGTTTGTGCTTTTGTGATAATTTGGCATTCATCCTTTTTTAATTCTACAATTGCTTCACCGCAACAACAAATATTCATAGTCAAGTGTAGTTTTACCACCGACCACAACTTAAACAATTTTGATTATTTCTCAGGAAACACATTCAGTCCCCAGCTGCAGACCTGGCCTTTTTGAGGAGCATCGTCCAACGATTTATGACGCAATATGCGATATTGTGTTTATCATAGTTAAATATACCATATATTTACTATGTACGTTGGTATTGAGGAGTCTTAATCGTGAGACCGGGTAACTTGGTCCTCTAGAGATCTAGGGTAATAGCTATTCGTATACGAGGAAGATTAAAAAAGTGGAATTCGGATGAAATTAAAAGTTCATAGTATATTCACCCAGAAGAATAAACATTCCTACCTAAGTCAGCTTAAGTTAAAAATTAGTTCAAAAATTGTTGTCTTTGCCCAATATGCATACTGCAATGCAGCAAAATCTAAAATGTTGATAACTGCTTTTATTTCTAGCAAGATTAGCGTGCACTCTCTTTCAATTTGTATGCATAATGCAACCGCGCTTTGTGCCGCGGAATTTGCAGTGCTTTGTTTGAAAGCATACCTATTCGTTCACGCTATTAATAAAGCATTACCGGCACAKAAGTATAAATAAACAGTGTGTACACACAATAGAGGTTCTGGATTTCGAATCAATAAAAGCTCTACCGTTTTTGTCAAATAGCGGCCCCCGCCGTACTGGTATGAATGCAGCGCACTGTTTGGTTTTCACTAATTAAATATTAACACGCTGTTGTGGCGCTCTCGTTAACCAGTAGTTATACATTTCAATGCGAAATAAACATATTTATCTGAAACGAGCAGCTGTGTGGTGCACTCAACTGTGGCAGTTGCGAGAAGAACGGAATGTGGGCCTCATCGTAAATTCCCAAATTCAAATAAACCAAATTTGTCTTTCACGTGCTATACGCGCTGTTGAGGATCAGACCCAAGGTGTACGCATAACATGTAACAGATTACGTGTAGAGCAGATATAGCTAGATGCCAATGTCACCTTCTTAAGCCCAGGGCCGGCGAGAGCATTCACAGGCTCCGGTACTAGTCGCAAGGCGGGCCCTAGGCCGAAAAGGAGAAGTTTAATATGGGTGTTAGACCTACGCACATTGTGACGTCATTTTTGGCCTGAATTTTTGCATTACCTTTCTGTATTAGGTCTAACCTACGGTTGTTAGTGTTCTGACTTCTGACACTTGGTCCACCCTGTACGGTCAGAGGTCATAGCGGATCTAGCAAAATATCGGTATAGTAATGCAATTCTCTTATCGTTATTACAACCCTGCAATAAAATTTATCTATCATCTCGAACAGCAGGCTGCCCCTCATAAGTTGCCGCAAGTAATCCTATTACTGTAAATTTAGGTCCGATTTTCAAAGGATGGCACTGGAAATTTCCAAACTTACAGAGAGAGAGAGTTTGATTTATGAGGGGTTGCGTGCCGTTCCAACTGTGCCTGTAAATGAAAGGTAAATAGTATTACAGGGTTGTAATAACGGTAGGAAAATTGCACTACTATATACTAACAACTAACTCTGAAATACTCGTAATACAATAATTGCAATGCAATAACCCGACCGAAATCCACCAAAATGAATTCATTGCACCTATAGGATATTTGAGGGGGAAATTGGTTTTTTGAAAAGAGGAATAGAAAATAAAATTGACTAGGAAACATTTACTGAAAATATGGTACAGTATTTATTGGGAACAACAAAACATCTATGAGTGCTACACCCCTTTCTTGCTTTTTTAAGACAAATTCGTAATTAAATACAACAAAACAACGATATGTAAATGAACAAATCCTTTTCATGCCCTTTTAAGTAAGGCAAATTCGTAAATAAAACCAAAATAGCTATATGTAAATGTAAAAATCCTTTTCTTGCCTTTTTTTTTACATAATAAGGAAATAAGACAACAAGTAGAAGAGGAGGGAGTCTTCAGAAGCTCTGAATTAAGAACACAGCACAAATTATTAGTGGCAAAGATTACTGGGGGAGGTAGGTAATAACAGAAAAATAGACATAAACAAGCTGAAAGATAATACGTTCAAGGAAGGGCACAAAACCTGCTAAAATAGAAACTTAGAAAAAGAAGAACAAAAAGGAACAACAATAAACTAAACTACAGTAAAATAAATAAAAAACAGCAAAAGGGGTATGCGGAGAGAAAAATGGTTAATACAAAATTTAAAACAACAAACTGGGGACAGAAGAAATTAAAGAGTGAAAAACATAGAAAAACTAATGCGGGAATAATCAAGAAGGACTTACATTATCGCCGCCTTCATCCGTGGGTCATAACAATGCGGTCACTCCGGTGGACAGCCAAGGCGGTTTCACACACGCGCGGGAGATGCAAAAACAAAACATAAGTTACTCATCCGTTAAACTCAAACAGATACAGTTAAGACTCACAGAGGGGTTTTCACCCCAGGGCCTCATCCTTATCCTGTCCATGGCTTTATCCCTTAGATTACATCACTAGTCAATGGTGGTTATGAATACCTTGTTAGTTTTCTCTCTTCAACAACTAGCTAGTGTCAACCTGAAATAGTAGAGGCTTCCCCGAACGCTCACCCTAAGGCCTATAGGGTCGCATTCCAATAGCCCGGATCGGGGGCACCTAATAAGGCTACCCTCTCCACCAGAACTATGTCATTCGAGATATCCTGCATTACCCCCCGGAATGCAAGTCCTCCACTCGAAGGAACCACGGCTGTTAACCGGGCACTCTGCGCTAGGGGTTTCAAACTGCCTGAGGCACATCATGGCCAAAGACCTTACTCTCACTGCCTGAGGCATATTATGGCCAAAGACCTTACTCTCTCTGCCTGAGGCACAACATGGCCAAAGACCTCGCTCTCACTGAGCCAAAATCAAGAACATTTCTTTCTGTCAAAAATGACACCTCCATACTCATTGCCTACTTTTGCATCTCCTCGCGACGCTGATATTTCTCTCCAAAACAATTAATCGCACGCATACGCATTCGCTTAGATTTTAGTATTTATCTTATTAGCAGCGATTCTAAACATAGCAAGAAGTTATTGAACGTACAAAAACACCTTTTATTTTAATATTAACGCAGATACAAAAATTGACATTTAACATTCGGCCAACCTAACATGGTCGTGTCCTCGCGACATAATTATTCGATATGTCTACTTGATTCGGATAAATTAGACAATGGCACTTCATTTGAGCCACTGTCCTCATCGGTAGTATCTGATCTAATAAATAGATTTGATAATAATAAATAGATTTTATTAAAACAAGAGCAGATACTCAGAGTAATACATGATCAATAAAGGCAAAGTCTAGAAGAAGCTATTCTACTTAATCTWTAGAGTAAACMCAACTATTTATATTAGTTAGGACAGCAAAAAAAAATAGAATCAATAATAAACAAAATAGAGCACAAGTTCAAAAGCGATATTAAACAACCTATTAGTTGAATATTAGTTGAATAGCAGTCAACGAACCTCATTGAGTCCGAATGAGCTAAGGAAGTCGTGGTTATCATGCAATCTGACGATCGGAAAATAACTGTCTTAGTTTAAATTTAAATTTGTTAATATTTAGTTTTTTTTAAACTCGCTCCGAAGGGTGAGCCTTACAGCCTTACAGCCTTACCGCCTTACAGCGTTGCAAGCCAAAAACCAAGAGACAGCGTGCATTCTGAACCGTCTAAACCCTGCTTCTATCAACAGAATTCAAACAGGGGTAATATAAAAATTGAAACAATTAAAGAGGAGGAGAACGAGTGAATCACATAATTGCCTTTTCAAATTAACGGTAAAAATGTCTACAAGCATAAAATAACTTAAGGTTAAAAATGATTTTTGTATTAACTTAGTTACATGCAGCTTAAACCGGATCTGAGTGTCCATAATGAGATCAAAGTATGATCAACAACATTTAATCTTATGCCATGTATAAAAATATTGAAATATTATTTAAGAAATTTCGGACTACTTTTATTACCAAAGACCATCAGCTACGACTTAGACAAATTCAATTGAAGGCCATGTGCAGCAGACAATTTTATAATTTTTCAAGTTCTTTGTTCAGAATTTTGTCAGCCCTTGCGAAATCATGCTTATCGAATTTAAAATACAACTGTGTATAGTCAGCGAAAGTTATTATTCTACAATGACGAACTGTGTTCACTATATCCGATGTATATATTATGAAAAGCAGAGATCCTAATATGGAGCTTTGCGGAACACCAGATCTAACTGATAATTCAGAGGAGACACTATATTTATTTTACCACTTGGGTTCTATCCATCAAATAAGATCTAATAAACTGTACCTACAAACTGCTGAAACCGTAAGACTTTAGTTTGGTGCATAACAGACCATGATTAATAGTATCGAACGCTTTTGAAAAATCGAGCAAAACCAAAGCACTGAGTAACCTTTATCATAAGCTGCAATAAAATCATCCATGACTGAAACTAGTGCAGTAGGAGTGCACCGACCGCGTCTGAATCCGCACTGAGCATCGAGAATGATTTTCCTAGAAAAGACAAAGTCAGATATCTGTTCGTAGACTAGAGATTCAAACAGTTTTGAAGCTGCAGGTAAGATGCTAATCAAAGGTAAATCCGACTAGTTTTCAGGAAGTTTACTTCGTTTGTGTTTACGGAAGGATGCATCACGTTCTTTCATTAGACATTTCAGTTCAGGACAACACAACATTGCATTGGCTTTGTTACTCTAGACGTTATCACCAGGGCATGCGGATCAGAGAGAAATAATTAGGGTGTTGAAATTTTCAAGTTTCTTATCAATATTGTTTTCACGTATCACATCAGTCCATTCAATAGATTCCAAACTTTTTCGAAACTCACTGACACAAAGCGTCTGAAAGAGCTACACATAAGTAACATATTTTGGCTCACATTTAACCTTAGGTGAACTAAATTCACAATAAACCAATCTGTGGTCAGAAATATCGTCACAGTTCTTCGTACCGTATCTTGTAACATTCAGAAAATGGGATACGAATAAAGGATCAATCAGTAAGCTTGAGTTACCAGTCACTCTATTCGGTTCATCCAAGACTTACACCAAGTTGTATGCCTCCAAACATGCACACACAGGGTTAGAAATATTTAGTAAATTAATGTTGAAATCACCCAGACAGACAAATTAATCATGCATACCGCAAACAAAACCAAATATATTATCAAGGGTTTCAACAAAATTGCCCAAGTTGGAGTTAGGCGGACGATAGCATACGCCGAATGCATAATTTACAGTCCCTACGCGGATGCGAACTCTATTAACGAGTTACAAAAAGTCGACTTGATATATGCCGCCACTTCGACCCTCAGCACGATGCGTATAACGAAGATTGTAACCAGGTATTGCTAAAATAGATAGATCTACATTATTAGACAACCATGTCTCGCTAACCATAACAACAACATGGTTTGCACTTTGAACTAAATTATAAAATCTTGAAAATGTGCTAAGAGCGATCTTACATTAAGATGTGCAACCTTTATAATAATTATAAGCTAAACTTATACAGGATATCTATTACCTCTAAATGAGAACAAATACAACCTGACTTAATTAAACTAAATTGTATTGAAATCTGTTTAATTGTTAAATTAAAGAAAAGCAAAATTAATACTTAACAATCGGCAGTAGCTCCCGGAAAAGCATTACATTTTACGCTAGCAACAAATCCGCGCCACATATAATAAAAGGATAACGTTGCCAATTAACTGCTACCAATACTGTTCTGTATATTGACTACATCGTCAACAGAATTTACAGAGTATTTACGACCATTTACTATTACTTTGACTTAACCCTGTTAAGTCCATACGTTACAAGCACCAAATTCAGAGCTACAGAGTTTTAGTAATTCTAGGCGCTTCCTCGTGAGATCTTATGATCTTATGGAAATATTGGTTCCTCTCAACAACTTCTTGTTGCGGAATATGAGCTGCCTATCCTGAGCAGAATCTGGCGATTCTAGGTCTTCAGAATACAAATTTAAATCACATAAACTGGGCACTTTAAGCACAAATAACCGGAGCATCGCTGGATTACGTCTAGTCGCTGTGCATTACCTTATCTTTAAATAGAAAATAAGAAATGTACTTGGTTGATTCTCACCGCAAGATTTCAGAAAGGTCAACAGCGCTTCGGGGCTTGATAATTACACGATTGGGCAACTGCCTGTATAATGTTATCATAGGATGTTATTAAACATCAAGAAATGAAGGAAAATGATGATGATGTTGATGATGTTGATGATGTTGATGATGAGGATGTTGATGATGTTGATGATGGGTACCCATATTTGCATGAACATGAAGAATATGCAAAACATGTATGATAGAGGTATTAGATCTACCAATAATCACGCCGAAACAAAAGAGATCCTGTTAAGGCCAAGAACTTTGCTGAACAAACGTCTTTTGCACAAAAACTGTCAGCCGCCGCTTAACCACTAATTATAATTACGACAAACGATAACTTGTCATACCACTGCGCTGCGACAAAACGTGCTAAAAATGTTGAATACGTTATTATTAATCTCATCGAATCAGTGAAGCGATTGTTTGACCACCAATGATAATTACGACAAACTATAATTTGTCAAACCACTGCGCTGCGATAAAACGTGCGTAAACTTTTTGAATTCATCTCATCGAATCTGTGAACCGATTGTTTGACCCCACACCTGAATGAAAAACATAGAAAAACTAATGCGGGAATAATCAAGAAGGACTTACATTATCGCCGCCTTCATCCGTGGGTCATAACAATGCGGTCACTCCGGTGGACAGCCAAGGCGGTTTCACACACGCGCGGGAGATGCAAAAACAAAACATAAGTTACTCATCCGTTAAACTCAAACAGATACAGTTAAGACTCACAGAGGGGTTTTCACCCCAGGGCCTCATCCTTATCCTGTCCATGGCTTTATCCCTTAGATTACATCACTAGTCAATGGTGGTTATGAATACCTTGTTAGTTTTCTCTCTTCAACAACTAGCTAGTGTCAACCTGAAATAGTAGAGGCTTCCCCGAACGCTCACCCTAAGGCCTATAGGGTCGCATTCCAATAGCCCGGATCGGGGGCACCTCATAAGGCTACCCTCTCCACCAGAACTATGTCATTCGAGATATCCTGCATTACCCCCCGGAATGCAAGTCCTCCACTCGAAGGAACCACGGCTGTTAACCGGGCACTCTGCGCTAGGGGTTTCAAACTGCCTGAGGCACATCATGGCCAAAGACCTTACTCTCACTGCCTGAGGCATATAATGGCCAAAGACCTTACTCTCTCTGCCTGAGGCACAACATGGCCAAAGACCTCGCTCTCACTGAGCCAAAATCAAGAACATTTCTTTCTGTCAAAAATGACACCTCCATACTCATTGCCTACTTTTGCATCTCCTCGCGACGCTGATATTTCTCTCCAAAACAATTAATCGCACGCATACGCATTCGCTTAGATTTTAGTATTTATCTTATTAGCAGCGATTCTAAACATAGCAAGAAGTTATTGAACGTACAAAAACACCTTTTATTTTAATATTAACGCAGATACAAAAATTGACATTTAACAAGAGGAAATCAAAACGAAGAAAGAAGCCTGAAAAAATACGGAAACAGGAACACCACAGGATAGAGATAGATATGTAGGCTAGTAGCACGAAATGAAGCAAAAAAATAAGKAAGAAACTAAAGCTAAAACCAAATCTTTATCGGATAACTTCACACTTCATGATGCTATTTTTCAAATTCATAGCAATTTTTTTATTCACGACTATGACTATGACTATGACTTAGGGCTCCGCCGGGCCCCTGGTTTAGCCTGGGCCCCGGTACATTTGTACCGTCTGTACCGGGCTCTCGCCGGCCTTGCTTAAGCCCTTGCTTACGCTAGAAAGAAGGAAGGGAAGGGGGAGGGGTGTATATCCATAGATGAATAGTTTCCGAATTATCATATACAGGATTAAGATTAAGGAAATGACTATACGTATTTTTGGAGTAGCCATTAAAATTCCCTGACCAAACAATGACCAATCTTACCTGGAGATGGACTGAAAGTAGTGCAAATCTTACTTGCATTAGTGGCGGATTTATCGCATAAGGAGCCCTAATCGCAATTTCATTCTGAGATCCACCAATTTAGGTACTTTTAGTACCACATCCCATTAATTACAATGTGCGTTTCATGTATAGGTGTTTAACACAATATACTCGTATATCTTTTGGAGTAGCAGGCCAATGTATGCGTTGAAAAAGTATTACCAGCTTTGACCAGAATTCGAACCCTGGACGGACCTTTTGATTACTAGTCAAACATGCTAGTCACTGCACCATCGAAGCTCTACTAAAATTCCAGGTCAAGGTATCATATATACGTCAAAGTTTATGACATGTAGCTCTAATGATCGCCGTCCGGTGCATTTGCAGCTGAATAGCTTGTCGCTCAGTATTTTTGAGTTTCGGAGCGTGATTCGTTGCGGTGCCGGTAGCCAGATTCTGGCGATCAGCAGCTAATTAAAACTCAAGTTATATTATATAGATCAAAGAATTACGGCCCGAAGCTGGAAAATACTGAGCTCAGATTTGTTCAGTAGCATTATATGTCGTAAACTTTGACGTATATATGCCACTTTAACCGGGAAATAGAATAAGGCTTCGTTGGTGCAGTGGTTAGCACGTTTGACTAGTAATCATATGATCCCGGGTTCGAATCCTGGTCAAAGCTGGCAATACTTTTCCGATACACATGTATATATCATTTGACTACGATTGGCATTGAGAGACGCGAGAAAGTATTATAATTTAGGCGAGCTAGGGAACTATCCGCACTAAGTTTGAACCCGTCGCGGTGCGTGACACGAGAGCCCTTTTTCATGGATATGGTTTAACCGAACCTTAATGTTTTTTTATGTTTCCTACCAGAATATATCCCCACGTTTGATGTTGTTTAGAGCTAGCAAGTTTCTGAAAATTGCGCAATTCTTTCAATCGAGAAAGATACAGTTACAAACTATGTCTAACGTCAAACGATAGTTAGATAGTTAGATAGTTAGAACAGAAATGCGCGAAAGGACGGCAGTTTGCAATTATGTCAATTACTTCATTGGCATGACAGTGATGCGATTGTAGTTTGGACTAGCTACCATACAGTCCATGCCTAAACCCAGCAAAGCATGTAAGAGATCAACTAAAAATTCCTATTAGAATTGAGAGTTGTTGCACGCAATTCCACAAGAAGGTATACATGCTTAGAAAAATGGAAGTCGTATTCTGCGCTTAGGATTCAAGGCAATATACGATATTTGGAACTAGTTTGGTCAGCATGTTATTAATTTATGCCAGGCAGTATCTCATACATTCTATACCTACAAATAGCATTTTCTTTTAGTATTAGTGATGAACTACTTGATAAATCGTTGTCATTAGTTACCATTAAAATATAAAGGAATAACCTTCTTCCGCTTTTTATCTTCGTGTGATCTTATATCATGAAAACGTTAAAATATTACATATTTTCATCCATTAGGCAGTATGATGTAGAAAACGGAAAACAACATAAGCTTTCAATTTAAAGACATCTACCACGCTATACAGGTACGTCAATTTTACATTGCTTTTAGTATTTTTCTCCACTTTACGAGGAACAGACAACAGTAGTATCGATTATACCAGACGGTATTAATGCTATACGTGTAGCGCATTTATACAAAACTGAATTAGGTTTTACCCCGCTCTCCGTAAAGTAGCGATTTTCGATCGCCGGAGCTCAATATAATGGCACTGAAATTCAAGGCCAGGCCTGATGAGGGTGTCCAAAGAATAACAAGGCATTAACCAGTAACGATTATTCCCTTCACATACAAGCATCCCAAGTGGCATCAACAATAGCGCGCTGACCTTAGCCTCTAACGAAAGCCTTATCCAAACAAAATCAAATTAAGCCATTCTGCTGGATTCCCAGGCACAATAGAGTTCCAGGTTTGCAAACAAGGAGGGTTTAGCCCCTAAAAGGCGACGTCCCTTCACACCCCATTTTAATCACCGTCGACCATGGTTCGAACGCTGCACTAAACAAAAAGTGTGTCCGTCCTTGTCGGAACATCAAGATATATAATATTCAATTTGCCAGGAGATCCTCGGAAATATTACATTTAAGGTGAACAGGAAGCGAAAGGATTGTGCAGCGTACAAATTGAGGCATCCCCTGGCCCCCTTTCAACGGTGACCCGGCATGACGCGGCACGTGACGTGCATGGGAACGACGGAATATCCAGCAAAGTCAAACGCCTCCGGTCCTTTCAGGCTACAAACGTTCCTACAATTACCACACTTTCGCATACATATACGACCGTCTTTGCCTCCGCCGCTGGCTCGGAACAACTCTGACGACTCTGGAATTTGTAAAGTTGTATTTTCAACTGCACGAGATTAATTCCAACTCACGTAACTAGGCTTGACTGGGAGCGGGTTTGGTATTGCACCGTACGAGTACCACAGTTTAGCTTTGTTTTTGCCCAACGAAACAAAAGCAAACTCAAAGCTTCCATTTTAGTCAAATAACGCACGAGTTGATGAAATATCACACATATTTTACATTACCACCTAATGTATTTCGAGTATCTGTTTGATTTACGCCAGTTTTCTTTAACTTCCTGGAAATTTCTTGAACCTGATATACACTTTTGCAAAATGTTATTTCTGGCAGAACTATAACTTTTTTTTATGTCATTACGGAATTGAAATTCTCAACGATTTACTTCAGACACACTTATTGTAACCCCGAACGGTTTTGTGGTCCTTAATAAGCTAGATATAAGTGTGATCAGACATTATCTGTGATAGGCCACGACTTCAGTGTTCATAATAGGGGAATGCTTCCTTCACAGCAAGTTTGGCCCTATTTGGCTAAATGTTTCAAGCCCTTATGTGATTTAGTCAAGTTACCATAGTATCTGGTCTCAAAAAATTTTAGGTACAACTATGCGATAACCCCACACCATGCAGTACTGTTCCGCCTTTCATAGACTATGATAAAGTACATATTTTACTCAACTCTTTATACCGCACAGTTTACGCTTTAATCTCTTTGCTGTTATTTCGAACTTGACTAAATTTACATTTAGGATTCAGATAATAGCACGCCAACATTATGTGGTAGTGGTAATCGGGAAAGGGGAAAGAACGTTGGCCACATTTTTTTATTCGAATAAACGTATTTACTATGGAAACTAAAAGAATATAAGAAATAAGCCCAGTGCTGAAGTCTGCTAGCAGCTACTATCGGGATGCATATTTTAAGACCGAAAATGGACAACACTGCATTGCGATCTGTGGCCAAAATAAATTTGCGACACACTAGATAGTGATGAAAAAATCACGCTAATCACGATGTTTAATATAACTAACTGAGAATGGCCCATTTCTGTATGACTTAAAGTTTGAGAAGCAGAAACAAAAACGAAAGAACTGCAACAAACCAATAAAAAGACGCACCGCTTGTCATCTATACGGGCAATCAACTCCCCAAACGGAGCTAAAGCTTTAGGTGATATTAACATTTCTTTGGCTTTTTCAAACGCAGCATTGCGTTCGCTATTCCATTCGCAGCGAGTATCTTTTTTAAGCGGTTTAAAAAACGGATGCGGATGCAAAATTGTCGACGCATCAGGAATGAATCTATTATAAAACCCGCTGCATATTGAATCAATACTTCCACATCCAATTGTCAAAATGACATTTACGTTTTTATTTCTTATACTATACGATTAGTAATCAGATTTTGAGCATTTTTCCTCTCTACACATTTTTCCAAGACCAACAGTCCTCGTGATATTAGCAAAAATATGTAAATTTTAAAATCGGTTTTTTTCCCAAATAACTCGAAAATTATTAACTTAACAAAAAATTACAAGAGTGTTTTCTGATCAGAGATTTAAAAAAAATCGTACGTGCAGGATCCAAAATAGGTTTCTTGTAAATATTTCGAAAATGCCAACATTTTGAATAAATATTCTAAGACAAAAAAGGAAATAAAAAAATAAAAATTTGCAAAAAGGGTAGTTACCCCCCTAATTTTGCCCCCATCACGATATCCTACTTACCCCACAAACAGTAGGTCGCTTTGGGTAGTTGAGATTTATACGTTTGTCAAATTCATATATTAAGCCTTTCGAAAGTTATCGTGTCCACAAACGAAACCACTGACACACACACAGACAAGAATTTTTTGCTCAAATTTTGTTTTTTTTGCGTTTTCGAGCATTTTAAAGCGAATGAGCAAATAAAAATTTTTGAAAATTTTTTTCGCGATACAATGCTTCCCATCCGTTAAATGTACTAACATTGGTACTATAAAAGTCAGATCTGAACTGCCTTCTAACCTGTCTAATAGCAATTTCATTAATGCATATTTTCAGTTTTAAATGTGTGACCGATTCCTGTTTTGTTTTTTCCTTTACTTTTGTTTAATTTTCAGACCAAAATTCGTTATTGCTAATTGCAGCTAGAGCGTCGGCAAAGAAAAAGGCTATTTGTAGCAAACCAACTAAAATCTGGCCCATTGCCCATTAAACTATAGCAGCTGAATCTATAATACATAGTAACATCGTATGGTTAAAGTGTTACAGCAAATAACAACGTAACTATTTCCTGCAAACCATCGTCTAATTAAAATTCATTGCATGCATCTCATAAGTCGAGTTTTGAAAATCTGTTGCCTCAGTATAGTTTAATAAAAATGCTTGGTAATGTTATTTTGTAGGGCACGCAGTCGAACACCGAAGTACCCAAGAATACGATCTGTTTCAAAATTCTAATCTTCCAATCTATGACTCGACTACACTTTGAGAAGCCAGGGGGATTGGTAGAACATTGCAAAATCTATACATGGAACGTTCTATTAAGGACAAAGACAATTTGACCCTATTACAAGGTTCTAGGTTTCCCGCAAATAATGAATTGTACTTATCGAGCAATGACACTAATATTTTGAATCCGTTATGTTTTCCTCGTCGTCACTTTCGTTGCGAGTTCTAGCCATCGTATTATGACAGCTACTTTCTGAATTTTGCTGCAAGCAAATATACATTTAAAGTAGTGAACATATTAAAACAGAGCCAATTTAAAAACATCAAACCAACTATTCCCAATAATTTTTACATATTATAGTTCAGAAGACGGAAAAATTACCTTGAACCGCAATTGAACGCATCGCAACAGATTGCACGCAGGACGCAGGTTAAGACTCGCATTAATTTTTTAAAACACAATTGCTTTACAATTAAAATTATATTTCGATTAAAAAAACGTGACGATTAGTATTATCAAAGCTGAAAGTAGCCTGATTTAAAATTTCGTAATATTATGTACCTTCGCTGGTTTCTTTGCCTACATGTAATTGGCCAATTCCTAATGGTCCCTAATTTGAGTATCTGCATGTAGGTGGAGCCTGAATCGTTTCTGTTTCTTAAGTATCTTCGACGAGGATGTATGTCCTGCAGCCCTTCATCTTTTGAAATATTAGAAGCCAGATGCCGCTTTTTTTTGGCTGCTGATTTTCTCTCCATCGAAAGCGCAAAGCCCTCTCTATCATTTCAGCGAGTATTTATTTCCCAGCTAACAATTTCTAGAATAATTAGTTATATCTCTTAAGTAGCATTATAACACCTCATTTGTATACCAACAAAAGGGGGACAACAATGGCGAAATAGAATGGAAACGATCTAAGGGCGTTATGAAGGATTCTTGGCTGCAACGTCTTGCACCAACATTAGCGCGAAGTATGAGAATAATTCTGAAATAACAGTAGCATTCCCGTTCAGCAATTCCGTTTCTCCGGCACATTAAACGTCCCACTGACGTCGGCCGACTTCAAGCAGAGCGCTGTAAGTTTTACCAGCGCATATAATTCGATTGCAGTTGCAAGGAGATTAAGGCCCGCTTGAATTAATTCTTACTTCGGATCCGAGCGGCGAAACAATTCCCGCGGATTGGCTTGGTTGCCTCAACTGCGATTTAATTAACACGCCGACTAGAGAGCTTGTTTTTGTTTAATTTCGTCTGAGGATGCGAGTCCGGGGTGATCCAATTGTTAACAAATTCGAAGACGTAGCTTATACCGTGCACACTTGAGAAGTGCATGCATTGGGCGGTGGATTCGAAATCGCGCTAAAAAGACACTAGTGGGTGTGGAAACAGAGTAACTTTTCGGCAAAAGGTACTGAAAGTTCAGATTATTAATTTCGTGAATCGTTGCTTCAGTATATCACTGTTTCTACGCTAATTAGATTTTGTATATTCCGCAACAAAAGTTTTTACTGCAATTTTTGCAGACACCTGTTTGTCTTGTCTGCTTTAAAGACGTAGTGTTTTCTAATATAGTATACCTATTTCTTATTATTTACACAACATGTAACACAAATGTTATAAATTGTTATAATCATGATAGTTCCTAGCTTTTAACAACAAAGCTATAGAAATTCTAGAAGTAGCAAAAAATTATTACTCCAGGATGTTTTAGTTATATTTACTTAGTTGTTTTCTGTAAACTAATATATTTGTCTACTGTTTTCACCAAGTCTATTTTTTTGCACACTCGGTTTCCATAGATATAAATGCTAATGGAGACAGAAGGGATTCATAAATTCCCGCTATTGCAAAAGAATTAATTAGGTTGAGTTTTCAGATTGTTCTTTCTGGTTATGTCCATGTAATAGGGAGTACTAAAAAGAATTCAATTCTATGGACCTGCAGTAGAGCGCTCACCTAAGAAGGCTACCGATGCAAGATTCCACGATGGTGTTGACACCTGGACAAGGATGATAGGCAACTTTAAGACCTGAGGGTGGGCATCATCTGGTAGATTGTAGCTGCAAGTTTTAAAACTTACAATTTTTTTAACTGCCAGTTTAAGGTTGTAGTTATGCTACATTCATCTTCACAATCGGCTCACCCCAAATGTCTAAAGAGAACTCTTGAATGGAGTAGATTCTTGAGGCTCACATCAAATATACATATATGGTTTCAACGACTGAATGACTTTGTTTTTTGCCTTTTAACGCGAGAGCAGTCTCTTCAGGACATCTATTTAAATTATATTTTACGTTTTCCATCCTTATAAATGTAGAATACATATTTGCTAAACTTTTTGAAGCTGTTTTAACGAAGGTTTTGTATTCTCATGTAAAATGTAAAATATCTGATGAACAACACGGATTTGTCAATGGCAAGTCAACGTCTACAAACTTATGTGAGTTTGTGCAGTGTGTTCTGCTTTGGATCGTGGGCTGCAAGATGATGTGATCGTGTTCACCACTGTATTTTGCCTAATAAAATGCGTCAGTGCGGACGATATGCTGTTTATGTTTAAGTCTCTTGTTTTTGGTAGAAAGCAATATGTAGAATTTGGAGGCTATACATGCAGTGTGTATAATGTGTGTAGTGGTGTGGGATAGGGTTCCACCCTAGGGCCACTTCTTTTTATTATACATTATAATGATGTTGTAAAACGTTTAAGCAATTCTCGCACGTTTATATATGCAGATGACCTTAAGATAGCCAGGATTGTTGGTACTGTGGTGGACAGTTGGGAGTAGCAAGATTCTAGTGATGCGTTTGCTGCTTGGTGTCGGTGAAACTGTTTAAATATTAACTATAAAAAATGCAAAAAGATTACGTTTGCCAGAAGAAATGATAGAGTAATATTTAATTATAACATTTGTGGTACGCCTTTGGAGAGCTGCAGTCAAGTTGTTGACTTGGGTGTGATTATGGATAGCAAATTAAAGTTCGCTCCACATATAATACACATTTATAATGTTGCTTTCAAATCCTTAGGTTTTATATATTTCGTAATGCTAGAGAATTTAATGATATACTGTGAATTAAATTGCTTTATTATTATTATTTAGTGCGTTCTAGATTGGAATATTATTGTACTTGCTGGCAACCGTATTAGCAAGTTTGTGTAAACTGTATTGAAAATGTGCAACGAAAATTTGCTAAATTTCTTTATTTTAAAGAACATCATTCTTGGCCACCTCTGCATGTTGATCACAGTTATCTGCTGGAAGTCTGGAAGTTAGTTCTATGAATTCGCTTCTTACCAGAAGAAAAGTACATAGTATAATACTTTTGCAAAAATAGTTAATGGAAAGTTATATTCAGCACTCTTGCTGTCCAAATTAAATTTCATTATTCCGAGACTGTGTAGCAAAAATTGTTTGACATTGACATACGTGGCTCCTAGCACCTTCCACTGCCTCAATTGTCCAATGTTGTCGCTTGTTCGCATTTACAATGAGATTAGCGAAAGATATCCTGGTTTTGACATTTTTAATTTTAATTTTAATAAGTTGTTAAATTGTTTTGATGACATGGCTCATTAGATTTAATTTTGTTACATGTAATATGAAACGGGGTTCTTTGCTTTTTGTATACATTTAATTATCCACTATGGACTATTTGGTTCGCTGGTTACAATAAATATTATTATTATRATTATTATTGTGGATGACTTGCTTTTAACCTTGGGAATTTTCTCATTCTGGACAGTTCCTCTTCAAACCCAATGTTCAACATTCAGCGTTATTATATAAATTTATGATTACCTTGTTTATAATTTTATATTCTTATATTTGTTGTTAACCTCAAGAATTTAGTCCCTTCAGGACTTCTCTTGACATTTGGATTGAGATAATGATGACTTCTGTCAGGTCGAAATATGTCCTAACATCATGTCTTTAATAAAATGCAATTAGACTACAAAAAATCCGATTCCTTCGTGAAAAAAAAAATTGTTATTTATGTTAAATCATTGTTGTCCCAAACGGCACTTCATATTTTAAAATGTTCTAAATTCTGGGTTTACCACATCAGAAATCCATTCCGGATATTTCGGATTTTAGTCTACTAATTTTTGACACTTATCAAACCTTAATGCACTAGTTTTCTATTGTAGGATTCAACTGCATTTTCTGAACTTATGTAGCAAGGCGTTAGTTGTTAATTTCATTTTGTCATAGAATATTTGTTGATCCTGAAAACACTATACATAGTCGAAATACACACGTTCAACAAATGATATTATAGGCGTTTTTTTTTCTTTTAAAAACAATATTGGCACCCTGCAGATGTTTATAAAAATCCTTAGTTATTTGATCTCTTTTTAATATAGTACCTACTACATACAACTTTCTGGATACTCACTTCCACCTCCTAAATCAGAATATCAATGTTGGGCCTTATTTCGTTACTTTCATTTATATCCAAGTGTTTGTTCTTGCTGTTTGTCCAATTCTATCTCGATGAAATGTTTTCCTATATATTGGGTTTCGATAAAAGTCGATTCTTGTACAGTGTAATTTGTTGTAAACATCCTTTATGTGGCACAGCTGTAGGCTGTCTTAGTTTCACTACCTGGAAATAAAGATAGCGCGGGGCGTAAGACTTGATTGATGGCGCTCCCGGTCGTTTTGTAAATAACCCCTTCATTTTAATGCGGCTCTTGTATAAATCACTTAAAAAGCCAAGGTAAACAATTTAAAAATTGCGAATTTCATAACGTAATGGATACGAGTACCCACGCAAACGACGTCATAAACAAAACGATAATTTATTTCTAAGTGGCCATGCATCATCCTTACCCTCCTTGAACCAACAGATGTCACTGGTTCGTGTTGTAACCGATATTAGCACTGCTTCGCCGGCATAAATGGTGCAACCGAAGCAGCCCATAAATACTTGATGCATCAATCCAAATAATGTGGTCTCCTTGATTCATAACCCGAAGTTTAGCGCCAAGAGCCGGTGGCACGGGGATCGTAAAACGTAAAGGGTGTTTTTATGTCGCAAGGGGCGTTAATACAACAACGTATGGTGAAGTAATAGAGTGCTGAATCGGTTTAAGTCTAGGACCCTCTGCGGAATGCCTATAATCATTCGGGAGTTGAACCACTGGCCCGGCACTAAAAAGTTGAATGACTTCGGGAGCAAGATAGGAGTCGGTGTTGCCAAGCGGGCCATAAACCACCACTCGACGCTAAATACTAGGCAATAACCTCAAACGTCCTAAACTTCGAAAGACGGCTAAAACGCAGGATTGCATAAACTGAAACCTAATTTGGAAGAATAAAATCACGCCAGATGGACTTCAATTATATATAGATAGAAGGAAGGTAAAACTGGAAGAGATTTGCAGTTTTGGGAGCCTAATATAATAAACATGTAGGATTCCTGGAAAGCCCTTGGCTTACTAGAAATTTCGGTGAAAAATTGGTGATATCTTTTTATTCGTTTAACGTCATTGTCTTTAATCTTACATAAAATTTGTAAGTGCAAAAGTTATAGCAAATCATTTACCCAGTCAGATAATATACTTTAATTTAGCAAGTCAAGTGTCATTTTCGAGATCATACGACAAAATATTACCTTTTTTAGTACACACTATAGTTGGCGATGGCTTAAAAAATTCCTATCATTTTAAGTTTCCCAACGACGATAAACTAAATATTGTTATTTAAAAATTATTCTGATTTTAAGGCATGAACAAATGATCACAAACCAATTAAATGTCACTCCGTCAATCCTTTATACTTCAGCACATTAATGTATTATTATTACTTTGAAAAGCATGATACGATAAGCTGTAAATTAAACGTGTCCACGAGAGTATTTTGAAAGCTACTTTGTTCACAGCGAGCCTTGAATGCCTACATTAATATTATTATGAGATCTGATTGGAGTTTTTCTGCGGTTTCCTCCAATACTCTATCTAGGATGTATGTATCTATCTATTCTGGACAGAGCGCAAATGCGAGATCTCTTATCGTTGAATAAAAAGATATTTTTTCTTTCAACGCATTTATAAAAGTCGACCGCAGTCGCATGCAATTAACAGAACATTGTAATGTATCAATGATTTTCATAAGAATAAATAAACAAATAATTATTATTGTTATAAGAGCTGGTTCAATGATGGTGAAAGAAAATGATTCAGACCAATTTGGAAGAGGATATACATATAGGGAACAGAAATCAGAAAGCAAACAAGTATATAGGAAGGCAAAAAGATCGTACCTTGAGATCAAATTAAGAAGTCTTGAAGATGCCTATGAGAAGAAAGAAATCAGAAACTTTTACCAGGGAATAAAAAATGGTGGATGCAAAGGCCAAGGAGGATTTTTGGTTTGCAAAGACAAGGACGGCAATTTAATTGCAGACCAGGAAAAAGCAATTGAAAGGTGGAAGGAGTATTTCGAGGCTATTTTGAATCCAGGTGGCACTAGGGACGATAACAGTGAAAATGAAGACATTATGAAAGACCTCATAATTGTTTCTGAACCGACATGTGAGGAAGTGGAAAAAATAATAGGCCGTCTAAAGAAGAATAAAATCCCGGTGAAATGGCGTTGCTCCCGAGTTAATAATGTATGGAGGAGGACTGTTAGCAGAAGACACATATGCTGTAATAAAGGAAATATGGCGAAAGAAAAAATTCCAGCAACTTGAAAAGAGAGTATAATTATCCCACTGCATAAAAAAGGTGATAAGTCAAATTGTAGTAATTATAGAGGAATAGCATTACTGGACACAACATGAGAAATATTTGCTACACTGGTTAGAAACAGGTTACAAGTATATGCAGAAACTGAGATGGGAGAGTATCAGTGCGGTTTTCGTAAAGAGCGTTCAGTAACGGACCAAATTTTCATACTCAAAGAGATATACGCAACATATTATGACCATAACATTGGATTAGATGTTGCTTTCATCGATTTCAAGCGGGCTTATGACTCCATAAGAAGAAGTAGCATTTTTTCGGCTATGAAAGGAATGAGCATACCACATAAATTGATACGCTTGGTCAAGACAACAGTAGATGACTCTAATGCAAAGTTAGATTCAATGGCTATGTATCAACGCCCTTCACAGTGAAAAGAGGACCTAGACAAGGAGACCCCTTGTCAGCAATCATTTTTAACATTGTCCTAGAATATGTTATTAGAAAAAGTGGGTTAAATAGATCAGGAACGGTGCTAAATAAGTTATCAATGTCTTGCCTTTGCTGATGATGTAACCATCCTAGCAAGAACAAAAGAGGAATTGCAAATAACAATGAGAAATCTTGAAGCTGCAGGAGGGAGTGTAGAATTGTAAATTAACACTGACAAAGCAAAACATATGCAAGAAAATACCAGAGATAACAACAGGACATTAAAAATCATTCTGGAAACTGGAAGAAGGATGGAAGGTGGATAGTTTTATATGCCTAGACAAGGCAGTGCATCCGAAGAAATAAATGCGAGGATAGTAAAGGTCGATATAAGTGCCGGACGATTGAATACCTATTTAAGATCAAAAGAAATATCAAGAGGGGCAAAGATACGGGTGTATAGATTAATACTAAGACCAACAGTAATGTGTGATGTGAAACGTGGGTGCTCAATGCCGCAGATGCATATAAGTTAGAAGTCTGGGAACGGAAAATACTCCGAAGAATGTTTGGAGGAAGAAGAGAAAGAGAAGGGTGGGAACGAAGAAGCAATCAAGAACTACAAGAGTTATACGGAAAAGAAACGATAACCCAGTTTATAAGAGCGCAACGTATAAGATGGCTAGGGCATGTAGAAAGAAGAACTGAGGACAGAATGGTGACAACAGGGAGACAGGGTCGCCCTCGAACAAGGTGGTTGCGTGCGGTACTATAGAACTTGAAAGAGAAAGGTGTGGGAAATTGGAAGGAGACGGCTAGGAGGAGAGAAGAATGGAAGCATATTATTAAGTTATGGTTCTGATTGGTCTGTTAACGCTATATTATTATTATTATTATTATTATTATTATTATTATTATTATTATTATTATTATTATTATCATCAGAAAAAAAGGACGAGGTAAAACCTGTTTAGCCTGTAAAGTAGCTACTGCAGAAAACATGTTCACATTAAAATTAATATATCATATCTGCTTTAAATAAATTAATTGACGTTGCGTAAACCGATCCACATTAAACACACTTCGTTGGATATGAATCCTGCCGATATTTGGTTTTAAAATTTTATTTTTTTTTTGTTTCAGATGGTGTCCGCGAAATCGGTTATCCATGTTAAGCGGGAACAAAGTACTCACATCACCAGAAAACAAGTGTTTATACCGGACGAAAGCATATGATCATATCCCCACGTAATTTGTGATTTCTTATAGATGGTATGTAGCACCGTGAGCACAAAGTCATTATGAGATTCTCTTGCATTAGGAGCCACGCCACGAATAGAATACACATGATGCGGGTTATTCTTTCCTATATGAAGAACAGCAGATTTTTCAATATTGAAAATTAGTATCTCCCTGGAGTACACTGCTACTCGTAGCATGGAACCTTGAGGAACTGCACCTAACACTGATTTATTCTTCCCAACTCTAACACAAAGTGATCGGTCACTAAAGAAGTCTTCAATCCATAGTAACAGTTGACCATTGATGCCAGCATTTTCCAATTTACATAAAAGTTTACGTTTAGGGACCGTATCGAAAGCTTTAGCAAAATCTATATATGTTAGGTTTAGAGATTCTTTTCCATCAAATGACCTTGACCAATCATTAACTCAATGCAGTATGTTAGTAATAACTGACCATCAAGTACGAAGCCATGTTGATTTGTGGGAATGACATTCTCCACGAAAAGCATGTCTTCTTTTATAACGGTTTCCATAATTTTTGCAACAACTGATGCTAAGTTTATCGGTCTGGAATTGTATAATAAAATAATAACATCAAAGAGATTGTGGGATGATCTGAGAATTTATGGGTCTTTCAGTAAACCAAAGGACACTCCAAATAAAAGTAAATTAAGTTGCAGAAACAGATGTGTTAGCTTGCGTACTTAAAAATTCATCGGTTTCATCAAGGCAAGTAGAGTTGTTCAGATCGCTTAAGAATATGTGCAGCCCCATAAACAATCTTCATTAAAAATCCTTATGAGTGATTAAACACGATTCACAAACTCTTCACGTTGTAKKGTCCAGATCTCAATTGAAATTCAGGTTAAATGGTATGGCATTATAGGTCAGGTCAGTCTTGGTCCGCATATTTTTGATGGGTTCTGGTGCACCGGTGCACGTTATCTCAGTTTCCTCCGGAATTAATTCCATGAAATTTTGGATTAACTGTATGTATAGGGACTCGCACAATGATTTAATTCAATTGTATTAAGAGACAGCACCTCCTCATAACATGAAACATGCGAAAGTACAAAGCGAGTTTTTCCCAACTCCTGGATTGAAAGATTCTGACCAGTTCCATGGACTCCTCGATATTTCGATCCTTCGGATTTAGAATTTTTTGTATGGGAAACAATTAAAGACAAGGTTTGCTCCAGAAGTTGTGAAAGAGTGAAAGACCTTAAAGAAGCAATTGAGGAAGTGTCCGGGGGAATCGATAGGCTACTTATTAGAAAAGTTTCACTCTCTGTTGTCAAACGGTGCAATACATCCATTGATCATAATAATAATAATTATGGTCGTCTGACGGATTGGTTAAGGCTTTCGCGGCCGGGTGATGTGCTGTTGTCCTGATTCGGGTCTAAAGGCCGTCGTCGGTTGGAATTGCTTTTTAGCGTTTCGCTAGCACGAGTGGCAAGCTTCTTCAGAGGTTCTTCCATCTCCGATGCTGGATGAAATTGTATGACATTATCCGATTGAAAACAACAACTTTTGTTTTTACACATTTTATGCGAAGTTATATAGCGACATTAGACGAAAAGGCAAAAATATCGCTACGTTTTCTTTTTCAATACATCGGGTAAGGCATGTATTTTTTCAAGAATCCAAAAAGGTGTGTTAAATTATATAGGCTCACGAAACTGCAAATGCTTTCCCTTCTAAAATTCGTTGCATCTCCTTTAGTTTTCGAAATCCCCATGCTTAGCACAAAAATGTCCTGTATACTACGGAAAATAAAGAGATAAATAACAAGCATTACAACGAAGTGAATAATGGGTTACAGACACTGACGTGTATTTTGAAAAGTAACGTAAAGTGCGTGCGAGTGCCAGTGCCAGAAATGCAGAGTATAGTAGTATAGTATATAGTAGAGTATATTGATAAAGATTATACGGAATTATTAACTAGCAACAAATTGTAATAGTTATGGAACTGTTTAAAACCAGTGTTCGGTAATATGTTATACTGCATCCAGTAGACAGCTCTGCTAATTTCCTCCTTTTCTTGAGAGAACTAATGCGGGAAGCTCTTGTACAAAAACATTCCTTATCTGGCGCCACCATCGCGACAGAATTATACGAACTAAAGCGTTCAGATTTGTGCAGAGCGGGAGCTCTAAGAAGGTTGAATTAAAGTTTTCGCATAAAACACAAGTTCTCTTTTAGTTTATCGATGTCAGTGGCTTTGAGGAAAAATTTATTCGCGTTCCTCCACTTCCCACATACCCACATCTCAATAGAAACTCATGGACATATATTAGTTCAGACTTTCCGGCATGGCTTTCTCGTTTGCGAGTAAGTACATGAAAGTACGTTAGTTTCGTTTCATGCCGTTTTGCTGTGATGTTGTGGGAGTGTCTTTACAACTTTGAATATGGAGGCGTATCTTACATTACATTATTTACTGCAATGAGGCTGGGCAGCTATCCACAACTTAAGAAATGCCATTAAAATTCTTTCGCTCTCGCTCGAAAATTTATACTAAAAGCTAACCA
This sequence comes from Rhyzopertha dominica, assembly GCA_025024175.1. Lineage (NCBI taxonomy): Eukaryota > Metazoa > Arthropoda > Insecta > Coleoptera > Bostrichidae > Rhyzopertha > Rhyzopertha dominica. Next base: position 37,372,181 of record QCXZ01000041.1, read on the forward strand.
CAACCTTTCTATTTTAGAGTGAAAACTTTTTTGGATTCTTTCTGAAATTCTAGATCTATACCATATGCTTCGTCTAAATTCAATAATTCCTTTAATATTAGATATTATTTGTGTAAAGAAATGACGTACCTACATACAAACAGGCAATCGACAGTTTGCACTAAACGTGTGTTTTAAAATGGTTTTTTGACAGTTTGTATTTAAATCTGTGCGTTGCTGATAATCTCCAATACGTGATTTGTATACTGTTCTGTGACCAGAGAAGCATAGGTTTTTACCAAAAATCTTCAAACACATTATAATCAGACCAAAAATTACAAAGAAGCCTTAGATTTAAAAAATATTCCAATGTACGCTATATACTTATCTAAAAAAAAACGTGCTAAATCACGCCTACTAACTTTTAATCATTTTTCATACCCTTCAAATACATTAACTCTCGATGACTAGTTCTTTTTTATTAATGTGGGATCTACATACAACTGGTCAATATGGGCTGCAGTTTGCAGTTCTTTCAGAAGGTTCGTTAACGATATGTTCATCGTGGAAAGATGCTCCGCCAAGTTGATACAATAATTCGCTATATAGAGCTGACCGACATTATCCAGATATTTAGCTTCTACCTCCTGTAGAATATCCAAATAGCCTTCAGTTATAAAGTTTTAAAAGCAGACCATAAATTATATAAAATAAGTAGATTTTTTGTTGTACTTATAGCAATAATCAAAATGTTTTGTAGATACCGACAAAACAGTTCTGGAAATACAAAATTAAAGATGAAAATGCGAATGAAATAACAAAATAAATAAATTCGAGGCTAGTTGAAGTTTCCTTTAATAACAAACAATTTGAACTAATCTCTGTTTTTATGCGTTAAGTGACATTTCTTAACCGTCACTTATATTCTCAACAGGCGTGATTAAAGCGATTTAACAAAGTCAAACGCGGAACACTATTTTTGACAAATAAATAAAAATAAGAAATTTTAACTATATTAAATCCACTGGCGTGGTGTCCATGTAAATGTTATAACCGCCGATTGCAGCAGAAAGAGGCAAAATTACTTGTCCTAAGTCTTATATACAGCAAAACAAACCGAATGGATAATAGAATCAAATAGCTTTGGACTTTGCGTTTTTGACCAGGTTCAGCTTAGCATTCGCTGCATATGTGACCAAAATGCAGTTATACATAACCGCCGTCGCCGTCGATTCAACGAGGCACATTTCTTAATATCTACATCGGCTTGACGAACGAATCTTTATCTCCATTTCCCACTCGTTTTTCAAACGCGGGCTCTAAAGCCGTATTCTAATCGCAAGATCGCATGATTGCATTGAGTTGGAATCATTTGCTTGGATATTTATCAGTTTTCCACGCATTAATATCTATACTAATAAATCTAGGCGTACTGAGCTTCATTACAAATAAATTTTGGCTTTTAGATAAGACTTATTTTTTTACGGTACCTTTGTCAAACTACCGACGAAAATTTAATTTACCTAGCGCCGAGCGCTAGGAAATCAGCATGCCACGCCAGTGATGAAATCCTACACAATATTGCCTTCATTATTAGTGCAGAATCCCCATAAAAGTTATTATTATTTTTATTACTATATTTTAAAAGCTAAATTATGCCTTAAAACATCTAATAGAAGAATGAACCATGTTTACTGCACTTATGTAGGTACATATCGAAAAAAGAATAATTTTAAAGCGTATCCATGTTGAGCAGAAACCGCTGATTATTTCCAGTTCTTTGTACATTTTCGGAATGAGAAAGTGACAATAAGTCGGGTACCCTTTTTAAAGATAAGGGAGTTGTGTGCTGAAAATGTTTTGGCAACATTAACTTAAGCAAAATAGCTAGTTTGCCAAATACCAGTATTTCTTGAATTATGGGTAGATGTCCAGTGTCCACCTTGTGGGATAGCAGGTACCTATAGAGAATAAATATGCAAGTAGTAAATCCGGCCAAAATACAGGGGAAACAAAGCCATTGAGTGAAATGGATGTATGTAGTAGATTTAAAGAATGAAGGGATTGGCAAACTATTATGTTCATAAATCTCACTATATTTGTAAGACAGTTGACACGTTAGCGGCAAATAAGCATTTATAGCGCACATTCTTAAATGCTTTCCTATCTTGATTGGTTTACCTTGCCGTCATTCATCTTAACGTATCACTGAAGATAAATCAATTAATTAGTACAAAACCGGAACCGCAATTCCTCATTATGTGATTTACCGTGAGTGCCCCTTCCGTCCCCACGTCATCGTTACCCTTAAAGTAATACACGCGGAATCTGCCCTAACCGTCGCACGCCTTCAGGCAAAATTCCAATTTTGCCCTCACTATTAGGGTCCGCAAGCGACAAGGAGTCACGCCAGAGCTCTGCAAGTTTGTAGAAATAATATTCTGGATCTGAAGTGTCAATAACGTTCATCTGCGATCCGAATTTCCATCTCGGAGAAATGAGGGGTAAATTTTTATTGAAATCAGTTCCAGCCATTATAATATTTATTGGATTTGGTGCGCCTTCTTGTGCGTTACAAATGATTTCACGTTTCATATAAGATATTAAATTTTTTAGGGTCGACCGCACTCGTGCGAAATATAACAGATAGGATGATAGTCTTCGCGTTTTGGGTGCGACGATGTACAGGGGTTAATGTTTTTAACACCTGGAACTGCATGCGTTGTTTTTGAAGGACATAGAAGGACAAACTATTACATGGGAACTGCTGACTGTATATAGCGATATTGAGCTGCAACATTTAACGAGTATTCTCATCCAAAGTATATTACAGTTTTTGTATTAAGTACATTTTTATTAATAGTCAGGATTTAACTTGGTCGTTTCAATCACAGATACGTAATATTTATATTTTCTCTTCTATATTTTATTCGATTAGGATTTTGTTTAAGTCATATTTTTTTCTCTTAATATCACATATATCATCATCAATATCATAGCTATAAGAATTACTTTTTAGATCATTTACTTTAAGGTTCCGCAACTCGTAATGCTGTGAATTTGATCCTGAAAACGGATCTAAAATGTCGATCCACTGCAATGTTCTATTCACCTTAATAAACTGTTTCTTATACCAAAACTGTTCAAGCTTCTGCAACACATAATATGCTGCATTGATTTTTTCATAATCAACAAATAGAACATGAATTGTAGGTTCATTTGATAGGCAATGTATTTGATAACAGAAACTGTGTCTTAACCATTATTTTTCTTTCATTTTTTTGGCACCGAATGCAAACTAATGAGCCTATAATTTGATAGATTTACATTATCACCCTTAATAATACGAAAACAACTATATTTTCCTTCCTGATGGTCGGAAGTTCACAATAATCTAAACAGGTCTGGAATATAGTTTCCATAATATTTATTTGATCGTGTCTATGTATTTGATTAATTAATAATTAATATAAACACAAAATATTTGTATAGGATTTATATTGCCTTTCTTTGATGTTAAATGTTCAACTATTTCGGTACTAAGCCACGGAAGAAGGTTGGTAGCGGGTGAAATGCAGGTATTTTACAGGATATTCCTGCAATATTTTCCGTAACCCGGTGGCAGACTTGCTTCATTACATAAAGACTATATAATATAACTGCGAGCATTTCGCGGAACAAAAGGTGCATAACTGCCAATAATGTGCATGTCATATATTTAGTGACCTGTTATTTGACTTCTCATATTTAAATATAACACAATCAATCTTTATTGTTAGATTGCTACCAGTCAAGGAAAACACTATCAATGCCATGTAAGGTAATATGCTTTGCGCATACTGTAATGTCTCAGTTGGTTAAATCTCAAATGAATATAGTTATTTAAGGAGTATTCATTAATATATGTACCGAAGTTAGGAATGTTGGTGAAATTTTCGACGAAACCCCCTGCTTTGACAGTCACCTTTCTGTACTCATTTGTTTCTCAAATTGCTATATAGTAGCGCGATATATATAAAGACTTCAAAACTCGCAAAAAAAACTTTCAGAAACCCTTAGCTTTTTATAACTTAACTACGATCTAAGAGTTTTCTTGCCATGTTTAAATTCAAGAGCACAGAATCAGATAAAGATGAAGCAGAATTGTTGTCGCTTTGTAAATACGGTCAGAAAGTTTGATTATGTTTCTAATAAAAGCAATGATTTCAAGTGGCTAAAAATGTCTAATATCTACCGCTTACAGTTGCTTTCCCTTGTACATAGAGTACTAATTATCGATTCTCCGTCGTATCTAAGAGTAGGTAAAGTTGTTCAACAACTTGGATTCCGCTTCTCCTCATCACCCGTATGCCTAAATAGTGTACGTCATTATTTTTCAGGTGCTTTACGTATAACGCTGTAAAATGACAATCAGTTTTGTAAGTCAGCAGTTTCCGTAAAGCTATCAAGAATGTAGATTTCAATCTGCAATAGTTTTTTATGTTTATATTTGATATGTTTGTTTTCTTTAATCTAACTCTACAAAGGTTAAGAAGAAAAGTTATGCTAGACTTCGCCTGTGAATTTGATTATTCAATAAAGCCACAAAGGAATAGCCAGTCAAAACTATTTCTGACAGTTCTTTAGAAAAATGAAGATCGTATGCAGTTGATTATCATCATCACCATCAAATAAGGAAGCAAAATGAGACTCCCCAGTTTGGTAATCGTGTTGTGGATTTAATCCGTAAAATCTGAAATGAAATGGATGGAGCCTTATTTCAAAACTTCCATTGACATATTGTAGTCATTGAAGACAGTTTTCCTACAAACACAGACTTTCCATAAATATTAGTAAGGTAAACTAAGCAAAAGATTCTGATAGTGAAATTGATCTGTAATGTACATATTTAGATGTATGTATTTATTGTTTGTACGCCGCGTGTTCTTACAGCGTATGTGCTAAATATAAATATCTTGCACAATAAACTATCAAATTAGAGAAACGTCATTAATGTTAGAATCTGTTATTTTTACCTTCTTTTGTATGCTTCGCTTGCTATATATGCTTGCAAATAGCTAAATAAGTAAGTAATTTATTAACAGCATTCTTAAATTATACAATTGCAAAGAACCAAGCCCTTAGTAGAGTATCTTGGTAGGCTAAATTTATTATTTTATTCAATATTTCTACCTGTATTTTCCGGGCGGACACTATACATATTAATGTCGTGTTATTTCCGCCGATAAAATATCAACAAAAAATAGAATAAAGTGACAAACTGCGTTATTTAATTTATTCAGCTATCTGAAATTGATACAGCTGATGCAAGTTTTTAAACAAAAACAACTGTCAGAATTTGTCCGCAATGATGGACAGTTCGTTATCGCCGAACAAAATTTTAATTAAATATTTGTTATCGTTAATTTATTGTCATTGAATTTATGTGCGAATAAAGCCTCAGAATTAACATCCGCGCAACCAATCAAGTTTGATTTGTTTCAATGCAAACAGATTTGCGATTTATCAAATCGAATGGGAAATGTTTTAAAGCGGTTTTTAGTCCGGAAAATCACCGGCTTTATACGGTGTCGCACGGGATGCAGCTGATCGAAGCGCCGAACTACACGCAGATATGCACTGCTAGAAGTACATTTTGCTTTGCAAAACTACTACGTTTGGGTCTTTCTTTACCCAGGATGCTACAAACCGTTTTTGAAGGAGATTGTAAACATAACGGTCACAAAATACAACAACGTGCAAAAATGAATGACTTTAAATATAAAAAACCTAGTGTTACCGAACTAAAAGCAAGAAATGTGATAAGCTGTAAAAGTGTAAAAGAAACGAAGGCAAAAGGACTAGATACAAAAGTGGCTAGAGTAACAGTTGCGAGGTATTGCTAAGTATAGGATTTAAWCTAAACTATGTTTTTTAACAACAGCATTTTGATTGTATTAGATGGCAACCTAAATGTTTAGCATCATGTTCTGCTTCGCAGGCGGCAAGCAAGTTGCATAATTTTAGTAATAGTGATCAGTCAGCTCAAAATATTTACTTGCAATGCCTTCTTATTAAACTGTTTTCGGTGAACCGAAGATGATAAAACACATAAAAGGAAAAGTTATTTTTTAATCGTTTGCCGTTTGCCATTTTACAGGTAATTTCAGCAAAATTTGTACCAACTGACCGATGTAGCAAAAAAGACGCGACCTGACGTCGCAGCTAAGTGTATTGGGAATGCAAGCAATTTTTCTTGAAAAACATTACTCATCGGAAGCTATGCGGGAGGTACTACAAAACGAATTTATAGCTTGCGATTACATCATTCTGCTATGGGTCCAAGCGTCTGGACAATTTTCAGGAGTTACCCTATCATTAATATAGTGAATATTGTGAAGCTTGAAGAAGCATTGTTGGAATCTTGTCTTGTGCGGTGTGGTGTGCGCAAGGATAAAATTTGGGTCCGCAACTTTTCACACTGTACACCTGTGTGCTGGTTTCGGCTGTACGTGACGGTGTCATTTTTATGCGGATAATACCCATTTGCTCTTCAACGAAGAGGATGTTCAGGAACATCCATTGATTCACTCCGTATAACAATATCGCCTCGAAGCAAACAAAAATTGACGGCCAACCCAAAGAGTTGGTTAAGTTTTCCAAAAACCTGAGCTTGTTAATTCATAACAAACTTCGTTTAAAATTGCACATAAACAGAATATAAATAAAGCTTTCTTTACATTAAAAATTATTTACAACGTTCCTTTTTGGGTTTAAGATAAAAAATTTATTTTTTGCGATGTCTTGACAATTTTGCTGATGCCGTTTACGGACGGTCCTTAGATAGCGAAACTTTTAGGAGAATTCCAGTTGTTCAGAACGCTGACATATTGAATTAGCGGAAGAGAACATATCAGATGCAAACCTAAAACTGTGCTGTGACTAATTATGGAGACAAGAAGGAAAATACATTCAGTTTGTTTATTTCACAAAAACGTCTGAACAAAAACTTCAGCATATTTATACAATAGGATAACTTTCCTTCGTACGGATGTTCATAATATCAATTTTCGTTGGAGAGATATTCTCACAATAACAGCACACTTTCAAAGTCCTACAAAGGCTCCTTCTCTTATAGGTATAATGATTCTATACAATTTACAATTTCGTCGCTTCACTTCTTCGATCTAAATCAATTCACTCTTTCAAAATTTCTTTTAAAAAGTACTTGTTCTCAGCCCTGAACTAAATTGAAATCAAAAACTATTTTTTGCCTTTTATTGTTGTTTATTTCCTTGGTGATTTTACTATGTGGTCTCTTGAACTTTCTCTTTGTTTATTTGAAATGGAGGCTAAATTTCTTGTTTAGAAAAATATAAGCCTTAGAAAGAAGTTTTAAAGCAGATTTAAAAGTGCATAGACGGAAAGGAAATTAAATATAGAAGTTTTCTGTCCCCTTTTGTGTACTGATGAGCTGTTTTAAAAGAGATAGCTTTGGTTGCACTGCATGTCAGTTTACTGGAGAGCAATATCAAAAAGCAGGAACATAAGCATTAACAATATCCGTGGTATTTGAAAAGTTTGAATTTCTTTCCACGGCGAGGTCAGTTTTGCATTAATGGAAAAAATAAAAAGAAAAAGCGAAATGGTTCAGTCGCCTTCAGACTGGAACAGAATTATAAGTATATTTAATGTTGTTGGAAATAAATTTGATAAAGCTTTGTCGATGGATTTGCCGAACCTTTATCATACAAAGATAGAAAAGCTACAAATGAGTTGTAATTTTAAATGACCAAATACAAGTATTTTCTTAAATCAAAAGCTTATCACGGTGTAACATGTTTTCCAGCATTTCATTGCGTGGTGCTTTGCCTTGTTGATCGTGGAAATGCCTGACAATCTGGTTTACCTTTGTCAGTTATTTGTAAATAATCGAAAGCTGCAAAATTTCAAAGAGCTGTGCTTTTATAAATATATACTGTGTTTTTTGTTATTAGTTCTTTTATATTAGCTTTGAGTAATCACACTTATAGTCTCTATTTTGTTTTACTTACTATGCAATACTTTTGGTGAAGTGCATGCAGAAAGAAAACATTCTCCAATGAGGGAATTAACAAAAACCTGAACAGACTGCGTATCCCTATGACCTGAATATCTGGATATACGTAAACGACCACACAAAGCTACTTCCTTGTTCATTAACCAATGTAACTAAAGCAATTATCCTCTATACGCAAAAAACGCCAGCCGAACCGATATGAATGCAATATTTAAATACCAGGGGGCATTTTAATATCGCGCTGTCACATTTAACCCGAGTTCATTCCGCTCGTATCTGATGCGACCAGACTGCAGCGGCAGCACGTACGGGGTTGTTTTCGGGGGGTGAAGTCACCCCTGACGATGTCATACAACACTGACTCACTGGGCGTCATGCGTCAGCGTGCGATGCACAATGGCACTCTGCGGCGCACTTCCTCGAATTACACACTATAGCATAATTGATTTATTGCTTGTTGAAAGCATGATACGGTGGCAGTTTTGTCCCGAACGCTTTGTCTTGCACGTAATTGCGGGGTTCGGTTTAAGTATGGCTGTGCATTCCGTCAGAGTAGAATTTACGGCATACTGGCTCGATTTTCTACGAGGCATTTTAGAGGCTTAAGGGATACAGAAGCTTTTATGCTCTAGATATTGTAGACGAGCTGTAGTAAAACATAAGCAGCATCACAACAAATATTATAGGAACAAATGCTGCATGTGTCCTGTTTTTGCGCATTACCGACGGAAACAAAGTAAGAAAACTTATTTCCAAATTTGTTACCATAAAACTTCAACTGTCATTATAACCATAGCCTACGAGTTTGGCTATCCGTTTATTACTACGAGAAACTAAGTAGAAATATTAAATCCAAAACCAATCGGGAAACCTCCTTGATATAAATACAGAATAATATGAGACCCTTAATCGTGTCTTGAGGCACTCCAAATTCAACTAGATATGCGCTACTTTGTGTGCTTTGCATTTAGACTTTTTGTTGTCATCCTCGAAGAAAACTTCTCAGTTGATAACGAGTTGCATCTTTTACTCCAATGCACTGAAGCGTTAACAAAAGTGTGCATGATTTATAACGTCATAGGCTTCTCCAGGTCGAGGGACACGTTCAATACATTTTCGTTTTGAACTAGCAATTTGCTGATGCGTTATTATCTATGCAGAAACTGCTTTTTGGATTGATCCTTGTGGAAGCTATATTGTGGTTGTGATAGTACTTTAGTTTTAATTAACCATGATGATGGAAAAGCTTCCTAGCTGCCATTACGGGAACTACTTCCTGAAGTAAGTGATCTGTAATCTGACAGGTTGGCATGCACCTGCATACATCAACTTGACAGCAGTTTAAACCCACATTTATGTGGTAATTAATATTCATGTTTGGACGGCTTAAAGGTTTTATTTAGTTCAAAATAATTGGGAATTTGCCATATACAAAAAGATCGGCTCCGCTACAAAACTATACAAATCATGGCAAATCAAGCATAAATAAAGCATGTTACCACTGCTAAGGTTATTCTTACGTATTTATTAAGCAATGCTCACTTGAAAAATGTCACTTTTGATAGTTACCGAACCATACTTCACATCTTTTTTGCATCAGACTGCGCCTTTTGCATCTATTCTACAAAGTATTGGGTGTTCATTCCATTTTGCAACTGGTAAGATTGATTAAACGTATATTAACCCCAAAAACGTCATTGTTGCAATTGGAAAAATTCTACAAATTACGTCACACGACTGCGCAACCGCAAGAGGCTGTCTTACGCGGAAATTTTTCAGTTTTGAAAGTATTGTATTTAAAGTACCTTATATGCATTTACACCGCACACGTGAAGTCGTGCGTCAGGTCCTCACCACAGAACACAATGTTTGCTCTCGTCGATTACGCTGCGCTCTTTTCAAAGCTCGGTGTCAATACGTAAAATTAGTTCTATACCATGTAGTCCACCAGTGGCGGCTAGCCAGATGAATACATCTGAGAATTTCTCAACCGGATTCTGCACTTCTTCTAAATCCTTCCTTTGGCATTTTCCTTTCTTCTCTTCCTTTTCCATTGTTATGCGCTCTATTTCAATCTCCACTTCTTATAGGGTCTTGCATTTTCTAAGGAATTGTATTGTAAGACCATGTTCAGCGACTATTAGAAGTAATTTAATTTAGTTAAAAAGTCTGTACCCATTATTACGTTATGAATCAGATTTACCACATCAACCAGAAACACAATATGAAAACGGATATTGTGAATAACCAATTTTACATAAATTTGCTCTCTAACAGCTTTTTCTAGCATATCCGGTGGCAGTTTTGCAACAAAATGTACAAGGTTTTTATATATATGAGTGCACGTAAGCAGAATCTACAAGTATGTCAGTTAATAAGCCTACTACTTTTCCTTGTATAAAAGGAAATTTATTAGAGTGTTTAAGATGAAGTTTGTTTTCTGCTAGAATAGTGTTACAATGAAATTGTTGGTTCACTCTATTAGGATTTATTCTTCGTCGATTCTCAGAAATTTCGCCGTCATTTTCTAAATACACTTCCGCTTTCATTTTGACACCGTATTGTTTCGTCATCGGAATACTCTTCAACGTTTACCATCCTTATATAATGATTTTCCCGTGATTTTCAGCCTTCCCAGGTCCTTTTTCATCTGCACAGTATTTAAATCTTTGTCTTCTGGTATACGCAGTTGCAAGCCGTATCCTACATCCTGCCTTGCCATTTATTTGCTCCATCCTTCCTGTTGTAATTTTGTCTGTCATCTGTGCGATATCCATGTCTAGTATTTTCTGTCTTCCTGTAGTTATTACTTGAACAATACTTTGTTCTCCCTCTATGCTCTGACGAATTTCTGCATACTTTCTTTGGTATATTTGTCATTTATTATTGTATTCTTCGTTTGGTGAGCTTACAGGATTGTACCTTGCGAAGTGTTGATATCCGTTACTGTAATTTTGTTGGTAAGTGTTATATCTTGTGTAGTTATATGTCGTTCATTACGTTGTTTATTTTCTATGGGGTTCAATATCTCTAAGGTCTTGTATATACTATCAATTGATTTTGGATTACTACTTACAAGAAACCTTGCCACCTCAGTTGAGCAACATGCTGCAATCACGTCGACAACATCATCTTGAAATATCTTTAGAAAGTAATCAGCCATTTTTGTCGAACCTTAATCTTCGTATTTACCTTTTAAGAAACACAGTAATGCTTCTTCATCCCAATAACGCTGCATGAATTTGTGACGAAATTCCTTTTATGATCCTAAATTTCCTGCAGATATTTTGAACCATATAGCCGCATCCCCTTTCAAACTTCTCTTAGCAAATGACAAACGTTGTTCCCTGGGTATCCATTTCCCTTCCATCCAATTCTACAATGGTTCAATGAATTGCATTTCTACCGTTAAAAGTTGGTAACCCGCTAGAATCAATGCGCCATTGAACAGCACAAAAATATTCATTCTAGGTGGGTTGAAAAGTCGCTCGTCAGCAACGTTCAAAATATCTATCAAATGTTGTTCGTGGCTCAATTTTCTTTTTCGGTTCACCCTTGCTCTTGATATCTTCTCTCGGCGTTTCTCCATAATTGTTAATGTATAACTGGTAATTTTTCTTGGTTGCCCCTGTAGCTTGTTCCACTTCCGTAAATTGTTTTACAGCCCTTTCCACAGTTCCCAATTTTCTTATAGCGTGTTCCTTATCCCCACCTTCACCTTGTATGCTTACATCATTAATTTATAGGTCTCATAAGTGTGTTTTGCCTATTATTGCTTTTTATACCTGACCTTAAATTCCTATCATTTGCAGTAGCCATATCTGTAAAGTTATTATACTGATACACAATTAAAAAGTATTCTAWAAAAATATACGCATGCACATCTAATAAAAGAAAAAAAATATTGAAAATTTACTTGGGCGCCAATTATGTAACTGCAAGCTGCCGCGGCTCTTGACCTTTACTCCACATCTCTCTCACTTTCAGAAATTGGACTTCAAGTACCCCTTTTGGGGTTTCCTATACCTTCTGCTAGGAATAAGTACGCCAAAAAGCCTCCCACGTGATTCAGTGTTGAATTGTATGGTACTTCCAGCCGTTCAAGTGTTTAGTTATCAGAATGTTAACTAAATTTAAAGCATAAAACAACCTTGTCAATAGCTGTTCTAAAACCTTACTCTTGACTTACTTCTCTTTAACCTGCACTATTTTATATCTTATGTTAACTGTGTTTCCATTATATTCTAAATAATTGCACACTTTATAAAAGAGGAGCTCTAAGAATCAACCGCCATCTACAGCGGGCTATGTTGGAACAAGCTTGTCTTGTTCAAAGAAAAACTCACTTTTACCTTAAATAGAAAACTCCTATATGACCTGCGGGCACCATTGCATTAGGTAATTTAAAATCTTCCAATAAACTGTCGAATCAAGTTTCGTGCTGACATGTTCAGTCAAATAAGCAATGTGGGAAGCAACCTGGAACACAGCATGTCATCGAAAACAACCACGGAAACCTTCAAACCAAAGTTTCGTACTATTCAACACACCACAATATTGGACCAACACAAACAAACGGGTAGCTTTCAAAAACTAAGTCTGGAATGAATTTGTAGGGAAATGGCAAAATATGTTGTCCACAAAAAGTAACCACCCGACTTTTTCGTTGCAAGAAATACTTCCGTCCCAAAACACAACAAAACAGAATGCTGATAGGAATAGTTGGTATACGATGCTCAATAAATGAAAATTATAATAATTATTTCAATTTTAATATGTATCCATAACAACATTTAACTACAATATAGTTCATCTGTTGGAATTAAAATGCGCAAATATTGTTTTGGTTTTAGCACTAATTTTAACTTGCAAAAAATCATATATCTATTTGGTGAATACTTAAAAATAAAATAGGTTGTAAGAAGCTGAACCATTCTAGGTGACGTCACCCTGAATAAATTTTTCCAATACTTGCTTACCCATATGAACTGTGCCAGCGAAAGTGGATAACGTGAAATAGGAAAGCTAACGACACACTTAGCTAGGGCTTCTTTAAGGAACCCCACGCAATACACCTCCGAGTATACGAATATTCTCCCCACGTCACAGTCTGTTTATCCACCGGCTTCCAGAAAACTACATAGGTGGGTCATTTGCGGGGAATTGCCCTCGGTTATTACTGAAACCTTACAAAAATGAGAGCAGAGCCCTGAATCTGGCTTCTGCGAGCCCCTCAAAGCAAAGAAAGAAACGAAATAAATTATCGAGCATGAAAGCATCCCAGGGCTGTTTGCGTCCGAATTACGGAAGAATTCGTGTGATTAAAGGCCCCGAGATGATGAGATGCGGCTCACCCGGGGTGGACACACTTAATCCGCAAAGTGCTGCATCATGTTAACTCTTTAATTTGTTTTGCAAATGACCCGCCCCGGTGCGGACCCCGAGGGGACCGTACGTCATTTATATTTATAAAAGGGGCGAGCGCATTTCGGCCCTGCGAAAACAGGATCCGCCGCTCTATTGGAGGAAGCGTGAGAGTTTAATTTCTTTCTGCTGACGGTATCGCGTTGCTAGCAAATTGGCGGATTGTTCGGAACGTTGTTACCGCTTTCTGCGCTTCTGAGTAAATCGGTGCGCGGTTTTCATGCCGAAAGGTGATGATATCCGCGGAAGTTTTGGGCTGCTGACACCCTGGGCTACGAAAATGATAAAAGAGAAAGATTGGTATCGTCACCATTCTGAATTCAAAATGGGAAAGTCTTGGAATAGCAGTAAATATGAACTTGTCTTTATATATTTCATTTATAGATTTAAAAAATGGCAATATTTGCAGAGACAAAATACAGTAATGCTCGCTTATAACGAACCTCAACGGACCTACGAAAACGGTTAGTTATAAGCGATGTTCGCGATTAATGCTAATTGTAGAAAAAAATATTGATAAATACATACATATTTAAAACACATTTAAGAATCCTACTTCAAAAACTTATTTTTTTCATTCTTCCGCAAAAATTCCTGAGGTCATTCAGGCGAGCAAAAAATCGCTCGGGTAAAAAAAAGTACCTAAATCAACCTGAAAATGCGTTCGCGTAGGACAATTGGTCGTTAAGAAGTATGCAACACTGTGTAGCATAGGGAAAAACACTCGCGTCGTAAAGTAGTTCCAAATTGAAACGCGTACTTTTCAAGTACTAAACTTCATCGCAGGAAATAGATTTCAGACACGTGTTCGGGAGGACATTTTCTAGAGGTATGCGAAACTTCACCTCGATAGTCGATTAAACGCTATTATTAATAATTACCATTCTTCGAAGTAAATGCTTCATGTGTTTTCTCATAAATTGCGTCACTGATGATTGCACACTTTCAGCATCAAGCGGTGTTACACACAGTTACGTTCTCAGTTTTGACATGTTTATTATAAATGGTATCGCGCACAACGCACGGCGTTGTTGACAAATCAAAAAGACTTATTTTTTTGTGAAAAAATATGGATCTTTAATAAAACGTTTGCTATTTTAGTTCCACCACTGAATTGCCCGCGTTTATATGCACATACGTTTTTGACACGCAGCTTGCTATAAAATACTCACATATCGTGTAATTATATGCACATTGGCAACCCTGGTAACAAGACATATAGCACATAGCACACCATTTTCGCCGACGACCGCACCTCCACAACCTCATGACAATTCGCATCCGCAGATTTCAGGGAATCGCATGAGTGCTCCATAAGATCCAGCTTTAAGTTCGTTATAACCCAAAACTTGCTGTTAGCCAAAAATTTAAAAGTACGTTCGAAAGTTCGTTATAAACGTGTTCTTTATATGCGAAAAATGCAACATAGGTTTAATGATACTTTGGTTCGTTAAAAGCGGGTTCGTTATAAGGAGACTTTACTGTATATAATGCAATGAGAACCCTGGAAACAGCAGCAAAATTATTCCGACCAGCAAAAATTGCCTTAAGCGAATCAAAATGCACAAATTCCGAAGTTAATCATGGTGACTGACGTTACAATGTGACCCACCATTAAATTAAGTAATACAGGCAACGTCAACGTTAATCCTTAATCACAAGAATAAGATCCCATCTGACAGGGTTATGAACGCATACTGCATGTAAGAAGCGGCATAACTTATCCATAATACTTGTCCAGTTCCGACTTTATGAGTTCGTGAATAGAAAAAAAGAATAATGCGTGAAACTATTTCACAATATTAGGTTCAACACTATAATGATTCGATCACATAGGTTGTAAGGACTAATAAAAAGAATGTAAAGCTAAAATGGTATTCTTAGTCCTGTGAGTGACTCAGCTTAAAACATCTAAGTTGAACTTACGCCTATTTACTGCAACTTCAATTTTGAAGTCAACTATCGACTCTATGAAAGGTTATTAGACAAAATAAACTGATATAATGGAATCATTATCAATCAAAACGATAGGGCTGCGGAGAGGTAAAATTCAGATTTAGTTTTATCACATCTCTGAAGATTGATTTCTATCATCATTATAGAGGGTGCCCCACCTCATAATAACTATTCAATTAAATAAAACAGTTTAAATACAAAAGTTAAAGGATTTCAGTTGTGCGCGCCTGCAGCAAATATTTTTGCATGTACAGTGTGGACGCTTAAAAAAACTTAATATTCACAAGAGTAAATCCTTTGAATTGCCTCTACATATGAGAAATCCAAATAGCATAAATAACTTTTTTATATTTTCTGTAATCAACAATACTCAACCTAATAACGCACTATTAAATTTTTATGACACAAATCTACATTCGGGCCTAAGAAATACTTTCACTTTCTAAATATTACGGAGGACTAATATAAATAATTAGTAAAATCAAATCTAAAGGCTTCGATAAGTTGGATATAATTTAGGTTCATTTATGTTGTCATTTTGTTGTACCATACATTACACATGTCATCAACAGTTGCATATAGGAATCATAGATTCCTAAGCTATCTAAACGTGCCAAGGAGGTGCCATTGCCAAAAATTAAAAACCCTACAGTTCTCGTAACTACGTTCTGTTAGTCTGCTTCCTAATGTGTCATCAAAGGTTAATGAGAGAGTTATTGATATCCAACTTAAACAATTTTTATCCGATAATAATTCTTAACTGTGCAAACAATCTGGATTTCGATCAGGCTTCAGTTGCGCGACGGCATTGTCCTCTGTAACTGATGACATTTTTAAATCTATGGATGAAAGTAAGCGAACAGTCTTAATACCATTCAATTACTCAAATGCTTTCGACATGCTTAATCACAGGTTGCTATTGTCTATACTGCAGTATATTGGTTTTTCGCGAAACACTGTGAAATTAATAACACCTTTTTTGTTCGATAGGGTGCGATGTAGTGTTCCGCAGGGTAGTATATTGGGTCCGCTACTGCATACCATATACACAATTAGCTTATGTAAGAATAGCCTCAAGCACCGTAATTATCATTTGTACGCGGACAATACACAAATTTATTATTCATTTACACTGTCTGAATGCGCCCGTGCGAATGTAGTTATAAACAATGAATTAAAACTTTTATTAAATGTATCGAACTATCACCTCTTAAAACTCGATCCCATCAAGTGTAAGGCATTGCTATTTGGAGGTACAGCAGAGCGTGCTGAAGCTTTCAAAATTTTAGATATTCGTCGGAGTCTGAAGTCATACCGTTTGCCACCATCGTTATAAACTTGGACCTCATCATGGGCTCCTCTCTAAGATTTCATGAACATGTAAATTATATGATAAAAAAATATTATTTATCTTTAGAAGTTGTTATGTGATTCATTGGTACTCTCCCACTTCAATTATTACCGCAAATAGTGCACGTGTTCGAAAAGCACAAAATTGCTTTGATACATACTGATGATTTGTCAAAATGTCAAAAATGGTTTTCAGAAATTACCTCAAGAACACTTTTCTGAACAAGTTATGTTTATTGATGAAGCCGCCGCTCATAAAAATGGCGCTGGTAATTAGCACAGCCTCACAATTATGCTGCGGTAAATCCACATCAAATTAGGCCTTTTAGAATTCAGTACAAACTCTTCCTTGACGAAAATTTTACCGGTAGAGCGTATGTAGACTTCCTTTAATATCGTTTGCTGGATTTTCTCAATGGAATTAATCTAATTACTCATCCCTTGATGGTTGGAGCTTCTCCTCTCCACTCCTTGGAAGTTTAAAGATTTTTGTACAAAATTTATCGAGGTAGTTAGCCGGACAGTAAAGAACCAGTTGTTATTTGCTAACACAAGTCCTAATATCTAAGAATTTGCGGGATTCATCAGAAGCATTTCACGCCACACTGTAGAAGACATATCGTAACATTTTTAGCGGCAGTTGAGTAAACTCTACATGATGAATAAGGATAATAAGATGACCAAACCGCAGACTGCTTCTGTAGATCATCAGGAAAAACGTAACCTATGGAAGAACCAAAGGAATGGGTTCATAGCAGGTAAATATTTTACCTACAATGCTATTTAGTGCAAATATGCAAATGACCGACGCTTGCCACGTGAGACCATAAACACCATTTTCGGAAATGACAGTGCTATAGTCATTGAGAGAAATCCGTTTGAAAGTGCTAACCGAAGCCTTAGCTGAAGTAAATAAATACTACCTTGTGCAGCAGAATATGGATGCTCGTTTGGTGTTGTCATGTCAAGCATGCACCATGTCATGCGATTAACAGCATCAACTTACTTGTCAGCGCATAAAGTTTGCGAGAAGAGTCCTGCGTGCAAGTGAATGCTTTAAGGGTATACCTGAATTATTAAGCATATTGTATTTCAGTTCTACAACCTTTATTAGTGGGTAAATCCATCTCAAGGTCTTCCAAGACGTAATTTTAATTTGATCTCACTCCTTATTTTCGCTGGGCTTTACAAAGGGGTTCAAACGCTCTTTGTGCCATCCTAGGCTGCGATTCATATCCCCCGTTAGATGACGCATTACCAGTTTTCACTAAATGACCAGGCAATCGGCAATGTAGGTCTCTGTACTTACAGACCGTACCAACCTAAGTGCGGGTTAACGCGTGTATATGTAAAAATCGTTTTAAAGGTAAAACAATTGGGGAAAATATCTTAAAATAACTACGTAGCGTGAAGGGGCAACTTTCTTTCTTCCAGTAAGCTCTTTATGTCGTTCTAGCTGGAAGAACCGAAACTACAGTATATTCAAGGCTCCGCACATTATCATCATGCCAGGGTTTCATCCAATTTCGCAAGCTGCCGCAATGTGCGTCCGTACACAGCCGTTGGCACACCGTCCTGATGAATCCGTTATCACCGGATGTATTCGAACAAATTTCTATACGAGTTAACCGAGTTAAATATTCATATCCCGGTGTTTCCCCGGAATAACGCCCAACTGCTTGTGGTGACGTTTTAGATTCTAATCAAGGCTAGGGCTTGATTGTAAATTGTTTTTCGGTGGTAACGCAATTTGGCTCGGGTAAATGTGGTTATGTCCTGATTTGAATTTTCGTGCTCCGTGTGCGGCCGCCATTTCTCCAAGACTCATTTTTACTAAAGGGTCCGGAGGCTGCAGCCCTCGCGGTAATTATCTGTTACACTCTGTAGGACACTGGGCCGATCTAATTTTCACATTTCATCTCCCGCTATTCGTGGAGATTTTATCGCTGAGCGTGAACTTCGGAGATGGAAATTATAATTCCCAGCCACCGACCGAATTCCTAAATTCCAGAAGGTTTATTGTGCCGTGGGTTGCAGACTTGAATTACGTAATCGATTAGAAAGTTAACCAGTTCCTAAAATAGCTATCAACAAAAGCTTATTTAACCTACATATGAAACGTGAGTTTAGTAATAAAAGAAGGCTATCAAGAGGAAACTGATTTTAATAATTAGTACGGGTAGGTTTGAATTGGACATTCGCACGTATAGCGATGACGAACAGTTTAGCGTTGTAACTATTTGATTATTCTTAAACACTATCTATTAACTATCTACTAAGTGACTGCGAAAGTAATGTCGGCTTAGTCCTTCATACCATTTTAAAAAAGATGGCAGATTTTGTTTTTCTTTATTTTCACGATGGTTTGTAGTTTAAAGAAGCTGAATTTGTACGCGAAAATGTATGTACATTTACGGAATAAAAAAGAAACCAATTTTTGCGGCACTAGATCATTGACCGATAAACGGTCAAGTGCGAGTATCCATCATGCGTCGAGTGCAAGCTAGTCTGGACAATAATAGACTATATTTTCATCATCTTTCGTGATGAAGCTAAGTGTTTGTCCCATACTGACTGATTCAAATGTATGTGCGCTTGAACTTGTTTTTTTTACTTTGGTTAAGTTTTTTACATTTTTGTTTGTTTGTGTTTATTTTGAAAGTTAGTGACGCCGAATGGGGTCCGGATTTTTAAGTTTAATTTTTTAAAGAAAATGAAATATACTATCTATATGTTTTTTCATATGTTGTTGAGATGCTGCAGTTTAATTAATCCATCACTCTCAAAATCACGTTGCATTAGATAAAATATTCCATTAGTAATATGGAACAATATTGGATATGAAATTAATACTATAGAGCTAATCGCCTCTTTTCCGTCTGATAGCACTATTCTGATTCATAGGATTGCTTCCTAACAGCAGATGCTGTTTTGGCGTTCCTCAGCGAACCACACTGGTTGTAATATTTGCAGAATACAACCTTCCTGCTCCTCCTAACCAATTTTGTACTTTACTGTAACGACTTAGAGTAACTTATTGGCACCAACTTTTTATAATTACATAAATTTGGATATAACTTGCTTCTTTTTGGATCCTATTATTAAAAATTTAAAACTATTTGTATCTCACACTTCATATGTTTCTCCTCTCTACAGTTTTAAAAACAAAAAAGAAGTGTTCTATACGAAAGTTGTCTAGATTATTTAGCTGAATATTGCAGACTATACGATGGTAAAAAGTGCCTCCTTTGGAATTTTGTTCCATTTAACATGTTATGCTGTTTGAAATAAAAATAGGTATATAACTATCGTAACTCAATTTCACTCAATTTTCAGATTTCTAGGTTTCACTCCTAAACTTTTAATATTTTTTGTTTTCGGAAATTAACCGCTAAATTAAAAAAAATGGACTAATATATTTTGTTACAGTTTATACCCACAGAAATAAACAACCCTCTAGCATTAGCGCCTTTATAGTTGTGAGATACATCCCTCTTCAATAGCTGCCAATCCAATATGCGACCCAGCAATGCTCACAGCGAAATATATACATGGTGTGTTATCAAAGGGATAAATAAAAAGGACTGACTGTAGTTCAGCCAATATCACATAACAATTGTACCGTTAGAGTTCATCACAGTATGAAATTATTGTTATTTTGCATTATATAAGATGTTTAGTTTTATCTAGACGTTAGTAAACTGTATAAAGGTTATTTTGTAAGAAATGCATGTCTTCGACTTTGTTTTTGGCTTCATGACGAAGGCGTCAGTTTCTGTTGTTCAGAAGAAGCCTGCTTATTTAACATTTTATTACCAAAGAGACTACAACTAAGTACGCCTGTTTGGGTTAAATTAATGCAAGAAAATAAGGAGAATGTGATACCTGAAGTATTAGCAGTGAAGATTTAATGTAAAGTATTAAATTTAGAATTTTAGTCTTAATATAAAACAACGGAAACAGATTGCTTGTAAGTACATTTTATTTCTGAAACATACTTAGCAGCTCATAGTAAAAAAAAGCAATAAAATAAAAAATTAGTTTTTCTAATTGCTATTGCCACATACCTCTAAAATTATAATTGTACTGGGCATTTAATGAAGTGATAATATATGATTATCAATTATCAAAAACTGTGGAATTTTAACTCCCTTATTAAGAAACCTGTCAAATGAATCTAAAACGTTTCGAGACAGTGGTTAAAAAAAGCTTCTCATTCTCTATCAAGGGGGTAACACTAGAAACTACATCTATTCGTAATTATTTTTTTTACTGTTAGAGATATCAGTTTCTTTTCCAGCGCATTGAAAGCGTTAATATTTTAAAGGAAAAAAAACCTCACATATGATCGAAACGATAAAGAGTAAAAGTCCAAGCCATGTCTAAAACCCTTCGGTATGTTTTCATTCACCAAGGTTTATTGAAATTTTGAAACTTCCAAGCGATATTTGTATTTGGCGTAGAAAAGAATTAGTGCACAAGTTTGTCAGAAGTTGAGATAAGAAACGGTATTTATAATCAAAACTAAAGCATACATCTGTAATCGGTGCAACAATACAGCAGATGTAAAAAACAGATTGCAATGCGCATTTAATAAATGTAGCGACGAAATGTCACATTTCTAGTAATTCAGAAGTATTGTAGCACTGCATCAGATGCATTTGCGTTAAGCGGAACGTTACACGAAGGAAAACCAATTTCCGTGTCGGGACAAAACAGATAAAAGTGTAATCTAATCCACGGAGTGAATAGCTAATTTCTAATTTTCATTACGTACACAAGCCTCAGGTGGTTTGATGTATACACAAGTTTTCAGCGCTTCAATTAATATGTCACGGTTGCGCCAGAGGGGCTCCAGAGGCAATATGACGGGGTAATGTTTTGCGGAAGTAGTTAAAATTCGAACACAACGGAGACGTCAAAGGCTCTCATTATCTTCAGCTACGATTAGGGAAACTTCATTCCGTACAAAGATGGGGTTGCTTTGTGCCGCAGTCGGGAAGAAAACAGGCGAGAAACGGTGTACCTGCATCTTGCTGGCTGCAAGCAAAAAGGACGCGGCTAATGTATTCCCTCTTAATTTATACTAGGCTTTTGTCTGATGTTTTGACGTCAAGTCGAGGACTGCAGATGAAGTTTAATAAGCCACACTGCATGCAGGAACAATTTTGTTGCAGCAGAAGGTGGTGATTCTCTCTGCGGGATGAAAATCGGATAAGGAATGGAAGTATGACACAGGCAGCGCTGCTTTTGCTAAAGTCTGCCTGAACATTTTAATGTGCAGTAACAATTCAAAGCCAGTTCAAAAACAGAAATTAAAATAAAATTTTGGTGCACTTCCTCTCTTAAATTGCCTACTTTCTATTGTCACTGCATTAGATTTGTGGAAAATGTCAACAATTATTTAGGGTGTTTCATTTAAATCAACAAAGTTTGCAGCTATACTTCCTGTAGGTATAACGCAAAGTGAGCGAAAGTAGAAAATGTTTTTAATTGAACGAAACCACGATGAAACTATATAATGTACTATACATATAATGTACTATACATATAATGCACATGTTGATGATTACATACGGTACTGCAAGGATTATTAGAAGTTTGGCGATTTCTGCTATAGTGTAAGTATGTCCATTAATAATGGTGCAGTGGTCTGATGGAGGTCCAGGCGAGATGATAGAAATGAGTAGGGGTGGGCGATACTAAAATAATATCGATATTTTGAAAAATACTAACAGTATCGATAATATTCCATATATCGAAATATCGAAAATTCGAATTATCGACAATTCGATTTATCTAATCGAAGTTGATATTACCTATACATTGTCGATAATTCGAATTATTGATAATACTAATTATTGGTAAATCCGAATTGTGGATAAACTAGAATTAACTCGAATTCTCGATAATTTTATTTAGGAATTATGGATAGTTATATTTAGGGATGTATCTCCGAATCTTAGACATTGGCTATAGTTTTACAGCATTTTATAGCAGCAGCATATTTACAGCACAGCCCTCCCCAGTTTCCATGATATTATGTTCGAAATTTCGTATATTCCAATGAATTAGACAAAGATTGCAGAATCTGTCGAAACTTCAGATTAGTAATATTTCTTTGTCAATGTATGAATATAGCAGCAGTGTTTTTTTTTTCGAAAGAAAAGTATTGGTTTAAGGTACTATAGTCATTACGTCAGCCGAATTATCAATAATAGATAAATCGACAGAATCGATAATTCGAATTATCACTCATCCGATAATATCGATAAATCGAATTCCTGATATATCGATATTATACAAATAATATATTGGTATTCGATATAGCGATAAAAATGCGCACCCCTAGAAATGAATAGTATATTAAAAAAAAACCGCTGCAAATTGAATCAATACTTCCACATCCAATTGTCAAAATTACATTTATGTTTTTATTTTTTATACTATACGATTAGTAATCAGTTTTTGAGCATGTTTTCTCTCTACACATTTTTTCTAAGACAAATAGCCCTCGTGATATTAGCAAAAATATATAAATTTTAAAATCGGTTCTTTTCCAAATTACTCGAAAATTATTAACTTAACAAAAAAATTGCGGGAGTGCTTTCTAATCAAAAATTTGATTTTCTATATAATACCAAAATTTTAAAAAAATTGTACGAGCAGGGTCCAAAATAGATTTTTTAGAAATATTTCGAAAATGTCAAAATTTTGAATAAGTTTTCTAATACACTTTTTGTGAGAAATTTTATTTCCTATCTAAAGGTATTTTCATTTTTTGAATATACTAAGTATATTCGGAGATATTTAGGAAAAACCGTTTTTTTAAGTGACGCTTCTTTGCTAATATTTTCTAAACAGTTGGCTGCGCCGAAAATTTATAAGAGCGAATAATCCTCGCAGTTATACTACAAATCACATACTAAAACGAAAAAAAAATAAAAAAATAAAAACTTGCAAAAAGGGTAGTTACCTCCCAATTTAACCCCTTCCCGATATCCTACTTACCCCACAAACATTAGATCGCTTTGGGTAGTTGAGATTCATACGTTTGCCAAATTTCAATTTCATATATTAAGTCTTTCCAAAGTTATCGTGTCTACAAGTAAAACCACAGACACAGACAAGAATTTTTTTGCTCAAATTTTGTATTTTTGCGTTTTCGACCATTCTAAAGCGAACGAGCAAATAAAAATTTTTGAATATTTTTTTCGCAATACAATACCCATCCGCTGGATGTGGAAGTAATATCCAGCCACGTAACTGGTACATTTAATTTTGCTAAATGCATTTAATTAATAGGTATCTTATCATCTTTATATTTATATTAATACACCACAAAAACGATCTAGGTGAACATAATGCACCGTGCAACGGGTATGCTATAATTATTATTTAAGTGCATTTATTCATAGCATAGTTCGAAGCGACTTCGATATTCTTAAAACGAGAACCAGCCATCTGCTCCCGACAACTTTTTTCAACCTRTTGTCCAAATACTTATCAATTTTCAGTACAATATTGCTTTCTTATAGTGCCTGCAGTAACAGTTTGGTTGAATCAGAGTTATTAAAGGGTTATTTCAGCGAATTCTTAGGTCTTTGTGTACTTTTATGTCTCATAACACGATATTCAGTATGCGCATGATGGTTTCTCTCACCATTGAATGAAGAGTTAAAGAGGTTGCACTGAAATGTATACTTTAATAATGTGAAGCACGATACCTAGTATATATATTTTTTTATTGAATGTGACCAACTTAATTAAAATTAAAACTTTATAAAATTATTTATAAGACATCATTATATGAGTCAATGTATAACTCTACTCATCTTGATATACAAGTTCATCGTCTGAGAATAATTGGTCGACCAATTCTCGAGGACTCAAAATGCTAATATTAGTGCAAACAGTGTCTCGTAAAAGAAAAACAAATTTCGTTAAAACACGCCAAATGCCTTCCATAAAATGTAGATTTCCTGTCTGTGGGCGCTAATTAAGTTGTTTATTTCTTGTTGTCATAACTACATCACCCCAAGGAACAAAGACTTTTGAAACGTTCTTTTCTTGTTTATTCTTGAACCACCTAAGTTGAGTTTAATTACAGACAAGCAGGTTCTTCAATCGAGTGCTCAAAAGTGATGGTGCACACTAAAGGTGAATTTCCCGAGAAGTTTTTCATTTGTTTAAAGCAACAATGAATTAAGTTTTCAAATACATAATAACTATATATTTTGGAAGCTACTAAGGTAGGGCTAATCAGGACGTAAAGTTTCTTTGTAGTTACATATACCTGGGCGTTAAAAAGCACTTGAGGTGCCTAGTTTCAAAACTCACATTCTCCACTGTCAGCAATTTTTGGAAAACTGAATAAAATTGCACCCCAAATGTTCTAAGAGTTATTAGTTTCAAACCAGATGCATAAAATAAAGAAAAAATTGCAATTCAGCTAACGTGTAATGTATTAAAAACCTATTATTGTTCTACGTGTGGCATATTGTAAACGAGATAAACTGGAGAATGGATAGAAAAGTATCCAACTAGCTCGTCGCAAGCTTCTGAAACTTATCTCATTTCCCTACAGATGTCATGCCAGTTAGCAAACAATTTTTAAATAGGATCAATTGAAAAGTATGGAGAAACTTTAATGAGCGCATCATGAACCTGTATTAGAGTTTCTGTCGAAATATTTTCTTTGGGTTAGCGTTCAAGCTTAAAACATTTCTAATAAAACTTGTCTGCTTTGCCTTTATTATAAAAAAAATCGTAACATGAACATATCCAAATACGAACGTTCGAAAATTAAAATCACAGTTTTTTAAGAATCTAAACCATTTTCTTATTTATAGTGGCTTTTTATGTAAGCTGAAAACACTCGTAAGTGATGCAAAGTTTGAACTTCATTAGAAGAGATTATTCCATTTGTTGATGAACCAGCATCTTCTCGGTTTAAAGCGATCTCTTCATCACAGACAATAGGCTACATGCTGTCCAAGCACTAATCGAATATTCTTTTCCAAGTTGATTGATTGCACTTGATGACATTGCAAATATAAATACAGTGTTTTTCATCTATAAAAGTGACAGGGCGTCATCAGTGACATCATTGCGCAGTAGCTCTATTTTCGAACAAGGTCAGCTGTTGGAATATCCCATAGGCGTCGAAACCGGTTTACTAGACTACCGGTGAAGCCGCCAAGAAGGCTTGAAAGGTGTAAAATAACATTTCGAAGAGCAACAAAAAGAAGAAACGCCTAAGGAAGGAGAGCTGCGCCATTCACATTTACAAGGTGCTGAAGCAGGTCCACCCCAACACCAATATCTTCTGCAATATATCCAGAAAATGTTTTCGACACGCCACTGGTATCGCGATGAATACATAGGCAACCAGGCTCGCCGCGCATATGACGGTACCACTTGATGACGTCGCTGTCACTTTCTCCCGTGAAAAACGCTGTATGAACAAAATTATGAGTTCTGTCACGTGAACGCTAAGCACGCTGTGACGTCCCCGTACGCTAGCGCTATCTCTCTCTCTCTTTCTCATCACTCAAGTGTTGACTTCAATCCGTGGTTGCCAGTGTTACTATTATAGTAATGGATCTGCTACTTTTCAGTGCGATCCATTACCTCATTAATCTTCAGCAGAAATCTCTCTCTCATCACTCAAGTGTTGACTTCAATGCGTGGTTGCCAGTGTTACTATTATAGTAATGGATCTGCTACTTTTCAGTGCGTTCCATTACCTCATTAACCTTCAGCAGAAATCTCTCTCTCTCTCATCACTCAAGTGTTGATTTCAATGCGTGGTTGCCAGTGTTACTATTATAGTAATGGATGTGCTACTTTTCAGTGCGATCCATTACCTCATTAATCTTCAGCAGAAATCTATTACCTACATGTTCAAAGGTACCAGAAGCACCAAAAGTATACTTCATAGTTCTGTTTGTATGAATCCATTTAATCGTAGCAGACCTTCTGTCAGACAGTTAATTGAGGAACTAAAACCGTACCTGTCGTCTGCAGCATAGACTCTATTCTGACACGTCGTTCTGAAGCTGATCTTACAGAGTCACTTAAACTAAACTCGATATCGCTATGTTGTTATGAAACAATATATTATTAAATTAAAATCCTTTTGTATGCCAGAAAAATAAAGGTTTTTTACTAATAGTGGTATTGTACACCTTTCCTAATGACGGTGGTAAAATATAAATATATTATTTTCTGGAGAAATCTGTTAACTTTTGCCGTACATGCATGTTGCGTTTGTGTTACAAGTTCTGGTAATCCAGCTTCCATGCCAGTTGTATCGTCTGCGGGCGTGTGCTGTGGGTTGCTTCAATACTATTTACCAGCGATCATTGAACTCGGTCCGAGAGATTCGCCTTTCCAATCATTTATCATTTTAAATACTCATATTACATTGCATTTAATAACAGACAAAACAATATACCGAAACCAAACCAAACACAAACGCCTGTACATACAAGTTTAATGAATAGCGCACTCTTAACATTCTCTTCTGATTCTTCTGACGTGACCTGACCTGACCTGTATTTATCGTACGATGACGTGCTTGGCTCTTTATTTCAAATACTGGGCGTTTGTGCGCACGTTTTTGGTGTTTAAGCTTCAACTTTTTTGTGCTGTAATAAACAATTTAGATATGAAATATATTTGCATATAAATATTAAAGACAATAATGATATAATAAGACCACTAAAAATTAGTCATCTACCCTATTCCAAGCAAGTGTTCACTATATGATTGGTATGATTAATAATGTTATGCCAACTTGATTTAATAAAAAGCAATTATAGACCATCATTCTCACATGCAATTGATTTTATGCTGCATATTGCATTTAGAGTTCCAATTCTATCTACTAAACTAAAATTAAAATTAATACGGCTTGAAAAATTGTGGTTTGAATACAAATTTATACTATCTGCACAGCGATTTCATTTATTAAGTACATTCGCATTATAATCGTTGACAATTTCAAGATCTTGCAAGTATCCGCAATTCGCGTGGCCCCCTGGTCATACTCAAGCCGGTTCAGTTATTTAGCGCACGCCAATAAAGTGCTATTTGACTTGTATTTAAACGATCGCAGATATATAGGCTGCTTTTCTCTCCGAATGGATGCAAGTGCAAAATTTCTCAAACGTTTTTATGTGCATCGTCCCTTTCTCTAAAAGTTAGTCTTAAAATATACGTCAACCAAGGTGCTTATTATTTGTTAATTAACTCAACTTAAATTAACTCCTTAAACAACAAATGTAATGGAACGCACTCAATTTACTAACTAAATAATTCCACAACCAAACAGCAATATTACTGAGCAACATAAAAAAACACATGTAGAAATGTATACATGCTTTTAGATATCAACAGGTGTACAATTCAACAATAGACAGTTTTTTGACAAATGACGCTGTTGACGCGTGCATATGCAGCTCTAAGAAGACGAGAGAGAAAACAACATATACAACGTATGCATATGTAAGAGACAAAGTTATCGGTATTAATATGTAGTTATATACAGTGAACGTTAATTACTGCCTGAATTCACTGTATATAATATATATAATTGGTTTGTAATTAGCTGCCGGTCGCCATAATCTGGCCACCGCAGCGAATTACGCTCCGAAGCTCGAAAATACTGAGCGACGAGCGATTCATCTGTAAATGCGCTGGATGGCGTTAAGCAGCATTACATAATAAACTTTGATGAATATATGCCGCTTTGACCGCGATTCTGAATAGGGCCTTGGTAGCTCAGTGGATAGAGCGTTTGGCTAGTGTTCAAAAGGTCCCGAGTTCAAATCTCGGTGAAGTCTGGCAATACTTTTTCATTTCTTCATATGCCCGTAAACCCATTAAAAATATCATACAGATTAATATGTATATGCTCCAAGACCTGCCTGGCAAGAGCACGGTAGATATTAAGTAATGTGACTAAAAATGTCTAAGGATTTGGTGACAATGTCGCCATTTGCAAGCATAAGTCATACACTGTGACTCCTTCCTCCAAAAAGCGGACGTAATGCCAGTGCGCGAGCATAATATTATTTAATTTAGGTAACCACTTTGTTACCTTTTGTAAAGCTTCTAGACATCGGTAAAACTTTCAAATAATCTCGCACACCACATATATTAAAATCATCTGCTGCTCATACACGATCAGATGACTGGACGTGGGAAAAGTTAATTTAAATTGCGAATAGGACATAAACGAAATAAATCAGCTAAAATCTGAGCCAAGGCGACGTACTCCCCGTCAATTTCTCATCCACGAAGGGTTTATTATTTCACGCGTAATGCATCCACCGGTGCAGCCATTAGTCATACTAACTTTTTAAAGGATAATCCTTCCCGATCTTTTGGGAAAATTTATAGGAAGTCTTAGGCAAGAGGGATGATAAATAATCTCTTCCTGGTGGACGCGCTATCTGATCGCGGGATGCCGAAATTATACCGGAAACTCACTCTAGGTGAGGATCCGAACAATAAAACCGATTCCCGGAGCCCATCGACGCTAAGCCGAATTCCGGACAAGTGGAGCGTGCAGTCTACGCGCCACCGCCGGAATCCTCCCGTAATCCTTTTCTACCGTTTAACAAATCCGATCGCACTTCCGGCTGTTCGAGTGCCGCCTCCAGCCGCTTTTGCGAATGTCCCAAACCAATAACTTTAGCTCCAAACTAACCAAATGTACCAATGTATGTAATAGTTACACGATCACCAAACAAGTGGAGTAGTAGGTTCAACTAACGCAAAAGCTTGATATGTGCATGAAATAAAATCTATATTTAATCCGCGTGATAGTACCAGGCAACCCACATAACTACCGCTTCAAAATACATTATTTTTGCCATTTTATAAAATGGAAAAGATGTTGCACAATGCTACACTGGAGCTAAGCTAATTTAAGACTAATAAACTGTAACTAACTTAGTAGGTTTGTAAGCAGAAATATTGATAGTACTAAAAAAAGGACGAAGAACTGCTAAATGCTGCTAAAATTGCACAGCAAATCCTTAATTTCTTTTACAAACTGCGGGCTCGTAAGCCTGTCAAAGGCTTCGGCTAAAAGTAGCAAACATAATTTTGTCGGGTATAAAAGCCAAACCAATAAATACCTCGAAATAAAACGATGACATAAATTTTGCAATTGCTCTGCCTTTGTATAATGGAAAAGATAAAAAAAATGTTCATTTGACGAATTGTAAGGAATTTTATACTTTCCCGTCCGCAAGGCTAAACACATTACAAAGGCAACAATTTATAACTACTTATAAAGTAAAGCTAGTGCCTTACTCGATGATAAAGTTATCAAAACTATAAATAGTTAATCTATTTCCACTGACACAGCGTATACACATCTTTTAAAATATTGTGTTCATAATGCCGGAATACGCTAGCCAGTCGTGATATCCTACGAGGTAAACCCCAAAAATTCTCGACCTGACATAGTTAGTGATATTTTATCAGGATAAAATTTTTAGATTTTATAACTACATATGTACTAGGCTGTGGAAACAAAATTAGAGACTTATGGAAAACAGTTTTTAATTGTTAGCATTTTGAAATTAATGTATCTCTATAATATTTCTGTTGACGAAAATTGAGTACAGAGCAGTTATTAAATTTTTAACGAAAGAAGGGTTTATACCCAAAATTATTAAAGAAAGACTAGATGGCGTATACGGCCAAAGTTCTCCTTCCTCCTCTGTAGTGAAAGAATGGGAAGAATGTTTTCGCATTGGCCAGGAAGCCCTTGAGGATGACGCCAGACCTGAACGGCCAGTCGAGGTGATAACGGAGGACAAAGTAGCCCTTGTGGAAGAGCTGATACTGAGTGACAGGCGCTTGACGGTCAAGCATATGGTAGAAATAACAAAGCGTTCCGATACTACTGTTCACCGAATCCTTCATGACCATTTGGGTACGAATGAGGTCAGTGCAATATGAGTTCCCAAATACCTTTAGGCGGATTGAATTGGTTACTAAACGTTGTAAGAAGTTCATTGAAGTCAAGGGAGATTACATCTTCAGTGATGTTCAGGATTGGTTGGTGTCATTTAGATTACACCAACCAAACCTGAACATCACTGCAGATGCTGGCAGCGAAGAGCAGTGAAACGTTTGAGGAAAAAGAGGGAAACCTTGGAACACGGCATTACAGCCTGGAAGAAATCATCATCAGATGGTAAGTATAAATTTTAAATAAATTATGGATGTCAATTCTTCGTTCGCTGTAAATTTTTGGATTAATTTTTTTTTCTCTAAAGCTAAAACCATGATTTGATCAAACTTAAAGTAGTTATTAAATATTTGTACGAATTAACGATAAAAGTGTGTATATATATAATAACCCAGGCAAATAGTCGCTCCTTAGGGATCAATTTCGGAATGAAGTATAAGAAGCTATAAACTTGTAAAGACCGTTATTTTGACGTTTTAAATGTTATTGGATCAAAAGTAGCAAAAAAATCGTGTGCGCGAGGAAGATATTCAAGATCAAAGGTATCAAAAGTAAGTTTTTGTTTGTAAATATCTCGCTTCCTAAGCTTTTTTTAATTTGCATTTACTAAACAGTAGTGGAGCATTAAATCTCTACAAATTTTGTCCCTAGCAATTTTTTATGTTTATGTTTATGTTACGTTATATAATATGTTATGGTTATGGTCAGTCATGAATCCCAGTTCATAATGTGATAAGTTGTAAGATATTAACCTTATTTTTTTACAATATTATTCAATAAATTACGCTACCTATAAATATTCTGTGTATATTTATAAATTAACCAACAAACTTCGTCTGCGAATGTAATGCAATATAGTTACTTTCATTCACCATATATGGTAGATACCTTGTTTATGCTGTTCTACCTTCTTAGGATAAATCCACTTCAGGTATGCAAGTATTTTTCATATGATTTTCTTGCTTCTTAAATCTCAGCAAAAAAGCACAATACAAAAGCTTAATATTTAGGTTACATTATATCGCATATTACACTGATGAATTTGTTTTTATTCATGTTGTGTCCTTCACACAATAACTTCAGCACTGTTATCATTAGAAATACAGCTTATTAATTTTTGCAAATACTTCTTCGCAGCGGCAGAAGTATGGCCAATATTATTACGTTACAGTGTTTATGGGGATAATTAATACTGCTCTAGTTCTACAGGTATAATAATTATTATTGACTTATTTATATACGGTAGCAATTTACATATACTATATACTACAAACGTATTGCTTATAGGCTCAGATATATTCGTTTGCATTGTACCAATACACATAAATTATTAACCGCAATTGTAACATGCTCCGAAGGCACCATAAAGAAAGCCTGTGGCTATTGCCACTTGACTATTATACCAACTTCCTGCAATTAATTAACAGAAGATATGTATTTTGTGTCCGTAAAAGCAAAATATTTACTCATAAACCTATTACCCTTTCACTTGGGTATTCAGGTTATAAAGCTACATGATCCGAGTTTATAGCTAACGTCAGAAGTGCAGTATACATACTCACTGAATGTAAATATATCCTCTTACTTGCACAGGATACCCACATATGTACATACACAAACGTAAATATATTACAAGGCGAATTCGGGTGCTGAGATTAAACTGTTAATTCAGTAGTTGGCTGCATTCCGAAAGTCAACATTTGATATGCATAAATGATGTATTTCTTGTTATATTTCAAAGAGTGGCGGAAAACTAGCTATTTACCCAATCCAAAATAAACAAGCAGCAATCAAAAAATTATTTTTACAGTAAAGTGCCATCTTCCACAGAAAAAAAACTATATCCTGCTTAACTTGCAAAGTTTCACGATCCGGCTCTAAAAGAATGACTGCAATTCAAAAATCGCGGTCTGATTTAAAGACTCCGCGTCGTACTCCTGTATAATTTATTGTTTTGCAAAAGCTTTCAATGGATTAAAGAGAGGTCGATTCATCGGGTCGGATGCCCCAACGGGCAACTTTAGTTTCCTATGCGTCCCGTGGAAATCGATAATAGCCGGCTAGACCAAAGAGACAAAAGTAACTGCTGAGATAAGCCTTTGCTCCGTTTCGCCCCGAGGATAATCACGGTGCACTTCATTTCATTATTCTCTTTGATGTCACTCCTGTTATCCTGCAGGATCTTGTTAGCATGTACTACGGGTGCACCATTGTAAAATATTGAAGCTGAACGAGTCCGTATTTCACAATATACTGTGCACATAGTGTGAAGCAGCTCTCTTTAATATAAGTTTCAGGAAAATATTAAGAAAACAAATAACTCACAAAATCTGGATGCAATGAAAAGGATTCTGGAATGTATGTGTATATGTAAAGTGCCCATACGTCCCTCATTTGGAGGGACAGTCCCCCATTTTAAACAATCGTCCCTCATCAATTAATGTCCCTCGAAAGTCCCTCTTTTTGCCTCTTCTGTAAACGTAAAATATCTTCTGTTTTGAGAAAAATAAAAACGATGCTATTGATATTTGGTATTAAGTGGTCGGCACAATTCAAATAGCTAATGCTAACAAATCAAATAAGTTGGTATGTGATGCGGATAACTCTGGAATATATAAATGAGCATTGTCCAGACCACGGTATCAACGAGACTTAACTTTTTGACGTTGCTTTTAGTTGCTTGGAAAAAATTGAGGAGTGGAACACAGCAAAAACGTCTGTAGAAGATAGGTGGCTGTAAATGTTCAAAAATTTTCGGTACAATGACATTGCCTATGTTAACATTTCTAAAATGGTACAATTTGGATTGTGTATGCCCGAAACCAATGCGGCAATCAAAAGGAAAAACGCTGTTGTCAAATGAAACATTAAAAGCTATCATTTTTGTTAAAAGCAATTTTTCAGTAACATATGATGTATTTCTAGAACTTATTTCAAAGGATAGTGAACTTTTAAGTCAAGTTCATTCTGCTGGAAAATATGTTTAAAAGTGTCAAATACGCCTATTTTTATTGTATTTATTTTTAGTAACCAAAGTCTTATTTAATTCGTAACTCTTGATCTTTATATACCCGTTTTATTTATTTTTTATTGTTTATTTGTTGTTATGTTTTGTATCTAGTTTATTTTTTGCAATTTACTTGTTTCAGAAGTAAATTGTTACATTTTCAATTAAATTTTAGTACGAATCAGTAAAAAATATAATCATTTTGATTGTGCTTTTTCCTCCTACGTGTATACCCGATAATATGTATTTTCATGTGCTGTGTCCCTCTTTAGAAGGATTACAATCTGGTCACTTTATATATATGAACTATAAAATAGGCCAACTAAGAATAATGCAATACTGTACATTGACTAACAAGAAACAATATCAAATGGTGTAGACATACCCGGCTGTATAATTTTATTATTTACATCAATGACGATAAACTAGCAGTCCAAACACAAGCAACAAATAACTCAGTTAGATGTGCCTGTTAATAGTTATGTACGGGAAAAGTAAATATTTTTAACTCCAATGAATGATAAAAACAAACATAAAGGAAACATTTTTCAAGAGACCAAATTTATTTCATTATAGATTCAAGAGAAAATAGTAATAAATAGGAAATTGTAGACCCACTGCATTGCAAAAATATTTGGGAAAGCAATTTAGGACAGCAACCTTAACTTCTTAAAATTAGCCAACAGATTTTACAAGCAATAATTAGCGTTTTATGCTGAATACATCCACTCTAGCTGCGGTAATAAAACGCAGAAACTTATAATTACGCATGCTTATTTGGCGAATGTACATTCAATCAAATTATCAAGACTCAAGAAATTTTACTAGTGTTCTCAGCAGTGTAAAAGCAGAAAGAAGATTTCACTACCTCTACGTCACCCTGAGATGGCTTAATCACCCTATCATTTGTTTGTAAAAACTTGGGACGAGTTCTCTTTATACAGGTGGAAGGCCGTTTTAGAATATTAGTTTTCAGATCAATACCGCGTATGTATATTAAGCAGTTCCAGACGATGGATTGGTAGGTTATTAATAAAGCCTTGTAAAGAGCGTGATCTATTAGTTTACCTCTAAATGTATTTCAAGTACAGACTTGATGAATTTTGAAGCGAGACATCAGCAGTAGCTCTACAATTTTCGCTAGTTCTCACGACTATGGTTCTTTTGGCCGCAACTGGTCTAATAGAAGTTCATCTATGGCTCTGTGTCAGACTAAGTTTATTTCATTTCACTTAAGCGCAACATACACCATTATATCATACTAAAAAAAGTTCCTTCGAGCCGGATTTGAACCAGCGACCTATGGATGTCCGCGTTGCCTTTAATCCACTACAGTCCACCGCTCTACCAACTGAGCTATCGAAGGATATTTTTTTCGCACAACAACAATCTTTAACAGCTGCAAGTGCATGTACGATCTCTTGGTGAAAGTGTTATAGAGGTTATCTGAACGGAGGTAAGTGTATCACGCTGCGCGCAGACTGCAACGCTAGATTGTATGTAATTTTGTATAGGCGCATGAAATTTCTTTTTGTGTGCGAAATAGCAATGAAAAAATGTTCTATTTGAAATGCCTGCACATTTGTGCTTGAAGCTACTACAAAACGAGTAGTACAAAATTTTTGGTGCTTATATAAGATGTAATGAGAAATTTGCAATAAACAGCAACTGTACTTGTTGCTTACAGCGACCGAAAAAGTAAGAAGGTATTATTTTAAATTTAATAGACAAAAGCTCTGCCAATCAGTCGCGTAGTGTCAAAAGTAGAGCAACTGCGATCAGTTATCTAGTAATTTATTTACACAGAAAACACTCTATCACAAGATGATCTTGCTTACTAACCCAACAACTTTAAAAATGAAACACTGTATATTTTAATTCACTTTTAAAAAGCAATAGCAAATGCCGCCGACTGTATGAATTTATTCTTTACATCGGTAGCATATAAACTAGCAATGCAAAGCTAGAAATGAATAAATACTAACTAATAACTACAAGTTTTTTCGCGGATGATAACTAACCACGGATCTTGTATCACTGGCAAACTTACGAGTACATTTTCAATAAGCATTGCTAAAATGTTAAAAAAAAATAAATAATTAATTAAGTTTAAATTATTGCGATAAAATAGAGCCCTAATATAATTTGATTTCCCCAATACTTCGCATCACACATTTTTAAATATATAGTGCGAATACGACGAGCATTTTCTAGGGCATAGGAATGTACATTATGTTTGTTAACTCCATCATTATTTAAAAATGTTGCCTCGTCTGAGAAACATATTGTGCTGTCGTAAAACTTGGCATTCAAGTTTTAGTTTTCCCGAGAAAACATGCAAAGGGCTAGTCTTTTAGGAGTTTAAACTATTTGCATGCTATACGGATGGAATTTATTGTCTTTAATTATGCGGTGTGCTGAAGAGAGACTAATTGCTCTTGTGACTACCCTTTGACTGATAAAAATTTTCATCGATTGTATCTGGATCATATCCCAAACTCTAATTTCATTGCGAGGGGTTGTTACAGTTCTTTCTCTTAATTTTCTGAGTGGTACATGGGCAGATTGTCCTTAAGGTTAGTTCAAGTCTCGTAAATATTGCGTCGGCAGAAACTGTTCTGTTTAAAAAACGTTGCCTTTATAAACGAACGGCAGAAAAAGCATTTTTGTACCATTCACCATTAAAATTATATCTGTTTTTTCGTTATTTGAATACATTTTGATATATGGTATACGATAAAAGCAGTGACTGGCAGCATAATCGTAATGGGTTTCCAGTATATTTTTCTTTAATCAAACCGTAAATAAACACTTTTCTCAATACCAAAAGTATTATATCGCCTAATTATACATCAGAGAAAAAGCTAATAAAAATGAATTAAATTAAAATGCATTACAACCAATCCTTTCTAAAACATTTAAACAGGTAATCAGAAAAAAACGTGAACTTAATAAAAAAATAAGCATCGGATTTAGCAAGCAGTAGTTCGGACTCGAACAGAGCTCATGTACTCTAGCAGTTGTAATGATACTGATAACTGAAATAAATAGAACAACTGATAGTAACGAATTGTTTTTAGTGAGTGCACTTTTATTCAAATTATCAAATACGCCTTCAATAGCGCCTCCTCTGATTTTGCTATTGTTCTCAGCAATTCAGAAACAAGTGACAACTATTTCATTAGCTCTACGTCACACTCGAAAAATTATGGACAAAAAAGATGGCTTCACCAGGGCAGTTTAGTGATAAAAAATGCTGGGAATATAAATTGTGCAATTCGAGACGATAAATTGGTAGAATATGAAAGCTCTGTAAACGATGCGATCTAGTAGTTCAGTTTTCGATGTATTTCAGGTACAGTCGTGGAAGTATTTTGAACTTTTAAGATTTTGAGATCTCATGCACAACGTTTCCGGCCTGTGTAATATAATCTCTTGTGTGACTTTTCGTGGTACTTTATGTTTATTTTGTTTCACTATTATCAAATGCGATATACGCCATCATTCTAAAAAAAATCCTTCGAGCCGGATTTGAACCAGCGACCTATGGATGGCCGTGTTGCTTTTAATCCACTACAGTCCACCGCTCTACCAACTGAGCTATCGAAGGATATTTCTTTCGCACAGCTACAATCTTCAACAG
Source organism: Rhyzopertha dominica (assembly GCA_025024175.1). Lineage (NCBI taxonomy): Eukaryota > Metazoa > Arthropoda > Insecta > Coleoptera > Bostrichidae > Rhyzopertha > Rhyzopertha dominica. Next base: position 37,409,574 of record QCXZ01000041.1, read on the forward strand.
CAGCATGTGCATAAACAATCTCTTGGTGAAAGTGTTAGAGGTTATCTGAGCAGAGATATAGGTAAGTGTATCAGGCTATTCGCAGACTGCGAAACTGGATTCTTATTATGTGTAGGTATACGGAAATATCAATCAGAAATATTTCAAGAAGACAATGCATCTAATATGCAAACTACAGATGGCATAGATCTGTTAAATATAGTCAGAGTACAAGGTATGTATGAATCAACGATAGCTAATACAAATGACTTCGTTACATTGCAACAAAATACCAAATTACCAAAGACGTTTATTCCGTGCTACTTATGTATACATGCAGAAATGCAGAAATTATTTGTAAAAGCTTTACATTTCTCTACTCATTTCGTTATTATGAGCGTTCACTAGAAAATTTTTATTTACTGATATCTTTAGTCATTATAATAAATCGCTAGTTATTGCCGACAATAACAATTCGTCTTCACAAATAGATATAAGTATATATTTCAGGCCGTGTATAATTTCAGTGATGGCCATGTGCCAAACAATTATATTGATTCATTTATTTGACCCCTTTTAATGGATATATCTCCTATTACAATTCAAGCAGTGACCGAATTCCGTAACTGTTTCCTAAATAGGCAGATAAGCAGTGATGGACGTTTACGCATAAATTATAATTTTCTTCCTTACCCGCGTAGAAAATGTAGATAAAGCATTTTGGCATAGATTTTGAGTAGTAAATATGAGACCAGTATAATATGGTTATTGTATATTAAGTGTTTGTGCAAATTATTTTGTTCCTGTTTTATGGGTCAATTCTTAAAATTTTTTAAAGCACTGCAGTTCTTTAATATTTATATTACAAATTTGCATAACTTACTTTAGTAAGCCATCATAATACCCGAACGGTTTTCTTACTTCTTTGGGACAAAACATGCGTTTCGAAGTCTTTTCTTCTACGAGTATATTAGGTATAATAGGTAACATATGAAATAGTCCGTCTTCTTCCGTTTATAGACAAGAAAGATAATAAAATCATAGTTTACAGTCATTTAAGAAGCCATTGACCGATTGAGGGCTCCAAAGCACGCTTGTGCCTTCTGGCCCTAGCAACTGTATGCCGAAAAAGTTATTGTTATTTAACGTGTGTCTAGTTATTTTAATTACAACGAAGTAGTTTTTTGTTTAGTTAGGAAGCAACAAAAATAATAATATACAAAATAATACTGTCATTTGAGGAATTTGAAGCTGTTAAAGGTACTAAATATTACTAGTTTGCTGTTTATCTACATAATGTTATTTTCTACAGTAGTCTTTTAAAGTAGAATACCACATAGTTTACGCGTAAATAATGGCGTAATCTACATGGAGTATTCTACGCGCCCATCACTGCAGATAAGTACAGCATGCACCAATCTTTGCATTATGTTTATTGGAACTGTAAATAAAATTGTGCCACTTAAACTAATACAATAGCATGTGATCATCTGAAGTTGCCAAAAGAAAACGCAAATTTCTCAAATACCAACAAATTGACCTAACAAGAAAAAAATTTGGCACTGATACCGATGATATAAAAATATGGCGTTCGATTAAGAAAAACAATTAAAGAAGAATTGTTTTGTGTTTGAACTAGTAATTATTGGTATCCATAAATTTTATTAATTTTTAAGTAGGTTATACCTTTTGGAATTTCGAAAATCGCGTCTCCTTCAGTGCTTTCGCTTAAGAGATTTTCAAAACGGCGCCAAACACTATGAACCTTACTTACTTACACTAAATATACCATTATCCGGAATAGTGCTACCATTGTTGTTAAAAACTAAAAATTCTTTTAAAACCTCCTCGGTAGTTGGGTGTTTTGCAACGGTTATAGGTATAGCGATAAACAGCCTAAGGCTTTTATATCTTATTACAAGAAATACAGCTCGCTCAAATTAGGGTGCGTAAATAATAATTAGAACATGTAAACATACCAAACATACAATGCTTTAGCCGAAGCTACGAAGTTCACTTGTTACCAAAACAAAAACAAAGTTGCTCTGTACTTACAAAATTACCAAGTCGGCTGGGCTACAGTAAATCAGAAGTAGGCTAGCGTTTATTGTACAGGTACCATAAGCAAATATGTATTTGAAGCACGAATATCTATAATTTCTCCGCGTTAACGTATGTCCTCTAAGCGAATGTTTAACGTAAGCGAACGAAATTACTTACACTTTTACTTCGAATCATCCTAGCAGAGACAGCACGTCATCTTACCTGAAACAAAAACGGAATTTAGTGACCCACATATTTGAGTTCACGTTTACATGCAATGCGCGTTAAGGACCTACGACCACTGAACCTAACTTTGTAACGGGCTTATTTTGCTATTTGTTTAGGAGTGATGTCATTGTGAAAAAATAAGGTTATCAAAAAAGGAGAAAATATTTCTTTCAATTCTTGAACTTGGAGTTCAACTGTAGAACTTCTGAGGTGATGCCGTTTGCCGCCAAGGGAACGTTCAGTATTTTGGGGATTAATCGGTAGTACTCCGCAAGTTTCACGCAAAAGGCCACACAGCATCTTTGGTATTTACTGTCAAATCTTCTTCATGCAACCAAATTGTATTTTTCCCTCTACTATTTATTTTAGGCTTTCACCCTTTTCCTTTTCTTCTTTTGGCGTTCTCCTCCTTCCAGTCCTGTGGTGGCTAGCCTCAAAAGATCCATCTACCCAGCCTTGAGGCCGTACGTGGGCAATTACTTGCTATCTATCCCCGTTTGGAGCACTCCTGGACTAACAGACACCAGCTTGACCTCACCACCGAGGAGTGGGACAGATAAGCGTAGAATTAAGAAATTCAAAATTAACGTACTTACTACAAATTGAGCCTGCCAAAAATATTTTTCTCTAATAGTGTTAATGCTCTAATAACAATTTATGTAACAAATCTTGTAAGTGTATGCGCATTCACGGAAGCCATTTATTGAGTATTAGCACAAATTCTTTTTTGCTTCACAATTTGCATATTATAATTTGTTGTTGGTTTTTCGCAATTTACTTGTTAATATACGTAACTAATTATTCATCCTAGAAATTGGTTTAGATTATTTATCGACTACCGCTGTCTATTTTTTGGTAATTAAGAGCAATTTAGCGCGATAAGGGTGGCGTTATAATTACCTGGTGCCCTCTATTATTTTGAATAACTTTTTTGACCTCTCATTGCTCCACTGGCATTGGTCTGGCGGGTGTACCCTTACTGAGTCGGTTTAATAAAAAAAACAATCGTCACAAAGTTTTGCGTTTAGCCATTTTCTTTTTTTCCTCCCCAATTTTCGCGGTTACAACTTGCTGCTTGCGAAGTCGTCTATCACTCGGTCGCTAACTAAGGACCTAAATTTAAGGGAACAGTGAACATGTGCGGATTAAAAAATCGGCGCTAGCAACGCTGAGAGGCCACGTTCGGTATCATACATCTTCCGGTCCGGAAACGCTTACCGCCGCTAAAGAAAACCGCTGGCGTCCCACGGGAACCATGGACCATAAAATCATCATTCACAGCAGCTTGACCAGCGACGCACATAAAACTCCCAGAATTCCGCCCTGAAACGCGTAAAGTTTCCGCGCCAAATCCATACTGTTCATTATTTACCAGGTTACAACTCCTTGCAGATTTATCGCAGTCTTTATTGATTCGGCATTGTGGGTCCAGGTTGGACGCCCTTGGTACACTTTCTGATGTATTCCGAATTTTATTTGCATTAATTTAGGGGTACGCTCGGTAACAAGGTAAATTTACAGTGGCGTCAGACGAAATATAGAGGGCTGATGTTTGGCTTCGCGACGAAATATTAGCTTTAATTGGCTGTAGTCGTCAAAGCGCGTAATGACTATCCCTGCGGTCTCAATATGTAATAGGCCGAATCCCCAAAGGTATCCCTTGATGTTCAATGAAATTGGGACGATGCTTTCAGGTATTTGTCTTTTCAAGGTCTCTACGTTTATATTAGTCAGGTTTGCGTTATTAATCGTTATGCTTTACACGATATATCTCAGAAAATTGTAGACCCCTCCTACAATTATATATAAACCATGACATTTACAGTGGTATAAACTTGCTATTCTTTAGCGATAAGTCTCAATAGAATGACTTTTTATGGAAAATTTATAATGGCATCGGCAGCAAAGGCAGCTTTTTGACGGAAAATACTTTGATAAATACCATGATAGTATACCTATAACATATCAAACCTACCACTAATTTCTTTGGTAAAAAATACTCGTGTTTGTTAAAGACAAAGCTATGCAGTTATAGGCGCCTAAAAACCTAGTAAAACAAGGGAAGTAACAAAAATACGCAGAATGCATAAGTCAGGTTGTAGTATCACAACTTATCTATATGAGCAGAACTAATAAGTCAGAGATTCAAAATTTAGCTGAATGTTGGAAAATTTCACAGGTTGGATAATTGCATTAGTCTTGCTGCAAGACAAGCGGTCTTGTTTTGTCTCGTCCCGTCTCGTCTTGTCTTGTTTATATTCCATCTTGATTTAAAGACAAGACGAGATGAGACACAGTTTGTCAAGACAAACTGTGTCTACATACATTGCGAATATAATACATATAATACATTGCGAAGCACTCAGGATAAAGAGGACGTGGCAAAGAAATCCGGAATCTATGAAACTAACTAAATGTTCTGTCTAGAAAATACTTTCGATGAACAAAATGTAACGTTACTATTAGATTTAAGGAACATAATATGTTCAAAAGCGAAGATCGACATTAGCATTGCATAGTATTTTTTTTTCAATCAACGAAGGACAATCATATTCTTACCAGCGTAAATAAATCGATTCTACTTCATATCTGTGTCCCATGTGATATATTTGCGAATTCTACAACGCTTGCAACCTTCAGGTTTAGATGCCAAATTGAATTAACTAATAATAAACTAAAAAAATTTCGTTCTGCTAAAATATCCGCTAACAGCTAAATTTTATTCGCTAAATTTAGCGGCACAACCGCTAGGTTGGCAACACTAGTTGGCGCCCCTGACAAAAGGTTGGTATTGAAAATACCTACCAAGACAAGACAAGAGTAGGGCTTTACTAAAGTAGCAGTGTATGTCATTCAGGAAGATTTGAAAAAAGAAACGAAGCTGTTAGTAATAAGTAAGAAAAAGCAAGCGCCAAAATTTGTCTAATGAAGAAAATCATATACATGCGCACACGTAAAGAACGCGAAGGCAGCGACAGAAACCTAAAAAGAACCTAGTAATAGGTATTTAATGAAGATAAAGGTTTAACACGAATGTTAAGTTTAACGAGAGCCTCATTTAGTTTAAAGGTGGACAACTTGAATAGAATTCAAAAGTAAGTAATATATGTAGTTGTTACCGCCAAATTAAAACCCTTTGTAAGCACTTGTCATGCGCGCCGAACGTAGAGTTAATAAAAATTTTTCCGGCCGTGGAATCAGTAGCTTTCCTGTCGTCGTGCCTCCGATAGTTTCGTCAGCGATTCCAGAAATAAAATCTGACGGCGAGGAAAAGGATTCCATTGGGTTTCTTCAATCCTTTGTCCCCTTCCTTTTGTCTCAGATTCCTTAAGGAAGAGAAACTCTGGCACCCTTTGAATCATTGGGGTATAAGTCATTTCCATTCAATTGGAAGTAGAATTTCAAATACAGTCCACAGAATATTCAAAAATCGAACCCGCGCACTTAGAGATTATGCCACAGTAGTGATGGCGGAAAAACAATTTGCTGACTAAGGTTTGTATTGACCGCACATTAATAGAAATGTAAATTGTAAATGTAAATAAACGTATATGTAAATAAAACTATATGGCATGAAAAATTATTCGTGAATGTTACACGCTTTCTGGCAAAGAAACAATAACCGTTTTTCCAAGAAAACTTGAACCATGAGTAAACGAGTGTCTACACAGGCGAGTTTTAAATGTCGAGATACGAATATATTCAACAATTGCTCCTTGAAGCTGAATGTGCAAAATTAAATAGGACAACAATCAAAGATTTCAACTCAGGATAGTGGAACAGTAAGTCGATTTTATCCCGCCACTAGCACTAAGTACTGAACCGAGCCGATGATACTCGAACTCCTGTGCAAAAATAGGCAATAGGAGCTGCAGAAAACGGTTTGTGCATTTTATACAAGAGCTACTACTAAACAAGTAACGGTGAAAATGTGATCTACTGATGAACCTGTCACTGCGCCATTTTTAACATTTTGAATGGCTTTATAGATAATTTTGCTGTTTTAAACAACTAACACTGAAAAAGCTTGGAAGAGCGTGATGTAAAAGAATACGATAACTGACAAGTCTGTAAATAAATATAAATCTGTGGTGGATATTATTTAAGCATAAGAAGGTCGTGCAAAGCAAATGAAAAGGAATTCTTGAATTCAGTCTAGAACTCATTCAACGATTAGTTTATGTTTAAGTATTGCGGGGTTTTATATTCAGGATTGCTTGAGCTAGCTAGGTAGTTTTAAGTAGGTACATCAGAATCACTTTCCTCATAAATCATCATGCATTGTTTCATGTTTTCAGGTGAATCATTAATATTTCCATTTTTTCGTGTGTCCATAAGTTCCTTTTAATTAAATTCTGCAAATCACTAGGCTAAAAGGGACACCTGCATAAAAAATAATTTGCTATGTATGATTTTAGGAATGTACGTATGTACTTATTTCTGAAAGCATTCCTGAACTGTTCTAGTATTTTCCATAACTTATTACCGAAATCCTTGCTGCCGAAAATGTATTAGTAGCACTGCCTTTTTACCAGATCAATTTAGCCAAGAAGCCCTTTAAATAATAACAGTACATAATATACGTTTATATAATGTACCAACTTGTAGGGGTTTGTGTCTATTTAGAATTACAAAAGTTGAGATTTTTGCGAAATAATACAAACATCKAGTTATAAAGTCAAAAGTAAACCACTAAAGAAATMCTAAGCATTCCGMTATTAGAAAATAATTAAACCAGAAGGTGCGCAGGTTACGGCAGCAATAATATCGCACCTACAAAATGTAATGTAATGTAATGTAATGTTCTAGGTTACGTACAATAAAGCTTTTTTTGGCAATGTTTAAGGTATAAACGATATAAATTAGATGAATTCGTTCAATACTAGTAACGCTAAGGATAACATAATATAATAATGCACAAATAACATTATTGCAAATAGTAAAACACATGCAATCTTTTTACTCCGGGTTATGCTTAACACTGGATTGCTAGTTTATTACCCTGCTTAGTAACTATACGTATGCAACAGCTCAGACTAAAAGGAGGTAGTGTACTCTTAAAAGGATTAGCGTCAATGTCCCTATCAATTTATTATCGGCCAGCACGTAATGAAATCGAAAACAGATACGAGGGGGATTTGGATAACTTAATTAAACGCATTGGCCATGCGTATCCAAACGACGACACGACACCAGTAACACAATCTCCTAAGCATTAACTGTACACGAATCCCTAATACATGTTATAGGAAAGGACGTAATGAAGGGTGGTGTACAATTACGGCTATCATGCGTTACGATAAAAACTTACAAGGGTTCCCGCGTTATTTCTGCCCCGCCGGTGCGGTGGCATGAAATGCTAGCGTGCGTGCGTGACCTAAGGTGCTACTCAACGGGAGACTTTTTCATTGCCCGCAAATCCTTGGGCAACGAATTTGGGAAAATGAATGCCCTGCCGAAAAGCGTTCATGTAAACCTTATCGCGGGCGGTTTACAAACGCTCGAGATCAGTATCGAAAGGGTAATTAAGCGTGATGCTTAATTGCTTATTTTGCATCGGGGTTTGCTCTTTCCGGGGCCATTTAAATAAGTGGCGATGTGTAATGTTCAAACAAGGGTGATTTATTTTGGTACTTAAATTTAGGGCACCCTGCGCTTTTCCTCGATCTCTCGCACTGCTCATTTACCAGCTCCTCAATGATTTAAGGAGGTTCAACTTATCTTCCATATACTTCATTCTCCCCTTTATTTGACGGAGATGAGTACTAATACAGGGTTAAGTTTATTGCGTGCAAAATGCAACATAACTAGTAACCATGAATACGTAGAAATACAGCACAATGGATGAAAAATTGATTTTTTGGACATCCTGACAGCAAATGGGCCGTAACAATCATCCAATAGCTTCTTACTGTTGGGGACGTGCACATTATTCAAATGGCATATCAAATAAGGATAACATTATTTTCTGTTAATGCCAAGGAGCCTAGGTACTCACTAAGGAAAACGTACATGTTATCAGCACACGACAAAATTAGTGCTACGCATTTGTTGCTACCGAATGCGATGCTCATAAGTTAAGTACTAGACGTGCAAGGTTGCTTGTTTTAAAGGCGGTTTTGATTTGGAATCAGTTGCAATAACCTGTAAGAAAGTTTCGTACTCGTAGAAGAACAGCTAAAATATTTTGGCTTTCTAGTTGATGAGAATTTGTCAACGACAACCATAAAGTGTCTCACTGATAACACAGTTTTATATTCAAAGATGTTTAATCTAATTGATTTCTTTTAACGAGAATATATATGTTACACAGGATTTTATTTTAAAGTCTGCTTTTCTTAAAGCTTGTAAGGACTGAGATTAGATGGCGTAAACTTTATATTTTAAATGACCGCAGAAGTTAAAAATCCAATGTAATCAAGTCCCGTGATTTCGCAGGACACTTATTGAAGCCTTCACTTTGAATCAATCGATACCGAAACCTTTCATTTCGAAACTGCTAACGGCTAACGCATAATGTAGAGGAACTCTATCCAACTGAAATCTCAACTCAATGATAATGTAATGATCCTCATTCCCTATAATTTTGGCCAATATTGGAACAACATAACTTTGAGACAGATTCCAGTAAATTTTTCCCGTCATACTGACAACTATAATAAAGAGTGTTCAAAAACAAAAATAAACGTATATAGAGGATTTTGATTTGTGATTCATGGAACGGGCCCAGACTGGAAACAGAAAAATAAGGGCAATTATGAAAATTAACAGTACAATTTAGCAAAAATAGATGTATAAACACAAGTGCAGTGGCGGGGCTCGTTGGCTCTCAAGTCGGGTAGGCGACACTTGATGATCACAGTAGGTTGTTACGTTTTGGTGGTGTTCAACGATATACCATGATGCCATTACCTGGATTGATGCCAGAACTAGGTACCGAGAAGCCGAGTACGTCCGATATTCATGGCATTGGTGTGGCGAAGAGTGCTACGCCACTTGTCTTTAAAGGTGCTCTAGGAAGCGAGCCAAAATAAAACCAAGTTATAGGCGGTCGAGTGGAGTCGCCTACTCTCATAATACACGTTTACACGGTTACAAAATTTCCAAACGAGATGGGGTGTGAAATGAAGTATTAATACTGGCACAACAATAAATATCGGAAAATCTTATATTAGAGCCGCCACTGTTTCAGTAATGAATTATTTATTCGCTTATTAACTCACAAGATTCCAAGTAGTCTTCACTGAGTTCTGAGTTCTTCACTGAGATAGACGAATTTTATATGAATGAAATTTGTAATATCCAAGAACTTTGGATAGTAGATCTCAAAACTCCTGACTCTGCAGACAATGATCTGATCCTCAATAATGCGCGATAAGGTAGGCAAAACCCTGAACTTGTATCGCCTCGATTCTAACACGAAAAATAGACTGTCTACAAAATAAATTTAAGACATGATTTGTCGCTAACTATACAGTCAAAAAGAAAACCTAACTACAAAAATATTTTAACGGACCTTAATCTAAAATTCTGTACAACTCCTTTAATAATAATTATATGCTGCTCATATTTAGAGGTTGATGCGGCACGAATGAAACAACAGTTTAAAGTCAAGCGTCCTTCCTAAATATAAAATTGGCATGTTCAGGTGTGTATAAAATGAGACAAAATGTCCACAACGCCGGCGGCTTGCCTTCGGTATGTCACTGGGTATATTAAATGAGATTAATACATGAAGTAGAAATCCGCAGCAAAAAAGGAATATTTTGAGATATCGTGGAAAATGGTTTTGTAGTAAATATGAAATGGGCAGGGCTCCGCATAAGGTGAATGAATTACACAAGTAAATGATATTGTGAAACAATCATTTCCGCAAAATAATTTAGAAAGTTCAAATAAGGTATATCGGCAGGTAAGCTGCCATCTTTAGCAGATGCTAAAGTAAGCATCTTCTCGAAGCTCTTGGGTGGGCTTAATGGAAGATCTGTCGAAATATTTAGTGAAAAATATAGATTTAAGTTATACGTAACCTCAGCTTGAAATTCTATTAATTTTAATTATCCCTATTGTGCTAGTAAATAATACTGGTCAAAGCGGTTAGAAGCACGAGAGTAATATAATAGATTTATATAAAGTTCAGTATCGGAATTCAATCACAATGAAATTGGGCAATGAATACATGCTGTATTTCACAACTAAATTAATAATCACTAAACGATTTTAAGAGAACAATACCATTTAAACTAGCAGCTGCATAATGCGCACTAGCTCAAATGGTACCTAGAATTTGCAAGGCATTTAGGTAAGCTTTGTGATGTATTTCCGTTAAGTTCAATTTTATGACATTTGCTGCAGCAAATTTGTCCTCCTCTATTCCCACGCAGATATTTATTATTTATTATCATCGTAGTATATTTTGTAAGCAGGTATTTCTGCAATTTATATTACATTAATTACTACGGCACTCATACGGTAGGTGTGAATATATGCTGCTATAAAATATAGATAAGTAGAGGATTATTTTAATGTAATTTGTACGAAAACAGTAATGCACGACCGCCCAACAAGATTTGCAAATAGCTACTCCCAATTACTTTACACTGGTTGTTTGTGTAGCAACTGAAGATATTTATTGTTTTCAATCATATAATTATGTTTCACTGCTAGTTCCTAATATAATTAAAAATACCTTGTAGGTAGATATAATTCACAGCGAAAAATTACGTCGACTCCTAGCTACTCCAGTACAGTCTTGGGAAGCTGCGGGGGTGATAACCTTTGGTCCACAAAGTCCACGTAGTATTCCTTCCCGGTATTAAAAAAATAACGAGGTCACGTTCCAGGCCCATTCTGTTCGTGCCATAGCTTGCAGGTCTTAGATAAGTAATACAAATAGCACAATGTATATGAAGGACCTTTACATCAAGATAAATTTGTACTAAAGGGCGGGACACGCCCTGTCTTTTAAAATCTGAAAACATAAACTAATACTTAGTCCGGAAATAAGTACAAATTAACCTAATACAATCCAAAAGGCTTTGCCCTTGAGGCCTCTGAAGACTTTCAGTTTTTGAATAACCAAGCAGGTGCTTTTGACGCAATTTATTGCTTCCGCTTTGTAGACGAGACCGGGCCATTGTACCCAGGTGTGATGTTAGAGTATCGCTATGAAACGCAGTATATATTCTTTTTAGGTTAGCAAACTTGGAAAACCTCTTAGAGGTACCTAATTGGATATTTTTAATGTTATTTTTCGCCCTTGCTATTTATGTTAGGCATAATAGTGCTCTATCCAAACTCGACTCCTTCGTGAACATCAATAAACATTATATTATGTTGTGGGGAAACCAGCGCCTGCGGTTTAGGCAACCAGACTGACGTTCGAACAGTTGTCTATAAGTTTGTTGTGTTAAAAAAGTTCCATCATAGATATAAATATTTGTTGGTCGATGTATTAGCGTTACGAAAACCTTGAGGAGGTATTATGATTTGAATAGCGGTGAAGTAAGCGACCCAAGTATTTTGTGGTGACTGTAGTAGGGTATAGTGTTTTTAACAGTGATTAGCTAAATTAATAGTATTAAAGATTAATGTATTTCAGTACTAACTCATAAATAAAGAAAGTTAAGTCACGTAGACGTAAAAGTAATGGTAATGTATCTGAAAGAAATTGAGAATACATTCGCTAATATCTCTAGGGACGTCTTCCCGGCAATGGTCCACTTCCTATAACAGATCAAGAAGTCATTCAGTGGCGGTTCTGTGATTTTCACTTGGAAGTCTATATAGCAGGGGAGAGGTGAGTCCGAAAATGATCAATCCTGTTCAGTTTCAATTAACTAAGATTACTTGTTATCCAATCACCACCGGTGGGCAATCACAACGCTTCTCCCCGAGCGCCTTAACTCCTGCTTATTGGGAAAGTATCGTTGGCGGCGTTGCCATCCCAGCGATCGAAGTTCCTTACACTGATTTCAATACAGGAAAGGCTCCCGCCAATTCGTGTATGCTTGGAATTTTATCTGGTTCACTTGGAATATGTAATATCAATGCCAATTATACAAGACTTGTGGGAAAAAGATTAAATCAAGCGCATATATAGAAGCGTATGGCCCATTGAAAGGTATAGTACGGAAGTACAAAACACAACAGCTAAATTGAACTATAGAATATAACATAAATAAATCATTACGAGTATTGTTATGTCGTACGGGCTCGAAAAAATGGGGATTTCTGACTGACAAAACTGTACTATTATAACACTACTGATTCAGTAAACCAACTATCATTAACACGATGCCGCACTAACTATCGTCTAATAATAATCCTAAATTCCCGTCATTCCATTCACCTTTTGAATGTGAATGTTTGTAGGTTTGCGATGTATAGTACTACTATATTATGAATAGTCAGTTACAAGCTTAATGAAACTAGACGACCTTCTAAGGTATTTAGGAGACCTTTATGTGTCGGCTGTAGTGGGATTATTTACTATATAAGAACTGAAACATTATCATATAGCAACACTGTCTAGGGTAAGCACAAAAGCACGTTGGTGGATGCATGGATTGTTCACGAGGTTGTTGCGTACTGTCCTTCGGGCCTAACCTAAAACTAAAATCCAAGCCTGACACAATTTCAAATTTTCCGCGTAAATTAATTATCATTTAAAGGGATCTGCGTTTTAAGGTCATCTTAATAGTTATATAATGTTTGCTGTCACTCTAAAGCTGCGTCGTACAGATCGGATTTGTAATAGTGCTGATGCCCTAAGCGCCATTTAAGCTAGGTGGGCTATAATGCGATAATCGCTTACGACCCAGTGCAGCCTGCTGTCGATGAACCGGGGAAGCCACTCCGTGAGCAAGGTGTAAATAAAACATCTGCCTTGATCTTAAAGCTCTTCAGTTAAGGATACAAAGTAAATTGACCGAAGCAGAATGTAGCCTCAGGGCTGAGTGTATCAGCTTGTAAGTGGTTATAGTAGTATAGCCTGCCTAGCTCGCAGAGTTCCGCTTAGATGGCGCTGAAGGCATCCGCTCTCTTATACAATTATGGGAAATATCTGGAACAAACGTTGGTCCTCAATTTACCGAACAGCTCAATAAGTGCCATTGATAACGTACCCTACCACAATACGCAAACAAATACCGCACATTCAACGAATTAATGGCCAAATGTTTATTTTTATTTTTATTTCTATTATATAAATAATATATAATCAATACCCATTTAAATAAAACCATAAAACACTACAAATTTAGCAATTCTTTCTAAAATCATGGACAATTCGGATTTGAACCTTTCGAATCTATAAGGATGTTTCTACATCATCAACAAGTGTATTATTTAGCTATACTTGAGACACGATGTCTGGATCATGATAAAATGACTGACATTAAGAGACGGCTAGCTCAGCAGGATTGGTCAAGGTTATATACTATTATAGATGCCAATGCTGCATACAACTATTTCCTAAGCACCCTGACATCAATTATTAACATTGTAGCACCTAAAAAGCTAATTAAGCTATCCAGCAAAGGGAAAAAGAGTTGGATAAATAATGAAATAAAGAGGATATGTAGATTGAAACGTCAATTGTTTGAGGGCATGATAAATGGACATGTGAGTAAAGAACTTTACAAAGCATATTGTGTGCATGTGAAAACCACTATACAGCTTACCAAATTGGATTTTAACACTGATTACATTCAGAACTCATCAAACAAAGTTCGAGCAATGTGGAATGTGGTAAAAACCATTACAACAAGGGGTAAAAATGAATTTTTTAACGTGCAAAATTTAGAAATGCAACCTGATAATGTTACCAAACAACTGACTACCGTAAATAAACATCTGATAGACATGGCCGGGTGTCAACCACAAAAATCAAAGAATAAAGCTACATTCAAAAACAGATTACAACATAGTATGTACATGTATGAGGTAGATACTCAGGAAATAAAAGCCATCATATATAAGCTTAAAAATTCTTCAGCCATTCCACATGACGATATACCCATCAAACTAATAAAATATTGTGCAGGCGAGTTAACACCTCTCATCACATACTTGATTAATCTAAGTTTAAATCAGGGAATATTTCCAGATGAACTTAAAAAGTCAGATATTATGCTTATCTTCAAAAAAGGTGACAAATCACAGATTAACAATTACAGACCTATATCAATTCTACCATATATGTCAAAAATTTTTGAAAAAGTCATCCATTACAGATTAACAAAATTCTTATGCAAGAACAATATTTTAAGCACATTGCAAAATGGATACATTGAGGGTAGATCTACGAACAGAGCTATTTATCAGGTGCTGGAAGACATTATGCAAGGTATCAACAGAGACGACCACACTTTTGGGATCTTCATGGATTTATCCAAAGCATTCGACAGTGTTGACCATAACTTATTAATATGTAAACTGGTAGACATTGGTATACGAGGCATTCCAAAGCAGCTAATCGAATCTTATTTGACAGATCGAAGACAGCGTGTTGTACAACGGAATCCAGTTACAGGACAAACAAGTGTCTCTGAATGGGAAACTATTAAGACAGGTGTGCCTCAGGGATCTATTCTTGGTCCGATCCTATATCTCGTCTATGTTAACGAGGTACCTAAAATTATAACCGATCACACCACGGTCTTTTTTGCAGATGACACATCGTTAATAGTAAGACTTCCTAAAGATAAAGATAATGCCTGCATAGGTAGTGAACTAGAACGCTGTATATGTGCATTTGAAACTTGGTTTAATGAAAATGCCCTAAAGTTGAACATTAGTAAAACGCACCTAGTTCGACTTGGAACACAAAAGGTTACTGCAAACGTTTTCAGTTATAAAGATGTAAACCTGGAGCCAGCAGCATGTGTCAATTTTCTTGGTGTTATAATTGATGAACAGTTGAACTGGAAAGCCCACATTGATTATCTATAAAAAAAAATTTCTAAGTTTCAGTATGTTTTGAGAGTCCTGGCAAGCTCTGTAGGTGTAACTGCGGCTCTTAGCGCATACTATGCTTATATACACTCAAACATAAGATATGGTATCATGTTCTGGGGAGTATCAGTAAGGGCTGAAAGAATCTTTGTCCTACAGAAGAGCTGTCTTCGTTCCATTTTTGGCCTAAAACGGACACAAACTTGCAGAAATGTTTTTCGTGAGCGCGGTATACTTACTCCCGCTAGTTTGTATATTTACGAATGTGTGTGTTTCTTTAACCTAAATTATGAACTAATTAGTGGCAATGAAGTAAAACACATTTATAATACTAGGGCCCCGTTGCACAAAGCGTGGTTAACCAGACCCCCTGGTTAACACGCGGTTAACCAGCCGTTGCCATGGGCTCCACCAATGAAGAACCCTTAAAAAGAACCGTTTCCATGACAACTGCCCCTTGACCGCGTGTTAACCAGGGGGTCTGGTTAACCACGCTTTGTGCAACGGGGCCTAGATGTGCTGAACAGAAATATCTCGTCTTACCACAAACTAAAAGAGCATTGGTACATAAAAGTGTCATTACAAGTGGCTTAAAAATATTTAATCACTTACCTTTAAACGTGAAAGCCTTAAACATTACTCGTTTTAAAAGTTGTGTGCGGCGTCATCTTGTGAGAAACACCTTTTATCATGTAGTTGACTATTTTAGTTGTACCGATTTTGAATTGTGATATCCATACCTAATATGACATGTTCTATGCTAATGCATTATGAATAAATTATTATTATTATTATTATTATTATTATTATTATTATTATTATTATTATTATTATATTTCCATCACTAAAACTAATTTGTACGAATTCTGTGGATAATCTGCAGGTTCAGCGACTTCAATATTTCACGTCGTTTTGGCAACACCGACTGTAGTTTAGAAACTGGCTACGCGAGTGTAATCCAGCGGTCGGTCAGTAAGCGAAAAGAAACTTGGGCCCGAGCTTCAAATCCGCACAGTTCAGCTAAATTCCAGTTATTTTGTGCTCACCAGGGACGGACAATCGATACGAAACACATAAATTATGATGTATTTCGGAAAACGAACAATAGATGAATGCATTCACGAATAGACCAAGGTTTAATGTGCATGAAGCTTTTGAGCCCTCCGCATTGAGAATTAAAGGAAATGGAACGGTATTTATGTATTCGGTCTGGTTATTGATGGAACCATAAAAGTGCTGGGTACATACATCAAAGCGCAATGGCCCTATTACTGGTTTATAGCAGTTATTGAAATGAACTGCACCATCATTATCAATAGTACAGCTTCACGTATTGCTAGGGCTGAATTGGAGCACAGGTGCGTTTGTGTTCCCTGCACACAAAAGCATCAGGCGCCTTTTTCTTTAATTTCAATATTTCGCGTATATCGCGCACATATAAGCAGTATTAATTAAAAATTGCCATGAAATACCCTCATTACTATTGATTGAATGGAGGAAAACTAAATGAAGTGATTCGAAATAAAATAAAAGGCTGGGACTGTCTTTAAATATACAAGTATCCAGTGTACACTAACGATCTCCGAATCAATAATGAATTATGAAGCATTCCTGATGCAATATATTTGCATAATCTGTAACTACAATTGTGGATGCTGCTAATAATGTATAAATAAAGTCAAGAATACAACTCTATGCCTTCTGTACATTAGGTGATTTCCTTTCTCAATCCATATCATGTTGTGTTCCCTCAAATTCAAACTAGTTAACATTGGCCGTATTTACAGAATGCCACTGAAGATGAGTTGCTTTTATTTTTGCATACGCAAATGGTAAAATAAATAATCACTAACACAGGTGCTCAATACTCAACCGCGGAATAGAGAAAATGATGCCACTGGTTCTTAGAGATTCAGACTCTACAGGACACGGCAAGCTTCTAAATGAGGTTTAATTAAGAAGCTGTACTCATGTATGCTAGATAAGAGATAGCATGTGAAGCTGGAGATTGTTTACACAAGGAATCATAACTTAAAACTTTTTTTCTGGACMTATMACAAACACATGATTTGCTAAATACTAGTTGAATCATCTGTTTATATATAACTCAGTACCCCAAGAACACATGTTAAATAACTAAGAAAAGGACAAATCGCTGCGGAAGGCCTTTTTGAAAGCTTTATGAAAAGAAATTGTCAGCTTGTMTTCCTATTGATGTGAAGCCGATTCTTCCTCTACATTAATATATGAGCGAGCAAACACCTTATCACAACAGTTATTACACTTAAATAAAATCATCTTGTCCAGAAGATWTTTTTCGTTAACATTAGGTAGCAGTCTGGTTTAAATAATGCGTATCAGAATACAATACAACTCGGTTGAATGAGTCTAGTAAGTGAAAAGATTTTGGAAAAGTGAAATGTGTMTGTGATCTAACAATGGAAATAATTCGGATCTCCATAAAAATATTTGGTATTATTAAAACGCATGTCTATGCTGTGCTGTCTACACCTCAACCAACCGCAGATAGATCTATTTCGCTGTCATTATATGTAGCTCAACAGTGCTATTATTATTAAGCAACTTCTGTATCGAATACATTATGGAAAACTTGAATGAAATACTTATATCGAGTACTTGTATGAATATTTGTATCGAATACTTATACCAAATCGAATGCATGTATATAATACTTATTTGGATACGTTGTGGAATAAGTGTATCGAATATTTGTATCAAACACAGGGTTTCTATAAATGATTCATGCAACGCGGGCGGCGTTGATTTCTGAATTCTTGGTGCCGCCTTTTTGTAACTGCTGCCAAGGTAAAATATGCACGGCGATAGAACTGAAGGTTGCATATCAGTGACAGACCACAGCTTCGAAATGTGCGCTTCCTGCAACACTAAAGTTACGAGTAATTATCCCATAAAACACTACAAAATACATTGAAAATACACACTCCCAAACGTTCTCTTATTATTAAAGTATATCAAATAATTAAAAAATCGACTGATGGCAAGTGTACGTCACTTTCCTGCAAATTGATTTAATCGATAATTTTCATATGCGCCTTAGATGCATAAATCATTTATAGAAAGCCTGTAGAACTGTGGCAAATAGAAGACATTTAAATAACAACTGCCAAATTTCGCGAGAGCGGAGAAAAGTGCACAACGAAGTTCCTAAGTTCGGAATAAAACATCAAAAGCAGTCGAACAGTGTTTTCAATCTAGCAGCACAAGTATACATTCGACTCAGTCTCTCTTTCCAGAACGTGGTTTTTAAGCTCGACAAAGTGTCTACTTAGAGATCTAATATTTATAAAAAAAAAACGTAAATTAAATAATCATTATTTGAAACAAACTCGAAAAGATCACAAATATAGATGTAATTAAAAGAGCAAAATAAGCGAGAGCAAACAGTTTATTTGTTCAACCGCTCAAACAAAAAAAAATCTACTATAGGAAAATTAAGCAAAAACAAATCGAAAACCACACAGCATCCAACTTTGGAGTCGGGGCAACAGGAACGACATTTTTTATACATCATCATAGAAACTTAACAATTATGGTTTGCAGGCTGCCACTGGGCTTTTCAACTCGATGACAATGAGTGATTGCAGACCCGTCGATCATAATTTTATTGTTTCTTTAAAAGAGTTGAGCACATCGTTTTCTACGTTTTCGCTATCATTCTCTGGAATGTTAAAAAGGAAGCATTACCCAGTATCTAATGCAGTTCTGACTAGTACTGATATCTAAAGAAAAAAAAGATCACACAAAAATTATTAAAATGGTAGTTATCTGCTAAGACAATACAATAATTCAATTTAGCTCTATACAAAGTGTTAAAGCAATTAAAATCACATCATCAATCTCACGTCAAATTAAAAACAAAAGTGATTTGACAATTTTTGCTGTCTTTCATTTCATTTGTTGATACTTGATTACTGAAAATTAAGATCAATTAGACTTGGCCTATCAATTCATACGGCATAAAACTGGCCAAAAATATATAAGTATACAAAAGCCTTTAAGCGCAGCTTAGACCTAAGTGATTCGCTGTGACAGCCAGCAAATTGTGCATTGAGGTGTTGAAATATCAACAATTGGCTTAGGTCCATATCGGTGGAAATCTTTGTTACAACTAGCGAAAGGTTAATATGCCTTTATAATCCAAATGGGCCATACTAGATTAGGAGAGTATGATCCATATTGAGGTGATTTTTAAGAGTTCCATAATCAACGCTTAATCCTTAAACCACGCATTATATTCTAGATTTGGCTACCCGATTTTGGTTAATCGCTCATCAACAAGTAGGTACGTCATGCCTATTTTCCTTCAAACACCAAGATAATTCCAATAATCAAACATCAAAAATCAGTTGATTGGTTGAATAGCAACTGCATTTACTTTAAATCAATAGGCAAGCTCTAATCTTTATTTGTACTCAATGTGTATCGATAACACTTTTATCCATTTTATAAAATCTACATAATTGGCATTGACTTTCCATTTAGAACCGTGAATAAAATTTATGTTATATTTAATATATAATGTGTATTAGATGCTGAAATTTACTTCACCCTGCTTACTGGTGTATCCAATGGTTCTGGCGCAATCATCCAAAAATAAACCCAATGTTATGCTTTCACCGTTCGTTGCTTATTTATACAATACTAATTACGAACCAAACCTCCTGTAATCATCGTTGGGTTCAAAAAGCGCACAATTAACCCAATTAGAATGGAAATGGCCCGTTGCCCTAGGCAAGGTTTCTGTGCGCCCACCCGACTTGAAAATTTTTTGTTTTCTCGTAATTGCGTTTTGTCGAGCTTTGCTCGCGGAAGCAACAAGGAGCTCGCCGAATCGAGGACGTTTGCAGCGCCGAATAACGAAAACCTTAAAATAAAAATGTACCTGCCGCAAATTTAATCTAAAGATCAAAAGAAATCCGGCGTGCTTGAGATGCACTTAGCGGTGTAAAAGTTATATTAGAGTGTTGTAAAACGCCGTTCTGGGGCAGGAACTTCCACTTTATGTTAACGAAAGCCGCAAGTATGCTGCGGTTTACAGCGTTGTAACGTCTACTACGACGGTTCGGTTTAATCGAGTTAGAGAAAAGGAACTCTTGTGACGACGTAGCACAACGTGTCAAGCTGCTACTAAAAGTGAAGAGGCAGCAAGTTCTTATACCGTTCCGACAAAAAGATTTATCTTTCGGGTTTCTCGGTGAGCGGAATAACGAGCTTGTTAGGGGTGACACTGTACTCGATCTATAAATATKGCAAATAATGCAAATGTGGTTAAAGTTTTTCATAACATACATGCTGCAAATGGAGTACAATTAAAAATTGTCATTCAATCAATTGAAAATTACTAAACAGGGTCCTTAATAAAGCTGGTCATCAAATAATTTATATAGCTAATGTAGCTCTCCAGGTACAGAAGTTGAGTGAAAGAAACCTTGCCTACTGTTCATAAGTCCATAAATAAAAATAATGGAAGGAACACTATGGAATACTCTTTTAGAAATGCGCATGTAAATGATCAATAAAGACAGGGTACATGAAAATTAGAATGGGCAAGGAATGTAAAACAATTAATTCTGTTGTGAATAGTACTGTAGGGAAGTTTCACCACTTCAGTATAGGTCTACAAATCATGATCTCTTGTGTCATTTGAAAATAAGAAAACAAATAATGGGTGCATCATGTGCAAGCTTAATGAGCTGCTATATACAAATCCAAACAGTAATATKTATTACTTGGGCACTGAAATAAGAAATCCGTAGTTTCGAATGCTCCTATATTCAACGATTACGAGTACAGACTAGATCAATACGTAGTAGATGATCCTGGCGTATATGACAATAATAATACAATAGATGCGATAAAACCGTAAACAACAAGATTTGAAAGTAACTGGTTCCACTGCCTTGGTGGGAAGACGCCTGCAGATTTTAAATGAAGTATGGAACTCTCAACCCTTCCTCAGTTCACATGCTCTGCGTGTTACCTATCCATCGAGTTAACGAGAGGCCGCGAAACAACTGCTCACAAGATTGACAGCAGCACACGCAGCAGAATAAAATAAAAGATAAATTCTTCCTTATTTGACCGTCGTCTCTGGAAAAGGGTATACAGGATGTTTCACGAATGACCCTGACGAAATTAAAAATGAAACCCAAAATACATTCTCATAGGCAATTAATTTTACATAATTGTATTATTTTAAATATAAATTGGGAATCCATGACGGCTAAGCGCTATGGTTCCTGTCACTGAATTTATTAGAAGTCAAAATGTATTCAAATGATGATAAAACAGATATGATTTTGATTTATGGTGAATGCAAGAAAAATGCTTCCGCTGCTGCATGTTTATACAGACAACGTTTTCAAAATAGAAGAGCTCCTGCCGATACAATTTTCAAGAGACTTGAATTAATTTTAAGGACAAACTGGCCACCACTGAAAAAGTCAAGAGAAAGAACAGCAACAGGCCCTGACAATGAAATTAGAGTATTGGAAATGATTGACGAAAATCCTCATATTAGTCAAAGGGTAGTCTCTAGAGCAACCGGTATTAATTAGTCTGTCTTTAGTACAGTGAATAATTAAAGGCAATTAATTTCATCCATATTACTTGCAACTGGTTCAGGCCTTAAAGGAGACAGATTATCCTAAAATACTGACTTTTTGTAACTTTTTTCGGGAACACCAAAATTTGAATGTGAGATTTTATGATAACATTTGCTTCTGAGATGAAGCAAGATTTTCTAATAATGGTGGAGTTAACAAACATAACATGCATTATTATGCGCAAGAAAATCCACGTTGGATTCGAGAAGGACATTTTTAAACTATCTGCTCGTCGAATGTCTGGTGCAGAATATCGAGGAATCAAATTGTTGGGCCTTATTTTAAACTGCAACACTTATCTAATTTTTTTAAGAAACATTTTACCGGTACTTCTCCAAAATTGTATATTTACAAGTAAGACAAGATCTGTGGTTCCAACAAGCTGGAGCACCTGCGCATTATCATAGAATAGTGCGAAATCATCTTGATTTGGTTTTGCCTAACCGATGGATAGGAAGAGTTTCGATTAATCCTTGGCCACCGAGAAGCCTGGACCTTACTACCCCTTTGGATTTTTTTTTCTGTGGGGAATGGTAAAAGAGCAAGTATACCAAACACCAATTGAAAGTGTAGAACATTTAGAAAATAAAATACGTGATGCATGTAGATCCATCACTTCAGAAATGTTAATGCATGTTAAAAGATCGTTTTGGGCACGAATTCAAGCTTGTGAAAGCAGCGGAGGGCGACATTTTGAGCATTTATTACATTAATGTTATTGAATAAACATTTTTCAAAATTAAAATTTGTTTTACAAAAAAATTGTTCTACAATACCGACTTTACTTAAAGCAAATGATTGAAGTTTATGTCAAAATTTACGAATTTATACAGCTCTCTATGTTTTATATTTTTTTTAAGACGATGAACAATTATCGATGTTACCTCTGCAAATGTATTTTGGGTTGCACTTTTAATTTCGCCAGGGTCATTATTATTCGTGAAACATCCTGTATATACTGTAGCGATTTTCTTATAAACGATAAATAAGTGTAGAGCTCTCAGGTTTTTGACCGTCTGTTTTGCAATGCCATTAAATGAGGGGTTACACTGATTCCAACGCGTTTCTAATAGGAGTAACTTAACGCGAATACTTCCCGCAGAGCTAGTTTCATGGGACTGCTGCTGGTTCCAACTAGGATAACCCCAGATAGTTCCCGTTCAAGACCTGATGAGTACAACTACTCAGGCTTCCGCTGTTAGCTGCAAAGTCGCTTTATGAACAGCCGCACGAGAGCCTTTACCAAGTCATTTTCCTAGGACCGAAGACTGAAGCTGAAAAATAGGCTTTCATATTGACTATCTCAAACCAACGTACGTTATCTGATACACCGATGCCGTCCCCATTGTTCCGTCGTCGTGGCCCACAGTCGATCCAAGTTGTTTATGTACTACTAACATCACCAAGGAAATATTTCATTCATTCATTTCTCTCATTGCGTGTTTTACTTTTGGTAAAGGCTGGACAGATATAGAAGCGTTTCTAAACGGAAAGTGTACTAAATACATAATGGAGTTTCTCATAATTGATGGGCAGTCATATAAATCCGGGAACATCAAGCACTGCAATATGGGGAGCTTCCATACCCCTTAAAGTCAAATAGCTAATTTAAAACAATTGCGGGTATTGTTGGAAAAGTTGTAAAACGTTATGTGACGGATCCACTGCAAATGACAACCAAAGGTAATAACTACTAAAAAAAAGTCATCTGTCTTGGTTGGCAAGCCGGTTTTTAGAGCTCATAAAACGAAGGATACTGACTTGCCAACCAACATAGACAAGACACTCTAGGTACGAAAACATACAAACAACTGAAGTAATAAATAKAGCACAAAAGTGCACGAAGAACCAGCTYATMGGCGACTACGGTCTATTGCACTTAACAACGAATAAATGCAATTGAAGTTATATGAATTAATAAGGAAAAAATCAGGCGCTAGTTGTAATTACGCTTATCACAATTTAAATATAATATGCGCAAAACTGCAACAAAATGCTTTCCGCAGACTAGTGGTAACATACGTTAGAAGCCACAAAGCAATATTATCTGAGCAAATAGCAGCGTTTAGTGCATTTGTACCGCAGTATATTAAACACTTTAATGTACCCTAGAGATATAACCAAATGTAAGCGCTGTCACATTCTCCTTATTTTCTTGCTACCATAAAGCAGAAACACAATAGTGTTTGCAGCTGTGGATACCTCCTGTAATGTTAATTAATTTACTAGCCCGTAACCGGAGCTTGTTTGCCTTTTACAACTTTTCATTTTAAGTTGGTTTAATGCTCTCATTAGTGTTAACCATAAAGCAGGGCACTGTTCAAACGGAATAAAATAAATACCTTGCATGTATTACACTTTGTTATGGATAGTGCATTATGCAGTCCACTTATAGTGTATTGTAGTAAGCTTTTAATTAAATGCAGAAAATGCAGCAGAGAACCGGTTAATTATAAAATGACGCATTCCCAACACCCGCAAACAAGTTATCTTATTTTTCAGAAGATTTTCTAATCATAATCTGTTTGACAGTACGCCATGAACATATCATCCGCAAAAATAAGTTCCGCGTTGAAAGAATGCACAAAACTGAAAGAAATGTAGCTGAGTGGATTTGATAAGGCGGTGTGTAATATAAACACCATAATATGTAAACTTTAATCAAACCATCGCAAAGAATAGAATTAATGACTTATGAATTCAGACAACGGTTGAAGTATTCATCTCCGTAAAATTTTTGCACCTAGAATAAATAATACACACTCATTACAAGCTTTTCATATTACGCTTATGATAATTAAATCACAATGCAGAAGAGGAGGTCTTTGCTTGATATTCTTTCGATAGGTAGGTGTTGTTTCATGCGACAATCGTAGTTTTTAGACGTATCAGATTTTGTTTGCATTGCGTATAAATTGTATGCACCACACAGTATTATATTCAAATTTCCTTTAACTTACAAATAATACAGACCAAATGTTATTATATATTTAAGTCACCTGCAAACATGTATTTATTAATAAACAGTAATAACAGAGGGGGTCACAGATTAGTCGTTTGCAGACCTTCTGAAGTAGGTATTTTACACGCTACCTCGCTCAAACAGATAATATGAGAACAAGTTAAGAAGGGTTTCTTCAAAATTTTTAGATTTATGTTTAGCAAATGGAACATAATGAATAGCATGTGCGAGAGCTTTTCCAAAGTCAATGTAGGTTGCTCTCTCTTGAATTTTCTGATTTATGCAATCGGCAAGAAATTAGCTAAAAAAACCAACTTACCGTACATAAATGCATAAATTCTGATGGTACGTTGAAATGCAGTTTTGGCGGTAAAGATATGCAATTCCATGGCGTCTCCAAATAAAGTTAAAAGTACTTGTATAACTAGTTATTTCTTAGAAAGTAATTTCGTCCACAAGAGAAGAAGAAGAAGATGCTGCTATTTCATAATTGTAGAAAGATCCATATCTTCTGTGAGGTGGCATTTTATAAAACACAGTACTGTTGTTGAAAAGTAGTGAGGCTTTCGTCCCTACCTCAGACTTCTATATATCCTTTTATTATATGTTAACCTCTGGCTATGGTGACACAACTCTAGCAAAGACGGTGATAGGTCAGTCCAGGTCATGGCATAGGGATGCGGATGGCAACAAGGACTAACCGAGATCCATATACAAACACTCCGATACAACTGTTCAAGAGGAAGTTAAGATCGATGTACCAGAAGCTATATGAATCGTTATTGAAGCGGTTGAATTATCAAAGGCGCATCGCATTTAAGGTATACTGAGGGAAACACCAAGAAAAAGCTTTACTGCAGGTGCACGTGCAAAAGCCTGGCTTAAGTTATCTACATATTTCTAAACCGTAAGGACTACCTGTTGTTAAAACGAAATTTAATTTTCTACCTGTTGTAAATTCACACATGATAAATAATTTACACACGAGATCTTTTACAATCTTATGGAGAGATTTGAAATTATTTGAAACATATTTTGTCACTGTATATGCGCATGATTTATAATTTGAAAATAACTGAAACAAGATATGCGAGAAAATAATCTTGGTAAAATCCACTACAGCTAACAAATTAGCGCTCTAATGCCAGAAATACAAGCTTGAACCACACCTTCTGCTTAAATCCATTGCCTCCTTGTAACCAACGGCCACATCATCATGAGGAAAGCCTCGGCCTACAGCGCCCCAATAACAGTACTATACGCCACAGTGCGCATTGTATCCCAACTCAATGCGTCCTGTAGGCTACCGTCCAGCACACACGCCAGCAACTGGAGCATACTATTAGACCTCACAAGGAAGTAACTAGCAAGCTTCAGACGACAAAGCGAAAACAGGCACGATACGTTAAACGGCAAGGCACACAAATCCAAAACGGCACAAGGGTCAAAAACGAACTGGCATGGGCAGTGGAAAGCAGAGACTGCTCACCCAGGCAGGCGAAACAAAGGAGACAAGCCCAACTGCATGCGTTGAAAAGTCACGGCCAACATTAGGTAACCTAAGTCAGCAACTCAGCAAAGCTATGACCAACGGACGTAGAAAGGCAGCATGCAGTCAGTTTAGGGCATTAGCTGGACACCCCGGCAAGTTTCTAACAATCCACAAAAACAAGAAGACGCATCGCATCCGCTGGAGGAGGAGTGTGTAGTGGCCTACATAACAGCGCATCGAACAATTTAGTGGCATAAGCATACGTAGCCTGGTCGGGATACTTGCTATTCTAAACAAAACACATTCGATTTCCGCTTGACAATGCTGTAATAGAATAATACATTCATCGCCTGTGTACATAACAGTGTAATTAAGAATAAGGTAGGTAATAGTTAGCTGCTAATCATTTCGTAAGTAATCCCTGTAACCAACTAAGATATTACAATCTTGTGCCTCAAAAACAAAAGTGTACACAACTAAATCTGGCATTCCTAGCTGCCTATTCCTCATCAACTGGGCCCATGCGCTACACTGTCGATAATTGTTTTAAATTCATGGACGACTGTTATAACTTTCATCTGAAAACCGCTGAGCTTACAAAAGAAATTGGCTGGGTGGGGCGGTGAATTCGAGTTCTAGGAGATTCGCTATAAGTGCTCAACCTCCTAGCTGTACAGGTTGGACTAAGTGGCACTAGCAGGCCGTGTCACTAATGTAACGCTTGTTGAAACTTACATACGTACCTGGCGAGCAGTGTTCTGATGGTAATGCGCTAGCTAGGCGCGACATGTAGGGTCTACATCCTGGCACTTGTTACTTTAATGTAATTTTAATACATATTATGTTGCATGTAATCTATCAAAGTTGACTTCCTATATACCTGCTACTCGTACAACTGCTCCCAGTGCCGTGGTCATGGCGCTCTACTAACTCTAAGAAGTCTTGACTCACAATATTAAGGCAATGTTTTTTCTTACGATGAATGTCTATAAGCTGCTTCATAATGAATATACGACGTTTTGATCTGTATCCAAGTGGGTTCAACCGAAACATATTTTAAGGCGAACTTATGTAGGAGGCGCCGTTTAGCACATAATTAAGTTTGCCGTGTATGAAAGTTTTCTGATGTCTTTATAGAAAATTGCTAAAAATATAAAGGTTTTGTTACGTTGTATTGCATTCTTTTACTCATATTATATAAAAGTATTATTTTTAATAGCGCAGAAGTTTTTAACGGGTAATATATAGAGAAAACGGCCTTAACCTATCATCAACAGAGGACGCCCCAAAAGATGCAAAAAGACGTTATCTGATGTGGCAACATCCGGCGAGCGCAAATGCAGTTCATATGAAGGTGTCTAGCGATTCGACACAGTCCACTGCTGGCAAAGTGGTAGACACTGGTGTTTCAGCTTCGTCAATCTGACAAATCAGCAAAAACAGGAAATTGTAATAAATATAGCTATAGTTTTATTAAGTGTAGGTATCTGAATGGGAATCTGAACCCATCAGTAGTTTAGCCGAGCAGTAATACTATTGTCGACCATTTTGTACCTTTCCAAGTACTTCTGCAATCATCCATGGTTGCCACATCACCTTACGCTCAATTAACGGCCGACAAAGCGCGATCAAGTGGCATTGATGTAGAGCTATTTTTCTATATATTGGCGCTATACAAACCTTTATATAAATGGCATAAATGTTTATGTTGCCCGCTATTTAAACCATTATATATTTTAGTTAACTTTTATATAGTATGATCAAAAGAATGCAATAGAGCGTAACAAAACCTCTATATATTTTGTAGGTTTCTATAAGTAGATGAGAAAATTTTATATACAACAAACTTAATTATGTCCTAAACGGCGCCTCATACTTATGTAGAAATAAAAAATGTATATTTTCTGAAAAGGTCCCTTCGTAGCAGAAATAAGTGCAGGGTTTCTATAGATGATTCATGCATCCAGGGTAGGGATGGGCACCCGGCAAAAAAACATCGATGCTGACATCGATGTAGACATCGCCGACTATCATCGATGTTAGTAAAATCATCGAAACAAATACATCGATGTTTGGAAACATCGTTAATTTTTTTAATGGCTAAAACGAATACGTTCAGTCTAATTATTTGGATGTTATTACTGTTTTTCTGAAAATAGGGGAGCACGATCAAGTACATGCCAATATAATTATGTTAATTTCCAGATTGTTATGAATGGGGACAAATTGATTAATTTGTTATAGAAAAATAATTCTTTTTGTTTTCAGTCTTTTGTATGAGCTTTTAGCAAGGTTTTGTCCAAACACTATGCAATAGACACTTGCACTTTCACATTTAATATTATAAATATGAAGGTACAAAAATTTGGAATATCGGGGAATCACCTGTTCCTGTTAGTAGTTAGTCCAGCAGGATAACAAAAGACGCAACTAAATACTGAAAATGCGCGGAAGGATGCGAGAGGGATTATTCGATTACTCGAGCCCCTCACTACACTAGCCGAATTATTAGAAATATCATTAGAAGAGTTCACTGGAAATTTCGTATTTGATCATTTGATCTTTATCGATGTTTCGCTGTATTGTAGTAACATCGATGTTGGTACAAAAACATCGTAAGTAGAACATCGATGTCAAAAACATCGATGTTCACGGCCAAAGCATCGATGTTGGAAGATCATCGATGTTGATTGCCCATCCCTAATCCAGGGTGCTTATGGGAATTAATTATCGATTAAATCAAGTTGCCGCCTCTCAGGAAAGTGACGTATATTAGCTATCTGTTGATTTTTGAATTATTCGATATATTTTAATATGAGAAAACGCATGGGAGTGTGCATTTTCAACATATTCTGTAGTGTTTTGCGGGATAATTAACTTTAAGGTCCCAGAAAGCTCACATTTCGGAGCTGTGGTGCGACATTGATCTGCAACCTTCAATTATTATCGCCGTGCATATTGTAGCTTCGCAGCAGTTACAAAAAGGCGACACAAAGAATTCAGAGATCAACGCCGCCCGCGTTGCATGAGTCATTTATCGAAACCCTGTATATTAAGGTACATTAAATACTTCCACCTTATTTATGTGGGTATTAATTGGAATTGAATACACCTTAGTTTCTCCGACGTTTCGTCAAAATTTACTGCTGTATTTATCCACCATATCTCACACGCACACATGGTCGATTGTTGGTGTAGTATACGGCGTATTTGATCTATGAACGTGCCATCCCGGTTCTAAACCACTATCGGCTGTCACATATTTTGCCTTGCAAAAAGTCCTAAATCGTAACACCACCAGGTACTGGGCATTGTGGAAGCCTGCCTATTAATTCACTTAGCTTCACTTTTTTTCTGACAACGACAAAATACTGCCGGCAATCTCCACCAAACATTCACATTCGACGTCGACGGTAAACATAAATTCATATGCGCCAAGATAAATCCAGTAGGGGCTTAACCGGCGCATTTTGTAAACAAGAGAAGATCAGAGGGCGCAGCGCGCCCTTTGTCGCTCGAGATAACGACTCGTGTAATTCGGGGACGCCCGCCCCTAAAGCATTTGTTAATTTGCATTTTAACATTTATTGCGTTTTCTGCACGGCTAATTGTGTAAATCATGTAAATCCGCCGGTTAATTGTCCGTAGTTTGTATTGTACAGTTCGGCCGCTGGACGCGGGAAGATAGCAACGGCCGCACGCGTCATTGTCCCTACCGGAAGGTGTCTCTGAAAGCGGAAGTTGTTTGTTACATTAATTTCTGTGGCCGCTTCTTTTTTACAAAAAGGCTATTTTCCGGTTGGGTTCTTGACCTATGGTGTACATTATTTAGACAGCTTGGTCAGCACGCAACAAACATTACGGTTAAAGCCATTTTTTCATAGAAATGCAGAAGCCACCCACTATCTAGATCAACCCCAATAAAAGGCCATTTGTCTACTTTATGGCGTGCTTTTTCTGTCGATTTTCATTTTAAATATAACTAACACAGGATTCAGTTAGTACAGCGCGCATCCTATGCCTCCCACCGTCTTAACTTCTGAAAAAAATGCAGAAAAAATCGTTAATCACTTTATTTTACAAGTGATATAACAGTATATAAAAACCCATGGAGATGCTACAGTCGTTATACCAACAAGAAAATTTTAAAATGCAAAAGCGACATCATGCAACACTTCCTTTGAAGTCTGAAAACTCCCATGCTAACTACAAAAGACTTCACTTTAGTTATGTTTTTCACAGAAGTCAATACGGCGGCGTAGTCGCTACAACCTCAAAAGTTTTAAATTGTTATTGTTTAAATAATCGTGTTAATAAAAATGAAATTGTGCAGTTCATGAAAGCTGATGTCTTTATAAATTTTCGTTGAAGCTTTCCCCTCTTTCTTATCTACCGCCTGAACAACTTTAAATTAAGAAAATGAAAAAGAAATAAACATATAGGTAACAAGAAAAATAACATCAACGCACAATACAACATATACAAAAAGGATTTCGCACAGTTTACATACCTGCTTGGAAATCATAGGTTGGGTAATTTATAAGAAAAACATCAACCTAATCCAAGTCAAAAATTAGCTGACGACGTTTTGAATAATTTGAATGACGCAAGAAAAGAACTATCTAAAGAAAAGCATACATATAGAGAAATCGTCGCATACAGGTATATCGCGTAATTCAATCGCTACAAGTTTCAAAATAGTTCGCAATTCGGCAAAAAAAGTTCTAAGAGACGATGAGAAAGAAAATACTATGACAACAGATATAATTTCCCGCTCCTTCACATTAGAAGAACTAAAATTTGCGACAAAACAAATCAGATGAAGAAAAACGGCTGGATTGTTTCATGAAAAACCTGAAGAGCTTAACTTTAAACTTGTTGCCCTTTTTTCTTTAACAACATTTTACTTTCAAGCAATTTACCTACTTTCGATTACTTTCCATGATCAAAGGTGGTAGCAATATTAAAACCTGGAGAACCTGATAACGATTATTCCACCTATCGTCCTTGGTCTTCTCGTGCTACAAAATTTTGGAACAATTGATCTACGAAAAGGTTTATTCGATAATAGAAGATATACTTCCCAAGGAGCAAGTGGATTTTAGAGAAAATAGAGAAAACACGTACTGCTTGGCTAGCTGCCTTTATACGTATCTATCCATGATAATACACTTCGGATTAACATGCTTTCGTATGTCGAGACCCAAGACCTTCCTATGTTAGTTATCAGTCAATTACCTAACAGCACCGTTGATTGAACGGTTCCAATATTGCAACGAACTTACTTCGAATAATGCGATCTACTGATTATTGTATCTTCAGGAACAGTTTGACTCGGTATGGAGTTGAACGTGATAGATTTATTATTCATAAACACTTACACACTGGACATTAAATAACGCTGGTATTATTTGTTTCAGGAGATCTTTTATGACGCAAAAGTGGCAAGACAATTACCTACCGTCGCTAAGCTAAACAGTTTAAATTTTGCCAAATGATTCGCCTGATGCGACAACTAGTAGTTATTAGTTAAATGAGGGCGCCGCCAAAATTTTAGCAAGAAAGTATCGTAACAAAGATCAGCCTCCCCGTAAATTTTGGGAGCAGGCTGAATAGCTCGTGCTTACTGAAAGGCAAGATGGAATTTCAAATAAAAGTCTGCTGGTTGATTGCTACCGCTTTAGTGGTTACTGGTATTAGACAATTATTACAAAACGAATATATCATCGCAACCATATACTTGAGAAATATAAGGTCAAACAATTCACGATGTTCCCCGGTATAGAGTTCTATGCTGGTTCACAAAACTTTTCCACAGCTGAATAAAAATGTGTGCAAATTTAAATTAATCATTACATATAGTGCATCAAGCAATGTAAACAAGCATCAATAATTCATGGCGGTTTATTAAATTATGTGATCTGATATCGCCGCTAAAAGTCAAACAGTGAGCAATAACGGAATATGGATACCACAATTAAATTAACAACTCTGAACGCATATATCAGACCATCTCACGTAAAATAAATAGTTTGCTTAGCTAGAAGAAGCGCCCTCGAGCATCCCAGATGTAGGTGTTGGCACTAGACCGCTTCACCGGGTTTATCGGAAGCGTCAATTTAGCAAGCCCATGCAGAGTTTTCTCCACGAACCACCAAGTAACCACACTACGGAACGCTTCTGAGAGGTGGTGAATAGTAGCAGCAGGCAGCAATCGGTGGTATTTGAATGCTACGATAATCCTTTCTTTAGCAACGCCAGGTGTACCCTACTAGTTCACTACTCAATATTTAAAGCTGCTGTGTTACCTCTACAGGAGTGTTCTGCTTATGAAGAGCATGCAATGACTAAGATGGTCAGTCGGTTAATCACCAAGTTTCTCGTCTACGCAGCCAATTCAATCCCAAAAATATAGCTACTGAGATGAAGCCACTAATATAGTAGGCACAATACACTACTTTGGTAACTATTAGCCCTAAAACTAATTCCCTTGTTCAAAGAGGGTAAATATAATGGAAAACTTTAGTCACAATGCTAACAGTGGCTACGAACGAACGAGGTGTGAATAATGTTTTGAAAGTGAGAAACTTGCTTCTGCCACACACGTGGGACAGCAGAATGACGCCCCAAAGAAACAGTGCGATAAGAACAACTACGGCAAACAACAGCATTGTGCATGGTTTAAAATACGAGTAAATGCGATATACAGTGTACATCAAAGAAGTCGCAAAACTAACCGCTACATGTTACATAAATTACGTCACCTAATCCAGGATGCTGTTAAACTGATGTTCTTCAGTTTCAGTGTTTCTGTTCATAAGAATAAATAAATAAAGTGTAATTTTTATTAGTATCACAAAACCACGAATTTTAAGCGCTCCCATTGGTGTTGCCCGCTATCAAACTGATCAACGTTTGTGCAACTGGCCCTAAATGTGTAGATCTGGTGGATCTTGAACAAACAGTGTAGTAATTATAATAATTACTGTGTATAATACACTGAGCCGAACTGAACCGAATTTGCAGTTATTGTACTCAACTCACCTATTCTACATGTTCCATACAATCCAAGGGTGCAACGAGTATTCTCAAATGGAGTAGCACCAAAAAGCACGCACCACATGTAGTTTCAGTTTTGGAAAACGCCCTTCTGTCGCCTTAGCAACCGTGTGCTCCTGCGACGCTGCTAAATCGAAACAGTACACCGGCGTTCATTAAATTACAGACCGCAAGAACTCCTGTGCCCCCTTCAACGAGGTAGAGGTGGCGCGCAACAACAAGCCACCTAAATCTAAACAGGAACAAGATTTAATAATTCCTGGCCGGAATCCCCCGCTGCCGCTGGGTATTTAATTGTAGGAGCAGCTGATTTATGGGGCGGCACGTGGAACGGCTTACGCCGAACGCAAAACGACCTCTACACAAAGGGATTCTTTTGAGCCGCGGATACTTAAGGGAAAAATTAATTGGGCGCAGGCGGGGGAATGCTTTGGCAAAACGGTACTCATGGGGTGATTTTCCAGGAAGCTCGATGTTTAATATGTAGTTATGTTGCAGTTTTCAAGTTTTCATCTCGTGTTTTCGTAAGCGGACGTGATATCCATAGTTCCAAGAATTGGATACCCCGATATATGTCGATTCTCCCAAATAAAAGAGTATGAAGGTTCCACTTCTTTATTAAATTATGCTTATGTTTATGCTTTTACACTAAAATAATCGTAAGTAAATGACATGGTCAATTGCAATAGGATCGTTCACCCAATTTCTTTTAATTCGGAATATCAATCTATATCGAAAATAAAGGAACCCGTAATTTTCCGTTTTTCTGTGTGATGTATTTTAAGGCCGAAAAAATTTATTTAAGATTAGCAATTTACGAGCGTGACGTCAGATGCCGCAGTCCCAGCCAGTCACACATTGCACGCTTTGCACTGATCCACTGCAACTTCACGATGATGTGTGCGCCATATTTATTGTTTACATCTTGGAGGTTGAAGGCAGTGTTGTCAGCTGTACGTTCTTTATGTATATAAACACAGAAGATTACACCAAAACTTGCACACAGCACACGCACACAACAAAATGCTAAGCGGATATGCTATGTTAAAGGGTTCTTAGACAAGCGAGCACGCAATAAACAAAAACAGTGTTGCGTGCTCTTCGAACAAAAGATGCACTATGAAAGCCTTCACTATTCAAATATATAATATTTCTGATTTATCTGAGATAACTAGCTCTGTTAAACTAACATATGTAAATCGTAGTTCGTATTAAAAAAATACAAAAAATGCGATATGCTCATTTGGTACAATGGACCAAAATTTTGTTTCAAAATTTCTGAAACACTTCAATACAAGATTCAATCTTGCTACACTACACAGAAGAATAATTGTTTCTGTTTGAATATAGGAACAAGAACTTTAGGGCTGGTCCAAAATGACAACACGATGACTTAAAACTTCAGCTAGCTTCAACCAATCTTGCTTCTGATTGGCTTCTGGACTATGATTTTATTTAATTTTAATAATTTATTTTGACGTGGCAAAGATTCGGAATTTTGCGTCGATACGCGTTATTTCTATAGATGTGAACGACTCCATTCGTAAACCTTGGGTAAGCATTGCTAAGGATTAACAGTAGCATATAACCCCAATCATGTATAAATATTTTGTTCGTGTATATTATATTATTCGCCTGCCTGGGATTGAATCCGGATAGCAGCGGTGCGGTGGTGTAATTGGTTAGCACACAAGAGATCCGGTCCGGAGGTCTCGGGTTCGACTGCCGGCCAGGACGAGTCACAAATTTTTCATATCGAAGTATTGGCCTACATACCCGTTACACAATTATTATATTGTTAAGCATGCAAAAAGAAGGAAAAATAATTTGTGACTATCAGGAACAAAAAGAATCTAATATTTTGACGTAGGTATTAATCTAGGTAAAATATCTTCTAGTTGTAGCAATAGCAAGAACTAAGTTGTCAATTTTTTTTAACTGCGTCTACATAATGTAAACAGTATACATACACTTTAAGGGGTTACAAATCGATGATCAACAATAGTGTGGTGGTGTTAAACCTGTAACAATTGATACTTCTTTTATTTGAATTGGGTTTGCACGTCCCCCAGAGATGTTTCTATTAGTATGTATTAGTGTATTAGTATTAGTATGGTAGTGGGTTGGAAGGCATGTTAAGATGTGGACTGTCCACCGCCGATTAAGAAGTTTTCTCTTATTTGTATGTCAGCTCCATCTAGTCTGCACACGGTGGAACCAAGAATGGCAACTCTTTGCCTTTAGCGGCGAATTTTAATTTTTGGTGGTAGGTGATTTCGTCCACTGCTGTGGTAAGCATCTTGAGAGCTGAGTTAATCGCGGACATCGTTTTTTTTCTGTGCGAACTTAACTACGTCCAGGATAAACTCAGCTCTGAAGCTGCTCACCACAGCACTAGACAAAACCTCGGCGAAGAAGTAATCGCTACGACTACGGCCAACTAACAAGGAATCACCTACCACCAAGAACCCATGTCCTGAAAGCTTCAATCTTTATTCTGTTTGGTCGAACAAATTAGAGAATAAAACGAAGTGTCGAAAGCTATTATGCATTGCGTTGAAGAAAACGACGTCAAGTCTTGCACTGGCCACCAAACATTATGGGCAAAACTTTTAAAGTTTACCCACATCTATAATAATAATAATAATAATAAAGATGATTATGATGATGATGATGGTGATGATGATAATGATAATAGTTATAATAATAGTAATAATAATAATATGATATGATCTGATTGAGTCGATTATCATAAGCGTTAATGATTGTGTGTGCACCGTGAGGACTCCAACCGGTATTAACTTTTTTAGATTCTTATTACCTCCATTCTCCAAATAGAACAATTATTTCTGAGTTTTCTTATTTCTTCGACAGTCAATAAAATTCAACCTGTTCAAATCGTATCTTCATTATAATAATTTTTAATAATTTGCTCAGCTAATTAATATCCCAGGAGACCCGTACCTAATATTTCCAATGTACACATTATGAGGTGTTGCCCCACATAGTAATGAAATTGCTACTTTCGTTTGCTGTACCTTACCCTAAGGGATCTCTCGCTTACGGTTATTCCACAGATAAAAAAGCAATAAAGTGGATCCTCTGTAGTATACAGGGGCAGTTTACTGCTCGCAAACCAGGTCGGTAATACTGAGCAGGCGTTCTAAATTTAACATTAACAGGCAATGCTATTCTGCATTATGTTTTTTTTATAATGTGTAGATCACAAATACGGATTGACGGTGGTATATTTTTATTCAGTAGACGATCATTTGAGCTGCAGGTATGTTGTACTTTTACACTATACGAGAAATCCTGGGACTACTCCAGTTCCCTATAATATATAGAAAGCTTTCCTATTATTACCCCTTATTTACTATAAATGCAACACAAAATTGCCCTAAAATTGAGGACTACAAAAAAACAAATTTATTTATTTATTTATTTATTTATTTATATACAGAAGCACAAACAGGACGAACCTAAAACAGTGCTTACAACTTTTTCAAAAATGAAATTAACATATTATAGAATAAACCACACCGCAAAACAGAAATTATTAAAATGTAAAATTAATACCTAATTAACACCTAATTTACGATTATAACGTTATATAAGAAGTAAACTATCAAAATACGAAAGGAAACGGAAGAATGTATTGGTGGAGGACTTTAAAAATTTTTCTCCGAAATGAGTATACAGAATCACTAAATATATCAACTTCAAGTGGTGAATTAGTTAGCCTGCTTAATGAATTGTAGGACTTCATACATCTAAGAAATGGGGAGTTTGCATATGCATTAGTGAAATGTACTGGTACGTAAAACAAATTATGAGACCTAGTGTTATACACAGAAGGCACCGAAATATTCAACATACTCAAAATAACTGTCGAGTCCACTGCACCACTGCAAATGCTGTGCAGATAACGAAGATCTGCAAAACTTCGTCGCTGCTCCTGAGGCAGCATGCGAAAGTGTTCACGTATAAGATCAGTACTCTGCAGATCTATACGAAGTTTATAAGCAACATATCTAAGGAATTTGTTCTGAATCCTTTCAAGGCTATTAATGTACATAATATATTGGGGATTCCAAATAACCGAAGCATAGTTCAGAATACTATTAACATAAGCCAGGAACAAAGAATTAAAAGATTTCCATTTTCTAAATTCAGAACAAACTCTAAAAATAAATCCTAGACTATTATTTGCCTTCCTTACGATATAGGAAATATGTTCACTAAATAACATCTTTGAATCAAATACAACATCCAAGTCTCTAATTGAATTTACCCTATTCAACAAGTTACTGTTTATACTATAATCAAATTTTATAATGCTCTTATTCCTGGTAAAAGATATCGTGCAACATTTATCAATGTTAAAAAAAGGCTATTACTCTGGCAGTAGGATTTCAGCCTTTCAACATCCTCCTGGAGAAGCTTGCAGTTGTCTATAGATGAAACACAACGATAGATTTTTAATCATCGGCATACATTAAAAAATTTGAATGTTTGAAACAATTGGAAATGTCATTTATATAGATATTAAACAACAAAGGACCTAGATGTGATCCTTGAGGAACACCCGAAGTTATTTCCACTTGATCAGACTTAACCCTACCAATCTTCACAAACTGACTCCTATCAAACAAATATGATTCAAACCACGCAAGAAGAGAATCACACACTCCGATGTCTTTGCTTTGCTAAAGTCAGTGTAAATGCTATCAACCTGTTGTTGYTTGTCCATTTGTTGTAATAAAAATTCTGTGTACACAAACAAATTAGAAACCACTGAGCGTCCACTCATGAATCCGTATTGAGAAGGACAAATCAGAAATTTTACGTGGAAGAGGACATGATCGTATATGATTGATTCAAAAATTTAAGCAAAAATACACAGCTTTGACACTGGGCGGTAACTAGCAACAAAACTCCGATTGCCTGATTTAAAGATAGGTGAAACCGCAGCAGTTTTCCAGATTCTAGGAAAGACACCTTCTCCTCCATAAAAATGTTAACAGATTTTTACCAAAAACAATTTTACTCTAATGAATTACTTTTCGAACCTTAATGGCACTCTATTCAGTTAAAGCTATTTAGACTGTAATAGTGTAGTATTACTTTCTAAAACAGAATTGTTTTTATATAAAATGCGTTAGCGAAATATTCAGATAAGATGCTGCAATAAGTGGTTATTTGTGTTGCAATATAGGGTGAAGCGCAATATGTTAACATACGTCTAAGTTATCACAGAAAACTACGTCTCTATCGGCTGTTTTAATAAAAAATATTCACAATTATTAATTTCTATGGGAGACAAATTCTGGCAAAATCCTGAAACTGGATGACTTTATCTCTTTTATCGCATACTGTGATGTGACATTTGAAGATGTCACAACAACACTCCACCCCTAGCATCACATAGGCTTAATTTTTGGTATCAAGGGGGGTCGAGTAATACCACATTATGGAGATTCCTCGACGCCCTTTTTAATAATACCTGTCTATTAGAAATACATCTTGATACGAATGAGAAAATTCAGCTAGCCTGGATCGGTTCAGGAACTAAACTATGAACCCTTTGAAGTTGTTGCTGATGAAGCTACTGCTGTYGTTGTTTTGACTAATTTCATAGATATCGCTTTCTGGAGTCACCACTTCATGAGTCTTCAGTATTCTCCACAAACATAAGTTACATCAACAAAATGAGAGGTTAAATGTAGGTAAACTAGTTATTCGGAAGAGCAGGACACCTTGCAATTACGCTGTTCCTGTCAGACAATTCCTCGACGACAATTTGTGAGGGCACTGGATTAGACTTTGCAAATCTATTGAATGCCCAGCAAGATCTCCAGATCTTCTACTCCTAGATTTTTCCTTTGGAGACGCTTGAAGTGGGATGTTTTTGAAACGGAATTAGAAATTTGTAGAGATGTCAATGGAAGCCATTTTGGAAATTTAATTAGTTAAACCTCTTCCATTATCAAAAATTGAGGGTGAGGGTTACTATTAGTAGAGGGTTGGTCTGACACCTTCGAACGTTAAATCATAAGACGTCCATCTCCCACTGAGGGTAGCTCTTTTTTATTGAAAAACTATGTATAATTACCTATATACTTTTTTCGGAGAGTCACTGTTAATATTCATACTATTAGGAGGAGGAAATACAACGTAGCAGACTTCTTGTGTAACAAAAATAAGTTATTGTTAAAGTATTAAGCGTCGACATTTTCCAAGTTATCCTAGCTATCGCTGCTGTCTCGAGCACGTCCACCAAGTCTCACCGCTGATGGGATTCGCGTCTTGTCCGGGTGATATTTAATTTATTAAGACGTCAAAAAAGCCGAGGATCTTTTTTAAGCTGATGGCTTTCTCAGCATGCTGTAAAGGCCAGCGCAAATAAATCATCCTGGGGGCAGAAGAAAGCCCGTGCTCACGCCCGTTTGTTATGTTAATACAATTATTAAGGGTGTAAGACTGGAAGCCACTTTAGGAAATTGTGTATCGCTAAACAAGCATATTGCGACGCAGCTACGGCTCCCATAAATACCAGCGTTCTTATAAGCCGACGAAAGTGGGTATAAATTCACGACAGTAAATACCGAATTACATGGCGCTTAAGTTATAGAGAAAAGTAAGTATGCAGATGGTGCTTATGAAATGATACATATTATTTTAACTGTTCAGATGTTTTCGTGTTATATACGAATTTATTTGGTACTTAGTGAGCAAAGCGGGATTTTATATCTATGGAAACTGCGCTGTACTAAGCTCTGGGCAATTCATTGCTACTATTTTACTTGGTTATAAATTTATACAAGAATTATTATTTAGGGATTAAGCAAGTATAGTAGTAGAGATATTGACAATTATTACAAGCTCAAATCACACACACATAAAATATTATTCATGTAGTTTTGCTTTCAGTTAAGACGCAGAGAAAAAAATATTATAAAAATTGCAAGTTTTCAGTTCCACAAGGAGTACTTTTCAATAAAATAAATGCAACACTGCATTATAGTTGCGCAGGCGGTTTTTCTGCTGCTTGCATCCACTTTAAAGTACCACCGCCAGCTGGACCTCCCCTATCTTCGGTGATGCTCTGTAAGCTGAGTATTTGCAGCCGCAATCTTTGACCCAATGTAACAGTTCTAATAAGGATGTGAATGTGTTGAAAGTGTTGTGCAAAGTATATTC
Organism: Rhyzopertha dominica; assembly: GCA_025024175.1. Taxonomy (NCBI): domain Eukaryota; kingdom Metazoa; phylum Arthropoda; class Insecta; order Coleoptera; family Bostrichidae; genus Rhyzopertha; species Rhyzopertha dominica. The sequence goes on from QCXZ01000041.1 coordinate 37,450,144, forward strand.
TTTAACATTTAATTGAAGAAAGGCCCAAATTTTTGTATTTGAATAAAAGTCTTGCCTTACACAATGATTTTCGTGAAGACGGTGAAGGCGGTTTCAAACAATTAAATTTCCATTTTTAATTCATCCTGCCGATTATTCAAAATGATACTCATCAAAATGTTTCTAATTGCATAAAACACACACACCCAGTTTAAAATTTAAATTATAAAATGATATTTTACATAAACGTAATCCACTCCTCGAATTCCATTTGCCGGTATTTGCCACGTCGCAAATTTTTCACTTAAGTTGTTATTCTTTCAGGGTTTGTAGAAAAGCAAACACTTTAGTATTTTCTGTTAATTTAGTGCTATTTACGGAGGAGCAGAAATGCATTACAACTACCTTTGTTAGAAGATAGGTTCGGTGCTATCTCTAGTATCAGGTACAGGAACGAGTAGGTGATTCACAAAAACCACTACACTTCTAACTTCTTTTTTAACGATATTATTTCGAAGGCACTATATCCATATACTGACTTACACATACATGTATATTTACAGAGGGTGGGTTTAACGTAGCAGTTGCTAATGACAACGTTCTTAGAGATCTATCTAAGGTGGTAATTAGGTTTCAAGGAAGAGAAAAAACAACAGATGTCTGCAAGAACCTATTGAATTACATTACTAGTGCTTTTGAAAACCACCTTGTGTGTTAGACAGAGCTTTGTGATTTAACGAAGGCTTTGATTGTATGTCACATAATATTTTCCTATAAAATGCTGAATATTATGAATTCAGTGGTGTATCTTATGATATTCTCAAATCATACCTGTCAAAACAACCTTAAATGGTAACTTGTAACAGCGGCACCAGCCCAGTGTTGACTATTGATAGTGGAGTTCCCCAGGGTTCAATACTAGGGCCCTGACTTTTCGTATAGTACATCAGCGATATTTCCGCAAACCCCAATACATTGTGCTTATTATATGCAGACGACACAACAATAGCAGTCAATGATGATATTTCGGAAGTTTCACTAAAACAACTCCAAGAAGGCCACATCTCTGCTGAGTCATGGTTTGCGGCAAATTATCTCCAGCTAAGCAATGAGAAGACCACACGAATGATGTTCACATCATCCCGTACAGCAGGAAGTTGTTTGAGTGTAAAGCTGTTGGGCCTGCATCTGGACACAAGGCTGACTTAGATACATCACTGCACCGAATTAATCCATGAGCTGACTAAAATTATTTGTGCGATTGGACGAATTACAGCATAATTGGAAAAAGTTTCTCATCCTCACTGTAACATCAGAGTTTGTGAACATATACAAAAGTAGACAACATCTGCAAACTAGAGAAGATGGGATATGGCTATAATATCAGGGGATCTACTAATCTCACGGTGAACAGATTCAGATTGTCAGCATCCGAAATGCAGTTACCAAACCTAAAGCTTTACAATAAATTGCCCGGAAAATGGAAGCAACTAAGTCCCTCGCTAGTGAAAGGCAAACTTAAGCGCCTTCTGATGGACAATCCAATATACACACTTCAAGAGATTCTGCAGCTACCAATCTAATAAACTGATCATGTACTATACACGTGTTATATATTTCTTGTATGACTTATATGTGGTACAGATGAATAAAGATATTCTATTCTATTATACTCTATACTTCGTTTCTGGGATTATCAGTGCCATTAAATAGATGGTAAATTCCAGTGAGCATCAAACATTTTTGGAAACGAGCCTTTGCGCTCGTTATCTCGATAATTCACTTTAAAGAACTTTAAAAACATATTCGACAACGAAACGTTGATGCTTTGCCATCCTTGGTGAGGACACCTTAAGACAAGTGTTTGGGGTTGTAGGAAGAGCAAATTGGACGGCCCAACAAACTATTCGGTGAAATTCGCCCAGTTTGACGGAGCTGATAGAAATAGTAAAGAAGGCAAACTTCAAAGAGCGCACTACAAATAGGGCTGCGTGATTAAGCAACTTATGAATCGATAATCGATTCATCGTCATATTCGATTTTATCCGATTTATCGATTCCCCGCGAATTCGATTCGAATTAATTCACACGATTCCATTCGAATCGAATAGTTTCCCATGGATTTGCATGGAAGCGATTCAAAACGATTTGCATCGATGCAGTTTGAATTAATTCGAATAGAAAATGGCACGAGTCTGTTCAAATTCAAAGTCTAAGTCAATTACATTTTAGAACATCGATTTGATCTCGATTATCAAAAAATCGATGCGAATCTAATCGGATCAATCGATTCGAATTCAATAAATAATAATAAATAAAATAAATAAATCGATTAAATTGCTTGGCCGAATCGATATTACGGTTTGGTGACAAAATCGATTCGAATCGATTTTAGTGCGCACCCCTAACTACAAACGCCTACATGCAAATAGGAATTGCCTTACAGTAATAATATTAGTCTACGCCATATGGTCTGTTTCAGAACAATCTATAGGTAGCTATTTCAACTTATAAAGTCTCTGTATTACGTTGGGTTCTTTAATATTTAGTAATTAAACAATGTTGTATTACTAAACGTTTAATCAAGCGAAGGCAAGTACACCATTTTGATAGCAGTATTATGAACTTTCTGGATGTGCGCGCATGTTCACTTCATTATCAGTCCCATTCCCGCTGCGCACGCACTGTTGCCAAACATAACAATGTTATATAACATAATAATGTTAGTACGTGTCAAAGCTAGAACTTAAAAAAGTATCTGACGCACTGCTCAAATAAATTTTTAGAATGTTTAAAGGTAGTAATACGGAAACTATTATGTTAAAACCAAATGCAAAACCGTCTATTCAAATGACTATAAGGCTACGGCTATACCATGTTTTCAAGTGTACTTACATATCAGGTGCGTCCATGTTCATTACCCTTATTTCTTTCAGTCTTAATTCCCAATAATAATAAGCAATAAACAAAAAAATCCCTGTTACATAATCTTAATATTCAATCTAATCCAGCTAATTCGGTGGTGTCTATTTAACTGAAATTAATTACCTACCTTATGTCTATTCAGTTTCAAATATAATTTTCTCTGTAAAAAAGGACATACTCAATTCGAAGGATGCATCAATTACTTGTTGAAATTGGCAGACTTTCCCGTAAAAAAGATGATGTGACGCACGCCGGACTAGCAGATTCGATATCCACTTCGTCCCTTATTTGTACTATACAGCACGGAAGGAAAATGCTTCGCATGATATAGGAAATAAGCTAACGTTCTGAAAGGGAAATATGGTCATACATTATAAATAACAAGGTCAAGCATGATAAAGCGTAGCACAATAGATGTGAAACGTGGATAAGAATAATCGATCCGAAAATAAGGCAAGAGATATACCCTACATTAGTCATGGCAATACAATGGCCTTCTGCTTTCTCAGTGCAAGCAACCTTAAAGGAAAAATAAATCCATTACAGTTATAATCTACATATCAGCGTTAAAACAATCGGCTTATCTCGGGGCCCATCTCGAATTCATGTTAGCATATATCATTTCGTCGCTATAAATTCAAGACTTTTTTACTGTTTAACTTTAAACTGAGATTTCATATTCGACGATATTTCTTCATATTTACATATCTCATAAAGTGCGCTCGTGATGTACGGGGCGAGATATTTCACGTGACGTAAGCTCTGATCTGGCTTGTCGGAATAATGGACCCATACCGTTCGTTCGTTCCCGCACGCCGAGCTATTGAGAGATTTATTTAAATGTGCAATTTGAATTTTATTTCCTACACAGAATCTGTAATATCCAAGAGCACCATTACCCCGCTATGGATTCGACGACGATGGAGGGGTGCAAATGCAGTTTGTACGAGCACTCTAAAGAGAATACGTGATTTGTTTGGTTATCATGAAATTTGAATGGAACGATCGCCAGCTCCTTGGCCGTTAAGGAATGAACTCCAATTTGGGAACATTCCACATTGCTGTTCAGTTTCAATTCTACTTTTCGCATTCAATATCGAATCTTATTCAATTGGAAGTGAACGGAATGCTAACATAAAAGGGATGGCAATTCGGTCACAAACTTTCCATTTTATGTCCTGTATAGGTTTGTGGGAATAGATGTAATGCCATATAATGCACACTATGAATGTAACTGTCCATGTTGGCCATTTTACGTCCACCCAGAACGCATATTTTGTAGCAACTCAAGCTGTAGACTTAGCAAAATTTAAATAGATACGCTGTGGTTCTCTAACCAACTAAACGAAACAGGTAATGTGGTTACGGCTTTGTTATTTTCTTCGCTATTTTTTTAATTGTAAAGAAATATAACTGTAATTAGATGTAAGAATACCTAATTATAACTTTTAGGTAATTTTACTGAACTCATATCGAAGTTTTAGTTAAGATGYACATTAGTTTGGCAGGACTATCAGTTGCGGAACCAATTCAAGTAGATGAGTCTAGCCGTAAATGTTTTTTGTATTCTCCAAAACCCCGTAGAATTGTGTTCTATTCCAAAAAGATATCTGACGGTGCTACTTGTAAAGAAAATTTTGGGTTTTAAAACTAATTAATTTATTTCGTCGGTCTGGACAGTGTGTGCCTATATAGCGGTACCTTTGATTATTATCTTTGCMCGTTTTTCAAGTAGACTGGGCAAAAAGTTGATCATTAACTGACATCTTGGTTTTCGAATGTCGTGAAAAGTCGAACGTGATTTTAATTATCATCCATTAAGGGATTTGCTTTTCACAACATAACTGTGGTGACTTTAGTTGGTTGTTGGTTTATCGTGAATTTGGGCACGATTGCTTTTTGGAACTTCACCACCCTCTTTTGGGATTTTGAAGGAAAACCAGTTCCGCACGTGTTAACGTGCTCGCTTAAATTGATCGGATTGGTATAAAAGAAGCCCTCAGGGAGGTGAGCACAAATGTTTTTGCTAGTTTCAGTTGCTTAAAGGAATTATACATTTTTAAGGGTTTCTACCAGGGCTCGCTGAGTTTTGTTTGTCGGAATTTGGACCTGAATTCCTGTGCGAGTTTTGCCCGGATTCATCGTATAAATCCATCGAATTGGATTACGATCTGCAGTTAAAAACACCACCCAAGGTCTAATATTATCCCCTTGCTTCCCGGATTGCTCATTCTTGTGACAGTACCTGAAACCAGGAAGGTCCATTCTGCAGGTCAGATCTTTACCATTATATGATTCGGCGGTTAAAGGTGTGTACGTCTTTTTCGCTTCACGAGGCACAAGGGAATATCTGTTCGTCATAAACTTTTAGAACATTCTAACATTGGTTACATTACTTTGGTTGTTTGATAAAGGAAGAGTTTGCGTTCTCATTGAAGATAATTACTATAGAGTAAACAATTGTTTAATTATTGTACATTGGTACACATTTAGGTTTTTTTTGACACGTGTTATTTATATACCTTTTGTTGTCATTTTCTTTTGTAAAGACACTTCGCAGTTTGGGTTGCTATTTCATACGCAAAGTTGTCATTTAACACCAAGAATATCCGCTAGCGCATGGCCATTCGCTCGTGACGTCGCGTCGCGTGATTCTTTCACATGTAACTTCTCTTTGGATACTTCATAAGATTATTTTTCTTGTTCGCGACTTCTAATAAATTGCGAGTGCTCTCTCCAATAAAGAACATTTATTTTGGCTGTACATTTTCAATAGTGAACATACTTACCTACATAAATGTATGATTTAAATTTAAATAGACGTTTAAATATTATTACATACGGCTAATTTATTTAGTTACTATACTTACCTTTTTTGTGCTTTGGTTGGCCATCATTCTATCTACCTGTGGTAGGTGCAGGTAAGTGTCATACTTCTCATTCGTTTTGAAGGAAGCATTTCCAACTTAGGGGTATTTCGTTCACCTACCTGGCGCCCAAATATTAATAAATCCACGCTAATAGGTCGGTAACTAGGCATATTTTGGTGTATAATCTTTTTGGTACAGCGTTTACACAACCACACGCCCTCTCCGACTATTAGCTAGCGGGTACCTCATCGCTTCAGGTAACATTAGCCTAGATTTGTTGTAAAAGTACGTTTTGTGCGTTACATACTGTTTAAATTAGGTTTATAATTGGATAATTTTGACTTATTTTATTGGAAGGGATGCAAGACATTCTCGTATTCTCATATTTTCCTTCAGTTTTGGTTAAAATTGCCATGACATTACATCATTTCTTCCAGCTATGATTTGACCTATAACACGTAACGAATACATTATTATATTTCTAACTTGTATTGAATATTCCTACGAGAATAGTTGATGAATTATGATCGAATGAAACGTATGAGAAGAACCAAACTAATTTTTACATAAGCAAGCGAAGAATCAGCGGGTGGAAGATTTTCGTATAAAAGAATTTAATTCGAATATGCCCTGTGAAGATACAACCTTATGACGGAGGTTCCAAAAAAAGTAGTTTTTATTTAATACCAAAGAAGTGACAGGAATTAAATTAATTTGTTGAGTTTTCTCTACCGTTTGGAGGGATTGAAAAAGTCATCTCTAGGACTTGTTCCATACATAACGTTTTCATTACTATCTGAAACGACTTAGTCTAAACAAAAAAAGGTCTCTTGCAATTTTCTTCGTAAAATTATTAACTACTGCTGAGTAAACAATTAATTTGAAATCGTAATTGTAGGCTTTATTGGCATAGGGTAGAAATGTAATCGAACCCTAATTTATCTAGTAAGAGGCTGCCGCATGGAAATTTCGTAACAGCAACTTAATTGTTAAAGTTAATGCAACATCGTAATAATATTAAATATTTGAAACTATTATGGAGCATTAAAAATTGATAGAAATTGTGCTAAATATTCAAAATGGCCGCATTCAGCCATTACACATGAGTATTAACGTCGCCGCTGGTGCATTGATTTGATGCACGTGTAACAATAATGCGGTAGTCCTAGTTTAGAACGAGAGTCTAGCACACCAAAATGGATGCGATTTAATTCCGTGGAAAAAGCCGGCCAAAAGTAAGGTTCGCGTTGACCTATCCAGCAATCTGGATATGTTACTTTTAAACACCGCCCTGTCTTTACACTCAAATGGATTTGAGGCAACATCATGTATAAACCACATTGTTTTTCCGACACCTAAAGGTGCCTGTATATATCTCCATGCACCTAAGGGGAAGAAAATGTGGGCTAATCAAGTGGTCCCCAATAACTTCTAGCTTCGTAACAATATGTGGTTGTTGGGATAATTAATACAAGTAATAGCCTCCATAAAAATTTACCTCGTCTGTGAATAATACCTGCTACCGAAAATCAGGATTTTATTAATCATTTTGGCATCCAATCGAAAACGCAAGATTATTGGGAAAATCCAGCGGTATCGGTGTCTGGAGTAGATCTATGTATAGTAGGGATGTAAAAGCTTTTTTTAATATAATACTGTCATGTGATTAACATGTAACAGAGAAGCAATTTTTTTAGTACTCTTCCATTGCTCCTCGTTAACTAAATTACTTACTAAATAACTTTGCGTTGCCAAGAATAATCACATTTTGTGTTTACGAGTGCACCAGTTGATTGCAATCGTTAAGCTGTACAAAGAGCGCATGATGAAGCATATATCCTGGACTTTTAAAGAGTTTCCATTAACAACCGCAAACGATATGTATTGGTTATTTCCTCATTAGAGTACACCCCCGTCTTGATGAATTTGCTCCAATACTTCTCGACACTATTGCAGCGTATCAGCAAAAGCCTTAATACTACATAAATTACAGTTCGATTAAGTCTCTACAACGGATAACTCCACTTAAAAGGATAACGATCTTTTCCATCTGTCATGCTACACAAATGGCCCTTTTTAGAAAGAGGATGGCTAGAGGTTTCAAATGCCACCGGCAGATGGCAGCAACTCACAAAGCATATTATAACTTTTATATTTTTTTTGCTCTTTTTTATCATCTTATTTATAGTGAAATACACAATAATAATCATGCAATAGGAGGGCGTGGCATAGGAATACGTAATATAAATTTGCAATATGCCCTGAACAATTATAACAAGAAATAGGTTATGTGTTCTATTTTTAAAATTAAGTGCTGTTTCACAAGTTTCATTTACTTCTAAATGTTTTTTTTTTAACTTATAATGGTTTCCATTCAATTCGATTTGGCGTAATATAGGGTCGCTTCTTAATAATTGTTATATTACGAAAAGGGTTGTTATTATACGATAATTTTATACTTTTAACGATAAACTGAATTAATTAATTAAATATTATACACTTAACGTGGCGCGCTACCTATCTACAAATAATAATACCTTTAATTCATCGGTAAACACAAGGACGCTACCCAATCGTTTGATCGGTATCCTGAGTGTAGTTATCCGTAATATCTACATTATGTCAATTATTTCGGGCAGTTCATTTTAGATAAGTTGTTTGTTCAGAAAATGCCAACATTACGAAAAAATATAACAGGTGTTTTGTGTTCATCATTAAGCAGGCTATTTGAAATGCTAAATGGTAAGGAAACGAAACAAAAGGTACGTACAAAAAGTCTTATTAGCTGCTTTTTCTACACCTTAGGGGAAAAACAGCTGACTGCTGCACTTCTTTGACATTCTCTTCGAGAGGGTGTATCTACATATGGAATGCTCAAATAAGATTTTTTTCTACTACGACCTACTTTCTTCCCATAGGAGAGATCTGTAGAGATTCTTTTAAGAATTCTAATCCAGCATTGTCAATAGAAGTCACTTTTGGTATCAGTTTGAGGAGGCGGATCTGTTTCGTCATTTTATACTTTAACGCCTTGGCTTGGGATCAAGGAACATAGATTCCAGGTCAGAGTACGTGTACACGTTTCTAAGGCGCTTGAAGGCATGTATTTCAGAAAATAATAAACGCAATCAAGACCTGACTTACAGTTCTATAAAGAAATACAGAAACAATGCAGTTGATAGAACCATCCATTGAATATCAAAAACGTATTTTCTTCAGAAATAAGTATTTGCAGAATACGCAATTAAGTAGTGAACAAAATATAAAAACTTCAATTGAAGTGTCATTTACGTAGACTGGACTGAATAGTGGAGTACTGTTCAAAATATGGATATAAAAATTATAAATTAAGGCTGGGTAGAAATTAATGGATTTAATAAAGAAAGAAATGTAAAAAGAGGTGACAATCAAAGAGCCTGCACATATGTATACTATTATGATATTTGTGTTTTACGCGTAACGTATCTATAAAGAGGAATATAAAGTTACACGAGTATTGCGCTTCAAGGTCATAACTGCTGTTTGCTGTATTTAAGTAAGTATTACATAAGCATTGCTTTCATCTGCTATAACAAATGCTCGCACTTTCGTGTTAGATACTTTGTTTTAGTAAAAATTCAAAATAAAATGGTTTTTAGTATGCACAAATTTCCGAAGAAATCTTCCGACCAGTGGAATCGCCCAAAACGAAAAAAGCGTTCTCGCATGATCGACTTCAATCAATAACGAATATTAATTTTAATATTACCTCGCGGTACGATCAATGGGAGAACGAAAACGACATCTAAAAACGTGCACAATCCGACAACATCTGGTAGTTTCGATCGTGGTCCGCGCCTAGTTCCAACCTACTGACGTTAGTGCACGGCGATCTGCAGAAGCACGGCGATCTGCAGTAACTTTGATGTCGTGTAACTTTTGAAGCGGGAGGCTGCACATCGCAGGGCTCCGGATTGGAGGTCAGTGGGTAATGAGCGACTACCATACTAAGTTTGGTCATGATCCGATCAATTCCAGTCCCTTGAGTAATAACGATTTGCAATCGCCGTGCTTTCTGCAGCAACTTTGATGTACTGTAACTTTTGAAGCGGGAGGCTACTGTAGGGCTCCGAATTGGAGGTCAGTGGCTCGTTAGCTACTACCATACTAAGTTTGGCCGTAATCCGATCATCCGTTTCGTTGAGTGATTTATATCGTTCCTCGCGGTACGATCAATGGGAGAACGAAAAGTAGTTAATGAAGAATTAGCAAATGCCTATAAATCAATCAGCTTTATAACATGCTGTAACACACCTATATCGCAAATATACTTAGTATGAAGCAAACGTCGCGTACTCAAGTTTATTAGCGATACAAAGTCATCTTCGTCGTCGCTGGAGCGGTATCTTCATCAATTAAATACCGTGTTTTATTATGTTTGCGTTTGTCGCGGGCGATTGCAATCATTCCGGAAATGTTTAACCGAGCGTCGCACAAAGTTTACCTTAAGCAACCTGAGGAGTAATTAATTTCTCCAGTACTTATTTTTAATCCCGGGGAAGAGATCCTTGGCGACATAGTCGGATAGCACGCTTGCCGGTTTTACGTGCACGATCGAGTTTCTGTTCATTTGACGTAGAGATGGGTTGCTTCATTATATCTTATAAATATACAAGGGTACATCAGAATAAAACGCGCTTTTTAATTTTTACAGTTTAAGTTCGTCCGTATGGTTATCTATTCGCAAAGTACAATTTGCAAGTTGCAGCACGCTAGTAGTTTTTACACAAATACTTCAATACGCTTTGGAACGCAGTCAATTATACTTAAACTGTGTACTGTGCTTACGCAGAGCAGGCCTAATGTTCAAAACTGTTGAATTGCCGTATTGCATTTTTTCTTATATAACATGAGGTTTTGGGCTATATAGATCTTGTCTCTTTTCTGCTATAGAATAATATTTTCCAAAATATTCGTGCTCCTACATATAGTCAATTCTCCGTGCTAAATTCTATTTGCAATATAGTACTATAAATAACCATATGTGAAGTCTAAAAACGTATATTATAAGTTCAAGCTTGGGTATGCCCCTTATTAAACCTGTCGAGAGGCCATCATTGATATAAGTTATTACTGATAGGAGGCGTATAAAATTGCGTAGGCGGTCATGTTTAAGGTTAAACAGTGCTCCAGTGTGTGACCCATGACATTTTCATCCCTCATTTGTTTCTCTTCAAAGACAAACATCCAAGCAAACTAATAGAGCAAATATCACGGTGTTCATCGATGTTAAAATTAAGGGTTTGTTTGCAGTTTGGGAATTCACTGTTTAATTAATTTTCAACGAGGGTACAGCTCGGTAGTAGTAAATACACGACGTGTACATTGCCATCAGTAACTTTATCGTTCGTGTAACCCCGCATTTGCGAATCTAAGAACTTAAATACTTGCGGACCAAGGAAAGGCACTTCCGATTTGTCTCTCGTGTAGCCTAAAATGAAACTTAATTAAGGTATATGAAAATGGATTGATTTTGCAAAATATCGAAAGTAAATTTGGATATTTGTTTATAAAGTMTTGAAAAMATAATGCGTCACCTGAAAATTACTTTTGCTAAATMGCCTGATTTCACTTTTTAATTACTTMAAATACATTTGATTCAAATACTTATGTTCCATGGAATATGATCTGTAGCTGTTAAGTTCAAATGTATGTTTACATGTTATCGTGCGATGGCGCTGTATGTCGAACGTAAAACTTTCGTGCAACGGGACTGCAACTTGTGCAACTAATCGTGCAACTGCAACAAGCAACGAGGGAAGAACAAGATGGACGCACGCGACAAGTTGAAACGCACGCATAAAGGAGATCTGCATCAATGTACAGTCCACAATACAAAATTCGTTTCTCGTCATTTCGAAAACTTGAAGCAACAGTAGTAGCAGCTATTAAAAATACAACAAATTTTATTATTAAAGAAAATTAAACAAGTGATTTTATGATCCTATTGTCCTATTTTGGAGTCTAACTTTAGAAATTAGTTTTCCTTTATTTTATTGCAGTTGACCTTATATTGATCACATCAAACTTCACAGCAATTCTAAGTTTTACAATATCAGCAATACAAGTTGCAAGACACAGTTAGCTACTTATTACCTACGACTTTCGACAAAATATCGGTCCTATGCTGCCGGCATCAGAGCATCCAGTGGACAGCTGTTTTGGCTTATTAAACCTAATCATAGCGGTTAAAGATTCAATGCTTCAATAGCAGTGGCTGAGTGTTGGCGAGCCTTAATAAGCAGAAACAGCTATGCACGGGTTGTTCTCATGTAGATAGCATGGTAAACGTTTTGTCTATCTGCAGAGAACTGCTCATTTTGCAGAAACTGTCGCTGGAGACCTCTGTAAGTGTTTTAAACGCTTGCTATGAACCGCGCTACCAATAAGCACGGGTCTCCAAAAATGGTGGATGGGCGACACTGCCTATAGGTGGAATTTGTATCGCCCACACGGGTTTGTCGCTCCCCCACATGAAACGCTTTATTTTACAAACCCTTTTTTAAAGTGCAAAATGTCACAAAGGCGAGAACGCCGACATGAGCATATAATGAGTAATAGAGACGAAAGTAGCACCAAGTATCTGTAGTTTCTGAGAACGTTATTGGAAAAATCAAGATATGGATCACTCATAATGTCTTTTCAAACTAAACCGAATTTACTAAACCCATGAGCCAGGTATAGAGTAACCACCGGCTGCATCAGTCATTACCGATAACTCTTCCATGTTCAATAAGTAACACATACATAATGAGCCTTTCAAGCAAAAGTAACCAGAAACTGAAGGTTCCTGTTTCTTTACATTTTGTCTTCTCCTCAGGTTTATTATTCGTGATAAAAATCAATATATGGGTGGCCCAGATCAATTAAAAATAAATGGAATGAATCAGTCAACACCCTTAACAAACAGTATTGCTAAGGTGTCTTGAAGTAACACATACAAAATCTGGTCGAGCTGAGAGCAACACTCTCAATTAGTTATTAAGCTTACTTATCATGGAACTAGGTTAGAGGTTATTAAAAAGCTCCTTCGTTTCCCATAACTTCAGAATAAACTTTGATAAAAAGTATAAAAGCAAGGTAGTTTTTCTGTTTTTATAGTTACCGTTATTCTTGATTCATCCCCTACTAAAACTCGCACTTTGCCGTCATTCCTAACCTATATAAGACACCAAAAGTTTGTTTCGAGAGCTGCGGGCTAAGAGGGTACTTGCGATTTAGGACAGATCGATTCTGCTTACTTCCTTCTCGGTTGTTGAATTGCATTGTTAGTGGTGCAATTTACTATTGTTCTTATGATACTGTTCGTTTTGGTGTAGTAAGAATCCCTTATAAAAGGTACTTTTTTCCTGTGTTCGCCGCCTTAGGGCGTAAATTAATTTTGGCTGGACTCTCCCTGTAGGTGGTTACCATTGCAGGAAGGCGTTAGGATGATTTGAATTCCACACTGTCGGTCTCTTGAACTTGTCAATGCAACACGATCGAGATTTCAGTCAGTGCTCTGTGCCGTTGTCAGGGAGTACCTATACCTTTATCGGGGACTGCGGAAATATAACGGGCGTTCATAAAAAATGAGTCAAGCAAGCCACGGTTTTCCCTTATTAATGCGAACTTGCCAGTTATGTAAACTGTTTGACGTTTGGCTCGTTTGACGTATTCGTCGTTTATTGCACTAATACCTTTTAGTGCGGATATTCTCAGTAAAAAACGTCAACACTGTGTCACAGAGACGAACACGAGCACGCGCTCATAGAATGAAGCAAATACAACAGAAGCCATATGGACGATTAAGACAAGAATAAATAAAAATCACCTGAGGAAGGCCCGACGAAAAAAAAAAGGCCAAAGCGTAATGAAAAACACAAGAAGTTATATATTATCAGAATCTATTCCCACAAAAATTCCACAGGATTTTTTTTAATCGTTGGAGTGAATTTTGGGTCGTTTAAATTTATTCATGGATATAGAGCCGTTCGTGACTATAAATATGGTAGCGACTGTTGTAAGCTTTTAAACATTTCGTCCAAAATTTCTAACTTAACGCATCTAAATACCTACGCCCAAATTTGAAATCGAATTATGGTGGCAATTATTGTGACATTTTATAGCAAGTTCAATTCAATTCTATACTGCTATAGTTGAGTCACTAGGAGGTGCGACGTCATCGCGAGTTCTAGTAATCGCATAGAAAATAGTTATTAGCATTTTAAATTAATCGAGTAATAAAAAACTTAATACAAATGTCTGATTCACGTTTAGTCGAACGTTCTTCAGCCAAGATATATAAGCTATTTGACGCAAAACCTACCGATGTTTCTAACTAATATGTTATTTAACAAACGCATAAAATAATGAAAAATTAAACAAAAAACCGAATCAGCACAAAATCGTAAAACCAATTATTCCTAACATTTTTCATATATTATAATTAACCATTTTCCAGAAACTCGCTTTTGAACTTTAGTGGACTTAATGATGGCGTTAACTAGAGAGGTAGTATTTACCTATTACGAACAATTTCGTAAAATTACTCTTTACACAAAAAGTTTACTTTTACTAAAAACGCTAAACTATTTCTGATTAATTAAAATGTTTCGTGAAGCGTGATTGACACGATATTTATCTCAACTATGTCAAGACGAATACCCGTATCTGCATATTCAACACAACTTCCAATTTTACGCTAAAACACTTAATAACAGATTTTTGCCTAATACTACTCGTTTGAAAACTAAAACGAAATAAAAACTTTGAATTTCATAAAAAAGCACTTTTCGTTTATAGGTATATCAACGCCAGTTAACGCCTCCTTAACATTTTAATTAATTATACAAAATCTATCTAGCTTATGATGCTCCCCAAATGGAGGTTGAAGAGTCACGTCGAAAAAGAAGAATATCTATTGTGCGTTACTCTTTTATTAATGTCTCATTAATAGGTGAATAAATCTTTACGTCAATAAAAAAAGAACACCAGCAACAGCCTCAAACCTAAATTTAACCTATATTTCGTAGACACCTCTTTAACTGAGACCAGCCATGGAATCGCAGGTAGCTATCTCTTAACCATTTTTTTTTTTTTTGAAGACGACTATGTCCTTAGGATACTATAAACGCTTCATCAATTTTACCACAGTCAAGCCTCACCATGACGAGTTCGTACGTCACCACATTTTGGTAGATAAAAAATATGCCTCTTTAAGCCTTTTTCTTTTTAGAATGGGGTTTTCATATCGGAAACGCCTAGACTGAACCTGGCTGTCATAAATATAGAATAGGAATGTTCTAGAATGTTTGATGTCAAACTCGTTTGCTTGTGAATGTTCGAATAGCATTGATTGTGTCTTATCCGATATCCAGTAAGAAAATAACATTAAAATTCTTTTACTGACGCCCTTGAAACAGTAATCATATTATTATTATATCAGATTTATTGACGATTGTGAACATAATGTTTTCTGGTTCCATGTGGAAAAGTTCATTTAAAATTTTTTGGGTGCGCTGTGGTATCTACGGTACACCAGTACTATTAATGCCGACACGCCTGATGCATTATTGATAGGGTTATGGTGTTAATGCTTTAACGTTCGCTTGCTATTAGTTCAATACTCTCAGATTACATTACACTGGACACTGATTGCTTGAAATGTCTTTCACAAATATTAAGAGTTGTAGTAGGTAGGTAGTTCCTTTTTCATTGTTACGTTCCTTTTTATCAGGTTGGCACGTTGTTTCTATGACGTCTCGCATACTTGGTGATTTGTTTATTTACTTTCAAAATTTTGCTTGAACTTGTGTCAGGCAAATTTTGAGGTTCTTCATCTTTGACAAAGATTACAGGTGTAATCGAAACGTCAGACTATTAACTTTTTGTCAGTGTTTTCAAGAGACAGCGATCTATCCGACAAAATATTATCTTATATTAAGAGTTGTACTTAATGCTAGGTTAGGACGTGCTTTTATCCACTGTTTACGAATCTTTTCATTCAGTGGTGGTTGAAAAACAATATCAGCCGTTTCCTTAGTGCAATTTGGAATTTTGTACTGGTTCAGCATGATTATGCGTTTCTCAAATGTAAACATCTGCTCATGAGAATTATGGTTATGCGTTCTGCGTGTCTGTACCGAGGTAGATACATGTTTTCGTATCTGAGGCCATGTGTATAGAGTTCTATTGAACCGCTGAAGCTTGTATTGACGCAGCTAGATGACAGTTTTTAAGGTAATACGGCAAAGAATGCACCTAAACCGAGAGGAAAGACGTGAATATACTGGACATTGATTTGAATAGAATTTACGGGAAATTCCTTGTAAAGCAAATAAAATACTGTTTCAAATAAAGCGTTATTTCGTACTTTCTACGAATTCCATGAATAATGATGCAATAGAAGTTGATGAAGTATGAACATGCCATCCTTTGGCAGGAAGTGTAAAATGGGCCGGTGCAATTCGTTTGCATAAAAATGCGCAACCCTCGACCATTTCCGGCCTAACCAGACAGGCAGAAGCTGTTTTAGCCAAGCCAGGGCGGGTTCAACGGTCGCACAAATCACCCTATTAGTCGTACAACAGAACTACATTAGACCACGCGGAGGGAATGCCTAACAGACCGGGCCCAGACGTTTCGCATTATTTTTCTCATATTTTATAATATAAATTAGTGGCGTGGGCGCTGCACGGTGTACCATGAATCATGTGCGGGGTAAGTTTGTGTGTAAGGGGTGACTGTGACGTGACGTTGTGTGCAACCGCGCCATATCGCCCCAATCTAGCCAGCTATTACTCAATGCGGCAGAGCCGACCCGCCCGTGCCAAGCAGAGGCGCGCTCGAAGCGACACATGCGGCCCTTATCCGAAACGTGACCGACTTTTCGTTTTGACGCCAGAACACGAATTTAAACCAAAATTTTCTTAGTGTCAGATCATGTTCTATATTCAAACTTAAGGTTCTCAAGCCCCATGGAAGCAATGGGTCTATTCTTCGAGGCAAAAGTGAACAAAATCCACCAGCAAAATCATCTGAATTGATGAAACTAAATATAAGTCCAGGATTTTATATTTCACGTGAAAATGACTGATTGTATTTAAACTCATTTTTCTATTTTGCGTTCTTAATGAAGCCATTTCGAAACGCAATTTTTATTTTCCAGGGTTGATATCACCAAAAAACTCTGAGGGATCATCAAATAAACTCCACCTCGTAACGTCAAAACTGTCATGTATCTTGTCAAAAAATTCACTCTTAGCCAACTTAAATATGGCAGGTTAAATTTCCCACATTTTCTTGTGTAGAAGACGGAAATTACGCGAAATAGAAAATTTTTTTAAAAAACCCGTTTCATAAGGCTCTTTGTCGCACTCATCCGTTACAAAACTCGCCTTAAACGTTGAATGCGTCTGAGAAAATGGCGCCTTATGAAACAAGTTTTTTAATATACCATTTTCTATAGAGGGAGTTTAAAAACAGTACCTACTGCGTAGCCTAAGCTGTTCCGAACAGTCTTGTCTAGCTGTGATGAGAAAAACATTCCGGGCTAGTAGTGTTTTACGTATCAGAACAGATTAAACTAATAATCAGTTTGTTTGTTAGCAATGCGTGGAAAGCGAATCAGAGGAAAATTGCTCGGAAGCCATACGACACAAAGTAGGTGAAAGAAACTGCACAAAATTATGTTGAAAATGCTTGCACGTAAGTTATTAACTACAAATTTTCGGTTGTTACAAATAAATTTAATAATGGACACGTAAATGCAAATGCATGTCAAATTTAAGTAAAGGCAAGGAAAGGGAAATCTTATCAAGGGTTGTCAAAGACTTTATGGAAATTAAGAACACCTAAGGGATGTACACAACAGAATCTACAGATCAGAAAGGTTCCAATTTTGTGTACTTCATAATGATAAATTTAGCACGTATACCAATTTACCAACAAGCATTTATGTTTCTTTATACTGTGTCATACATATTAGTTCAGCTCTCAAGTACCTACATAAGGCAGAATCATAAGGATTTAGTATGTTTGGGTAATAACAATAAACACGTTAAATATGTTCCGAACTGATTGCAAAAATTGGTTATATTAAATAACCCACCATTATGGAGCTAAACTTCATAATTATTTAACCTCAATTTAAGCATTAAAGGAACCTATGTTTTTAAAAAAATATATCAGGATATGCAGAGCAAAATATGAACTTGCCTAAAAGATGATTTTAGATTTGGAACGCTATAGACTGATGTCGACGAAGAATGTGAAAGGCGGAACAAAACTATAAGAGATTATAGACTTAATACTAGGGCATGAAAGTTGCAAAAATTAAAGAAATTAAAATTATGTGCGAGGAAAATTAAAAAGTTGTAGGTATTGCAGTCGACTATATCCGAAATTTGCCACTTCCGCACATACCTGTGTATTTTTTTTTAGACAACTATGGGCTTGTGCTCTTGAGATACACAATCTTAGTGACAATGCTGGACTACGCGCAGTCTGGTTGTTCCTTTACTAAACCGAAAGAAATTGACACTTCCTTACGCCTTTTTGTAAAATAAATACTCGAAATTGCTAAATACTTTTACCTCTGCGTGGAAGTAATATTTAACAAAACGTTGGGGCCAATCTAAGCACATCAGTTCGCCGAGTGGTTCGAGAAGCTGCAATTCTGAAATCTACGCTGAAAAAAATTAACACCGCCCATAGAGATAACGAACTATTGTACACGATTTAAGCGATAATGACCGATATTATCAAAAATTACAATTTAGGAGGTGGTATCTGAAAAAACGGTGCAGATGATGATATTTTTTTAGGAAAACAGTTTATCAATTATGGAGTGTTAAATAGTAATAGCTATCATCAGTGGTCTCCTGAAAATCCACATCTAGTAAATCATAGAAGATTTTAGCTTGATTTGATTTTAATCTTTGGTGTGGTTTGATTGATACGAGATTTTCTGATGTATTTTTTGCTTTTTTTTCATTTTAGGTAAACTTTTGTTTTAATAGTCTGGTAATAAATATTTGGAACTACTAACGTACGCTGCGATAAATTACGGATATTAAGCATGAACATCTAGTTCCAGCAGGATCACTGGGTGGCTCCTAGTAAATTCAAATAATGGAGCGGTATGATGTCCTGCGAGATCACCCGAATTTACCCCCCTTCCTTTGATCATTATTTGTGAAGTACCTCTAGAGACAAAGTATTAAATGTTCAGCCACCGTATACTGGGCAAATTTTAGAACAAAAAGTGTTAGATGTGCTAAGATTATTAAACGTAAATACACTACATAGAGCCACTAATTTTGTTAGAATAAGGTACTTAGGTGAGTGGAGCAGTGTGATTTCCATATCGAACTGAATTTCTAATTTCGTATCAAAACTAATCTCTCATATATTAAAAAAGTCATTTTAATGACTAACTAATAAAAAAAAAATTCACCATAAAAATACAATATCATGCTAATAAATTGGAAAGAAATGAAAATCGTAAGTATCTGTCAACACAAAAAATTGTTTTTATATAAAGAGTCTCACAATGTAAAATATTAAATGAGGTAGCTTTATTAGGTGTTATCGGTTATTGGGGAAAACTGAAATCAGCAATTAAATTAAGTTTTTTTTTCAGAATATTTTAAAATTAAATAGAAAGCTGTTTAAAACTAAAACCCATGGCTAACATCGAAATGTATACTGTCATTTGTTCCTGATCGTAATACGGCTATCATCGATTTTATCCAACACACGAAAATGACAAACTTCCGCCTATGAATAACTGACTACTTCCTACGTAAATTTCTTGTCAATGAACATGAAGAACAGGCAAGTGATACTTGATATGTGTAGTTCTGTAAGCAGCTAAATCCTCTTATTCGAGCTATACGTATTATTAAACTAGAATCGACCGACTTAGCGTATCACCTTAAAATTCGCTTTGTTGAATTAACGGCTTTACTTTAGGTAGCGCAGTTGTTTTCCATGTTTCACACTTCAGCGTAAGCTCCCGTTACAAATTTACATTTGACATACAGAAAACTTGCTTTAATTTTTCCTCTAACATGCAACCAAGCTTTTCTGTCCTCATTAACTAGGTTTTCCTCCGCCACTGGCATCTAAGCTCCGGCAGTAACTCACTCCTTACAAACATACACAGAAAAGCCAGGCCGTGTTTTTTTCGGATTGCTGAAATGTTTGTTCATTATGGGGATTTGTCGTGGCCGCTGCTCTCGCAGAGCTAAGAAAATGTTTGTTATCATTCCCAGCGTTGGATTACTTGGGGCTTTAATTTATGAGATCCGCCTTTCTGTTCACGTAGCACTCGTAATTTGTGACGAGGAAGATTCACAAAAACTAATTTGTACACCTCCCGGGCGACGATTCATTCCGCTAATTCAATTTTATTAATTTCACGGCGAGAACGGATAATCTGGCGATGGAGAGACGAATAGGTTTGCGCGTTCGAAATCTGACTATGATTTATGCTGGAAGAATAGGATAGAACGACGGATAAAATACAAGCCCTCTTATACTTTGTTCACTGTCAGTTTCAACGATCACAAGCCAAAACTAAGCTTAATAAATACAATTAATTATGTCAGTTAACAGCATCATAATGGGGAAGTTGCATGAATTTTAAATCGCAGTATATAGTTGTTAGCCCGAAAGAGAATCACATTTGAGGATATAGTGGTGGAAAACTAAATTAAATCAGTCCTCAAAAAAGCCCACAATATGAATTAGAAATCTGAAGTAATGCCACCGTTCTAAAACGGACTCTGACGTCACGTGCCGGACGGGTCTGCTCACGGTGCGTATCTTAGGAACAGCTTGCAGTGCATATAATCCCGTTGCTAGCAAAAACAACGCCGTCCATTTAACTAATGACTGAAATGGAGAAACGCAAAACTCGCTGCCTAGCTTCGAGCCCATCCGCACCTTTGATCCGCATATATGTGGTATAATGCCAAATGACAGTGGTGTGTTCATGTGAGCAGTATGAATAAGGTGAATTACATCTGTGAGAGGTATTTATATAGTTATTTGCTTGTTAAAAAGTGTGCTATGTGTATTGGCCATTATTGTAATTTGTGAGGGAACTAGTAAGCAGGTCGTTAATAAGTATAGTTAGGTGGCTTTGACCACGAGACCAAGTGGGTATGTGCAATGTATTGCCACAGAGTACTAATGTAATATATAATTAGTATTCTTTGGTATTACAATATCAGAGGCGACTGTGAACGTAGGCCAACGCCAGCGGCCGCGGAGGTTCATTTTGGTTCCTCCAATAGGAACCCTGGAGGGTATAGGGTGCCCAGCCTATTCATGACCTGCTGCTAGCGACAGAAACAGTGCCGGAAGTTTCACGCAAACGCAACAGAAAACTTTGTTTAACCTTATTCCTCCAGGGTTTTAGTTGGTATAGTGAGTCCATACATTCGGCGACTGTATGGAATACCTGGCCAAAAAAACTGGGACCAAGGGTTGAAAATCCCTGCTAATCATATGTTACCTACAAGTTACCGCCCTGTGAGTTCTTTGTAAGTTTCTAGAGTACCAGCGCCACTGTTCAGGGCACGCGCCGCCTGCCGCACGTTAGCTATCCATCCCTGCTATATTATCTCGCTAATACCCGATTTATTTGTATCTGTACGTTGCGTTTTGATTGGCTGACCTAATTAAATCTAATTAAACGTGTTAGCCTTGCCAGTCACCCTACGACTAATATACGCCCATCTCTATTTCGGATACTACACGTACACGTATGACAGTTAAATGTGCACGGTGAATATAAAATTAGTTTGAATTATAAATTGCTCTTCGTTTGAAATTATAGAACTGATGTGGCAATGAGCGTGCCAATATAGCAATATTTCTTGTAGATGAAGGAGAATCTGTAATATCATTGTGCCGATATCGAAAACGAAAACAAATAGATGAATCTCTATAATCTTATAACCGATTCTTCTACAACCTGTAGTATGAAATACTTTGTAAACATTCGCAAGGCAACCTCCATATCCAGATATATAAATTTGGTATACGTTTCACGTCGGCCACTTTGTTTAGCAGATAGTGGATATAAAATTTCTTCTTTTGCACTTGGTACAAGAGAAAAAGCTGCGAATCCTGGCACAACTTTCTAAAATTCCATAGTAACGGCTTCTAAGGTAAAAAAACATAAGGTCGCTCCCTTGTGGTCTGTTTCTAACAAACTTTATTAAAACCATCTCGGTGGTCACAAATACTCAAGTTGTAATTTACTTTTGTATATCTGGAAACCTAGTATATGTGATAACGTTATATCAAAAACATGTTACACGTCCAATATTCGTAAAAAACGGAAACCGTTACCAAAACCTTTAAACAAATAACGGCATACCTCAAGAACTTTGGATTTGTCAAGACAAGTGTACAGAAAAAAAAACCGCTGCAAATTGAATCAATACTTCCACATCCAATTGTGAAAATGACATTTACGCGCTTATTTTTAAATARTATACAACCATTAATCAGGWTTTGTGCATTTTCTCTCTCTGCATATTTTTTTTCTAAGAGAAACGTTTCTCGTGGTATTAGCAAAAATAGATAAATTTTTAAAATCGTTTTTTCCAAATATCTTGAAAATATTAACTTAACAATAAAATTGCAAGAGTGCTTTTCGATCAGAAATTTTCTATATAATACCAAAATTTAAAAAACTCGCATCGGCATATTCCAAAATACGTTTTTTGGAAATATTTGGAAAAAAATTTTTAGGACATTATTTTGCGAGAAATTTTATTTCCTGTCTGATGGTATTTTCATTTGTTGAATATATTAACTATTTTCGGAGATATTTAGGAAAAACCACTTTCTTTAAGTCATGCTTTTTTGCTAATATTTTCTATAGTTTGCTGCGCCAAAAATTTATAAGGGCGAATAATACTCGCAGTTATACTACTAATCACATACTAAAACGAAAAAAAATAAAAATTTGCAACAAGGGTAGTTACCCTACAATTTCATCCCCTTCCCGACACCCTGCTTACCCCAAAAACAATAGGTCGCTTTGGGTAGTAGAGTTTCATATGTATGCCAAATTTCAATTCATATATTCAGTCTTTCGAAAGTTATCGTGTCCACAAACAAAACCACAGATACACAGACAAGAAATTTTTTTGCTCAAATTTTGTTTTTTACATTTTCAGCCATTTTAAAGCGATTGAGCAAATACAAATTTTTGAATTTTTTTTCGCGATACAGTACTTCCCATCCGTTGGATGTGGAAGTAATTAACCCCTGGTTATTTATTAAAATTTAAAAAATGCTGTTTTGAGATATTTTGCAATCAATCCAATAAAACAAGCAAAAGAGACCAACTTTCCAATAAGGATGAAATTCTGCGAATTATTTTTAATTTTCTTACACAGAAGTTCTCTCGATAATGGCATTTGTTGAACCAAAATGTATATAACAGTAATTTTTTTAAATTTAATTTAATACAAAAAGCAATATTTAAAATTTTTTTGGCAAATTAATGTATACTGCCTCATACACCGTGGCACTGCATTTTTATTAAGGGTGTAGGTGTAGATGGTAAGTTACTCTGCCCTTAATTATTCCGGGTGAATATATAACGTTTATTAACTTTTAATGAAGGATATCTGAACAACTTGGACAATTCTTACTTGAACAGTTTACAGTTGGCTGATCATAGATATCTATTCTATTTTATGAGCAATGACCATTTAGGTATGCTTTTCTTTGGGCACACCGGTACTCAGGTTTTTCAGCGTTCATTTTTTTTCATTTAAGGTATAATTAAAGATCGCTTCTATAACAAACCGTGTTAACTACTAAAAAAGATTATGTACATCTGGTAAGGAATGAGTCTAAAAGTTTTAAAGCTGAAGCAATACGAATGGCGGCGCACGAAGTTTTACTGCTTAGATGCGAAAAAAGTTTAGAAATTGAAGGGCATGAAATTGAATATTTACGGCATTGATTTTTTAACCCTTTAGTAGCTATTGTTTAATTGTTATTGCCTATTTTCTTAATCGTTAGATAGTGAGCTTATTTGTCTGTGCTTCTTGGGTTAAAAAATCCTTGTATTAATTATTTCTAGCTATTAAAGTATTATCAAAAATTTGCTAAAGTGGTCCTTTTTCCACGGTGAAACCACCACAAGTTATAAAATTAATATTTGTTGGGAGATAAATAAATTATTATTTTTCGGCCTGCGAACGTCACCTTTGATATAAATTCTAAAACACGACTAGCACAAAACACTGCTAATTTACTAGACCACTATACTGCATACACGGGCACTAAAGACACCTGATTCACTAAGCCTTCTGCTTGCATGATAACCGCTATTCGAATTCCGAAGTGCCCGCGCTCTCTCCGTTGGGCTATTTATAACCTCACCGAAAATTTCAGAAGCGACACCTTCCAGAGGCTATCGAAACTTCGCAAACGTTCCATTGATAGAATTCTCTATAGGAGAGTTTATCGACCGTTGGTGGCGCTAGTGTGGCTTTGCACATGGCGGAAATAAACAGTACTTGCTATTATAATATACTCGTCTGAATCGCGTGAATGAAACACAGATGGGTTCGCAAACGAGTACATGCAATATAAATATTACAAAGGAACTGGTAATGGTAG
Organism: Rhyzopertha dominica; assembly: GCA_025024175.1. Classification (NCBI taxonomy): domain Eukaryota; kingdom Metazoa; phylum Arthropoda; class Insecta; order Coleoptera; family Bostrichidae; genus Rhyzopertha; species Rhyzopertha dominica. The sequence goes on from QCXZ01000041.1 coordinate 37,474,599, forward strand.
CTAAAACACACTCATGGCAATAATCTCTGTGATAACCGCTTAACCACATGACCGCATATTATTATTACAATATAATGTCATACATGCTTTTTGTGTTTACATTTATCCTCTTATTCTTAATAATATTCACTGCCCACAATTTAAAAATGCTAATACGATATAACAAAAACAGCCCCATTACACAACAATCCCTCCTTTTTCCAGCATTAAAGTACTGTACTTAATATTTTATGTATTTGCCGCCGGATGTGTCACTATTGTAAATTTGCCTATAGGGTATCGGCATTCCCTGCCATCTGCCTGTCCTACTACACCACATATACACGCTTGCAACTCCGGTACACAGATGGCGCTGATTCCGCAACAATATCAAAACTCGTTGGACTTAGGTATAGGATATTGCACAGAAAAAATGTTTACAATTTCTTAATGAATTATAAATGGCATAATATACACGGTATTCCATTTTAAATAAGCAAGTTGACATCTACTGCTATAACCAGCAGTGAAAGATTCCTGAAAATATTTAGCGGGGTATTCTCATTAACATTATAGTAAACGGCAAAACTGTCAAATCTTTTCCAGCTACAAGTTTTCCATAATTTATCGATGAAGTTCTCGGTGGGATACCCTGCATATAAAAAGGTAAACTAAGTGCGTATGGATGTCAGTGTTAAGTACAACTTTGTTAAGAGTTTCGCCTATACTTCTTTCAAAGAATATGAATGTACCTATATAATCTTCCCACTCCAGTCCTCATATTTCCTTAACATGCGCTAGGCAGTCGCACTACTAGCAATCAGCATGTACCCCTCCAACCCAGCATAGACGGCCGACCCGGCGGTATATTCGATAGTGTCAGACTGCTGACTGTACGCTGGTTCATTCAATCAATAAATCAATCAAGTATTATTACCCACTTGTGTTAGAAATGAGGTAAAATTTATTGTATAAGTGTTTTTATTTTGAGTATGCAAACTGTATCGTAGAAAACCAGACAGAWTTCGACAGAACCAAATTTCAGTTATGCTCAGAAGACAACAGCGGGGAACGAGCTGTCAGTCAACTGCACTTGCTGAGCGTGACTGGTTCGCGTGCCTTGCAGTGCCCTTCAGCATTCGGGCGTTTCTGACTTCTCACCAAGCCACTCTGCTCATATCCGCCAACTCCAAACACCGACCCGTAAAAAAGCTCTTCGGGTGTAAACTACACCGGAATTTCTGTGTGGAGCGGGGCATTTTTAACAGGACGTAAAGCCCAGAGAGCAGCCCCGACCGGCCATAAAACGAAATATGTAAAACATATTTATGCAGCTATTAAGCGTTATGGGTTCATAAAGAAAAGATTTCATTTGCCGACGGATGAAAGAGGTCATTCCTGGATTCATGGTCTATAAAATTAACGCGAATAAGCATTATCACGGCTTTGCAGGTGGTTAGCTCCTGAAACAAATCGTGAACGAAGTGTTTTACGGTTAAATGGAATGGCATACATTGTGTGCTAAATCGAGTCGTAAAAAGATACTCGAAGTCGCATAAACGGAGAAGAACTACCTAGCAGTAAAGTTACCGTTTTTGCAGGGCATGACAGCAATCAAAAATCCTTGCAGTAGATACAAAAAAGAAAACACAACAGTGCTAGATAACAGTAGAGTATGCGTTATCGACACCAGCGATACTCACAGTAACAGGTTTGCTCTGTTTACTTACTAGAAAAGTGATCAAATAAGAGCTCTCTTTAAAAACCCACCTAAAATTATGACGCCTTCTTGCTTGCCATTGATATTTCCATGATTGAATCGAATTCCACGAGTAAATTCATTTACATTCAAAAAATGTTTTGTAATTCACAGTCAAACCTGCCGCGTATATTTCGTTCCCTTGATGATGATTACTTGACTTTCTCGGAAACCAAAAGTTAGTAACACATCTAAATATTCAGATATATGAAGTACATATCTGTATGTCATACCTGGGGTTTCATACATGATGTGGCATTGAAGTTAGAAAAAAATGTTAGTTGTTAATGGAAGTTCCACACTTTGATAGTTGCAGCGAGAGTTGTGTGAAATATGAATAAATTATAGAATATCTGTTTATTTAAGTAAATTCTATAGGATCAGTTAACTGTAATTCGTCACACAAAGAAAACACAAAAAATTGGGGAAGAGAACAAACCATATATTTTCAGCAAATTTCAAATTCCTTGATATGAGTACAAACTTTATTTGTAATACGTAAAGCACAAAATAAATTGTAGTTTCGACATTATCACAATGACTGCAAACATACAGGCCTAAACTTAAACTACAATTAAAGCTCATACCAATAGTGCAATCAAATCAGTGATCAAATAATGATAACATAGAATACGGAAATCATTTACAAAAATTTGGTACCCCATAATTTCAAAAATTGTTTCCACTGTTAAAAGCTGTTTCATAGACAAATATAGTACACTTATTAGTTATTAGACAAAAATCATTAGATTCGACTAGAATTGCGCATTACAATAGAAAAACGCCGACTAGTATATTTCTTGAAGTAGCGCTTCTCCAGAAAATCTCTATAAGTAAAATATAAAAACTGTGGTTACAAAACTAACCTGCTTGTATATTTTGTTATATCTGTAAGTAGGTCGCTGAAATGCTAAGGCCTAAGTTTGGTAAGATAGCCTTAAACCTAGATGAAATGCATTAAAAAAGCACAATCTCGATTTCTCGTCTCTGTCTCTACGTCGATGGGATAAATTTGCCTTACTACGTGCATTTGAATGCTACTCTTTTGGCAGCTTCTGCCTCTGACAGGAAAGTAACTTTCGTGGTGTTCATCAAGCTTGAGGTATAATATTCTAATTCTGCCATTAGATTCAGATATTTGATAATTAAATGCCATTTCATAAACAGATAACATTTACTATCTGCAAAAAATAGTCAAACGTGCCCAAAAAAGCTGTGCCAGTTAAAATATTAAAATGTACGTTGTTCTCCATTTGTCATGTTTCGACAATTGATTCTGGCTTTGTTACCGAACATTAATGGTATCTCATAATTTCTTTACGGTACTTTAATAACGAACGAACGAACTAGATACAAATGTCATAATGCCATCTAGATCAAATAGGAGCATATGATAATTTTAATCTTCATATAATCCGACCGTATCTTTCGGCATTTGGGAACAGAGAACTAAGTAATTTTGGATTATTAAATTTACGATATCTATAGAACTGCTTATAAGCTGGATCATACGTTCATTTTCTATCGCTGAAACTTTTATTACATTCCAGTCGCCGACAGATATCACAGGAGTAATAACGTTTGTCACTAAAATATTGAAATAGTGCAGGAAGCTGAAACACAGTGTCCGCCTGCAACATGTATAGTTAATTTCCTACTATAATATACGGATTATGCAAATCTTTCCAGCATTCTGGTTAACAATTCCATTGAAATAAAAATACATATCATCTGACTTTGTAGAAGTACCTACACTTGGATTATCAACACAGGGGTTCTTACGAGGGTACACGACAGATATGATATAGCAAGAAACTAATTCATACAATTGGAACCAACAGTTTATATCTACTAATGAAAAAGTGGTTCCTGCAACATACAGAAACATAAGAAAAACAGTTCGGTAAACCTGTAAAACTACTATTTATAGGCCTTATTTGGCTGAAGGTAACTCCTGTAAAATAAAAGGTTAAAGTTGGTGCAATAGACGAGTAATATGTCAAGAGGCTTATTGTGCGTTAAAATGTCCATGTCCAACTGATAACTCACTGCTGCGTCTTTCAGACCGAAAAGTTTCTGTATCTTATTCCAAAATAATATTTAATATGTATACATTAATGTTGTAAGTCCAAATACCAATTAATTTTGTACTACTATTCTCCATTGTCTCTTGACTTCAGCCTTCTTCCTTCTTCTACTTTCAAACCTCTTCAGTTACCCCCCCAACGTACAAACGCAATCTCCTTGTTCCACCCAGTCACACAGAAATTTTCTCGGCGTGTGGTTGTCTCTTTCAAGCCATCGGGCGTGTTGAACTTAATCTCCTGCGGGAGTCCTGTATTGAACGAAGTTATTGTGTTTCGTCATTGCTTCCTAACCTATTATTGTCTCCGTTCGTCCGTTCATTCCATATTCTCGGAAGTAATCTTCCTTTCCACACTGTGGGTTCTTTTACTTCAGACATGGTTTATCCTCAGGATTTTAGGGTCTCACTTCAACTTCCCTTGTGGTACCCCTTTTGCTTTTGAAAATTATTTCAATTTATAGAACGCTCTGGATCTTTTTATCAGCCCAGCTTGATACTCCAGCTTTCTATGAAAAGGTTATCTAGTATGCCATTGACGTCAAACCTTCAAAACCGTGTTGTTTGCAGTGTGCCTTCATCTGCTCTTACTTAATTGTCCCACCACACCGCAAGTATAGTTTTGTTTTCATTAAATGCCAATCTCACGCTTAATGCTTCTCATTGTAATTCAGCAGCTACAATTTCTAGTTCCTGTTCTGAATGTACAATCCAAAAAACGAAGTCTAGCCAGACAATAACAAAAGTAAATAGTAAACAGGCGTTATCAAGATTAGATGTTATCTTACTTCGCCTTAGTGAAATAAAAATAAAACGAACGACATTATACAAATTATTCTGTTTTATCGCAAGCATATATCTCAGGAAGTGCAGGCGGGTGTGTTTCGAGCCATTTTATTTTGGAGTATTCTCTTTCACGGTATATATCACATGCACGCCCCATGGAGATTGACAGATATAACCACCCTAATTACGCGTCTTTTTTAAGACCCCACATCTATCAGATGATATTTTTACCCAAGCCGGATGCAGGGAGATCGAGACATTGATGGAGCACCGGGTCATACACAGGAGAAATAACCTGCGACAAATGGCGTTAAATGCGATATAAATCCTTGTTAGCATCAGTAGCTCGGCCAATTAGGCGCGGTACCTGGTCGAAACGCGCTGGGGTGAAATAATAATAACGATTGCCATTTGTAACGAAGTGAAATATGCACGGGGGAAAACGATGCATAAATCAGGCAGGCCTGTACTTAAATTTTGAATTTGGACTGCGCCACCAAGAAATAAAATCCACTGGGGATTTACGAGTTTTAGGGTTGTATTTGCCGAAATACAGAATGAAAATCCTTTTTAACCCTCAGTTACATTTATAACCAGCATAAAGCCTTAGGTATAAAAAATTATATTAAAATCGAGTTTTTATTTCATACACTAATACTTTGTGTAGCATATTTGCACAAAATAGCTCAACCTTGTTGCACTACCCACATGTAAGTAGCTAAATAGTTTAGTTATTTCAGTTTCTATAACTGTCGCTTGTTCTGATTTGGCAATGATGGGTGGATTCTGTCTCGTTTATTATTAATGAGTGTCAATGCACCATAAATATAAACAAGATTTGTTAACATTAAGCTAAAATACATTGCAATGCTATGTCTCCTAGGCTATAGCAGCAGGCTTTTTTGGCTTTTTTATAAACATGGCTTTATTATTAAATCGTTGCATCGGTTTAAGCCATATTCAGCCATACAAGAAATAATTTTTGTACTTTTGACTATTTCCTTTCATTTAAAATTTTCAAAGAAAGTAATATTTTTGTAACATTGCTAAACAGTTTTACAGTTTATAAAGGTTTTTTATTACTGTATTATCAGTCAGCGACCAATTCTGACAATTCATTAATACATGCTTGATGAGGAACATGAACTGACTGTTTTGAAAAACCCTTAACTAGTCGTTAATTATTGACAATAAAATAAATGAACTGAACTAGCATTTGAAAAAAATCAAGTTGAACCCTGCACTATATCCGTCCATAATGTAAGATAATATTTTCTCGGAAAGAACGCTGTCTCTTGAAAGCACTGACAACAAGTTATTGGTCTGACATTTCGATTACACCTGTTATCTTTATCAATGACGAAGAACCTTATAATTTGCCTGACACAAGTTCGTTTATGGCGCATTGCAGCTGAAAGAAAAATGTTAAGAGAGTACCAAAAAGTAGCAAAACACCAAATGCTAAGAAAAGCTTCGGCGGCTATATGTAATATAGAATGGAAAACGGAATAAATAAAATGAGATCAGAACGTAGGCATGAGTGTAATAATATACCAAAAAGGAGATAGAAGAAAAGGTGTAAACCATAGAGAGATAATCCTTCTGAGCGTTATTGCTAAAATGTGCCTTATTAGACTGTTGAATGGAAGACTTCTTGGAGAAAGGAAGTAAAACTCCAGAAGCCCAAGGTTGGTTTAAATGTTGATCAAAGCCAAACACACGTATTTACACTAAAATGCAGAAAAGTAGGTAATAAACAGTTACTCAGGCTTTCAAAACCAAGTGTGTTCATTATGCCTAAGGTATAATGATTCATAAGATAATAACTATTACGTTATTAGGTACGGGAAGCAATATATTATAGTACGATTGGATATCCATCAGAATATCCACACAAGTACTGTGATAAGTCTGCTCCGAACGTGATCATACGAAATTCTATTTCATACTGCCCGCGATTTTAAATGAAAATCAGAATTAGAATTTTAAACGCATTGTTAGGCCATAGTTGTCACTTTCCTATAAACACTTGCTATTTTAAAACAGAAATACGAAAAACTAAAATGATCAATGCAGTGGTGCTTGATAATAACCATAAAAACTGTGTTTCTTTAAAGGCAGACATTTTTTCTTTCTATCCAAAGATACACGCGAAAGATAATGTTTCTAGAAAATAATGAGTTCAAGTCAGATATTGGAGAAAAAAGTGGAAGCTTCAAAGAAACTTGTTCCTGTCAAGTCTTTGAAAAGACATGAGAAGGAATATTTTGTACCTGGCGCAGGAAATACATTAGGTTGAAGGAAGTGTCAATGAATGAGCGGTATTGTCATACCTTTGGACCTTATGAGACGGTCTTCGTTTTCACAACTACTATAAAAGCCAATGAGAACGTCCAGGTATCACGTTTTCTATTAAGCTGCTAGCTGCTTGTAACACAATTAACATGTAGATAATCATTCAAGTCAGTCGAAAATGCCGAATAGGGAAGAATTTGAAAAATTGATGAGAAAAGCATTTGCAAATAAATATTGAATCGTAAAAGTAATCGCATTGTCAGAAGTGAGCAGAAGGGATGTTGAAGAGAATATCTCTATAATCTAACTGTAGATGACGTAAAAGATGCTGGTTCCTGTGAGGGAATTTATGAATCCATCCGGTAAATTACTTTACCGGACTATAGTAACGCTGTGTCATTTTTCAGACTCAAATTATTGATTTTTTAACGTCGATATTAAAGGACAGTATGGAAAAAAACGGATTACAGGTAAGTATCTGACAATAACAAAACCAGCAAAATGGGCATTGACAAATGACACTGTGACACGTCAAACAGATGAAGGCAACAAAATATTATTTGCGCCCTAACACTTACCAGATAAAAAATAAAAATTGAGATAACTGAAATTACAGCTGACAACAATATTGTCAGGTCGATAATGCTATATGGGAGTAAAAGTTTCGTACTTAATAAAAGACTGGACGCAGGTTGCTGAGATGGTTATCGACACTTAGTAAAAATGGACGAAACAAGACCAGGTAACTGTTATAGCTATAGTTATAGAAGGGAAAGCAATGAGTTGCTTACAATAATAGCCAAAAAGGACATGGGTGATAAAAGTAGCGATGTGGCTAGGTAAAATTGTGGGAGGAATAGCAACAGAACAAAGGAAATTGATAAATAGTTAGCGAAGACGTGCATAATGTTTATATTTAATAGGAGAAAGGGTTATTTCAGATAGATACATATACAACTAGCAGTTATATAAAAAGAATACGAAAGTTGTTATTTAAAACTTATTTATGATAGCAAGATGCGTATTTAGAACTGTTAAAAATTAAGTATGAATTAAGTGTGAACTAGTACTATAATTTTCCACGACACGAAAAATATTCTGATTCCAAAAGACGCAAGCGGGAATGAACAGAAAGCAGTCTTTATAAGACTGTGCAAGAGTGCCATGATTTTATAAAATGACAATACTAGTGTTGACACTGACTAAGCTGGTTTTGAATTGACTTACCACTTGAGCCACTAATGCCATCTTAAATTTATATATTTACCAATCATCGCGACGTCCACATCGTCTAAAAATACTTGCAGGATGAAATTAGCAAGCAGATGTACGGATGTTTACCTACGTGCCCTGCGCGTCCTTCCTAACCCCATTCCCCATTGTCTGCAATGTTTTTTCTGTTATACGTATAAATAAAAGTTTCTTAAGGCAACTTCATCTACTCTTCCCTAGTTAAACATAAAAAAGCGCTTTACCTGAATAAATGTATTGTCGATTTAACTTGGTGAAATTATTTAACAAGACTTAATTGAAGATCCAATCCACGTAGAGCAAAATGGATCAGTTTTCAAGGTATAAAATAATTACCCCTGAATGTACACGACGCTTACTTCAAACTGAGCAGACCAAGCATATTCAAAGGCGCGCAGTTTGCTGCAGTTTTCGATGCACTTGTATATACAAGAGACCACTGCTGACTTGATCGGTGTCTCAAAGGAAAACCGCCGTCTGCCTGATTTTACGACGTGTCTATCCATTCCGGTCCAGACTTTGTAAATCATTCAGAAGTGAACGGACACACTATAAAGCAAGACGCTTTCGCCAGCATTATTTGTCCGCAGGAACCTGGGCATAAAATTGAAAACTACGGAGGTATTTAATTTAATAAAAGTTTCCTACTTGCGCGGAAGGAGAGGAACTCGAGCAAGTTTTGATTTCATTAAAGGAGTGCAAAGTTTTCGCTCACTGAAAACCTTATAAATATAAAGGATGGGAGTTCTCAACTAATATCGTTGGGCGCTATTCCTCTTTTTCCACTTTATTTACGAGTCAATTTTAATTTGGGAGTGGAATTCAGACATGGACCGCCAGAAATAGGGACTTTTCACCTGTTTAATATTAATTTTGTTCTGCCTTGTGTAAATGTTCCACCCCTTTCTGAACACTCGCCAAACTTTTGTAATAGCGGTTAATATCTACGGACGTAAATTGTACCAGAAGCAAAGGTCTAATCCTAATGATTCTTGCAACAACAAGTACTGTAATTTATTTCCTATTTCACTTGTATCGATTAGTCTCAGTTTATGTACCTATAATACACTGAAATCGAACACATGTGTTCCTGCTGTTCAAGCACATGCTTGATCGTTCGTGCCGATTCTGACATAATTCTAGCTTTGTTGTTCCCATTAGTTTAACCTCAAGGTATTTAGACATATATTAGTAGTTTGTGTTTCAATGAGAGAACTCAAAACTCGAGGAAGTACTATAAAATCTGCAACAGTGCTTTTTAGATTAAGTTGAAATTAAATATAACAGAAATTTAATACCTACTAGATGAAACAGTTTGGTTAAGCTTAACATTTTGTCTTTGACCGCGAAAGCGTCTGACAGGCTTATGTCAAACTCATTACTGAATTGATTGACGTAGCACCAAAATGGACTGTACGAATAAAACCATGTGTCACGAATTTTACGATTAAGCGTTTGTCAATAAACTATACATAGAAGTTCATGGTAGGAAATTACCGCGACAGTTAGGTATCGAAACAGTCTCTGAATGATCCTGGACCGAACAGAATGTCTCCGTCGCTGACAGTCACTTTCTTCAAATGATGAATTCGATGTGGTGCCCAAATCTTTAGCACTTTTGCGAGGACGGAAGGTGACTGACGTTCAGCTTTATTAGAATACTCTTATCTCTTGTGATAGATGAAAATATAATACACTCACTAGAAGTAAAGTATCTTCACTCTACGTGCATATTTGTGACTGGAGTGTACCACACTGTATAGTACATAATAGCCACATGGTCTAAAATATGCAATGAAGGTTTTCGTTAACAAAAGACTGCAATCAGCAATTTTAAGCATAGTTTATGAGGTGAATCTAAGATACCAAATATACATCATTGCACAGCTTGATTAAAATATGTAWCTGTTTTACTTTACGTGATTTTGAATCCCTGTTAGTCACTTATATTTAATTTAATACACCAACAATAAACGATTAAAATAACTCACATGTCACACCAACAATAAAAGATCGAGAATACACATGTCAAACAAATGAAAAACTGCCTAATCAATTTGTGCCATAAATTCAGACTGACTTATCACAGATATAGAAACAAACCGGTTGGTCAAATTATCAGGTTAGAACGTCTACAGTGCTGCTGGATTACTTGAACCCACCCAACCTCATTTTAGAATTTCTTCTGAAAGCAAGTACGTGTAAATGTTGCTCAGTTTTTGTACATCGTTTTTTTTTATTTATCGCATTGATATTTTGATTTACGCAAACCATTTCAAATATAAATCTCTTGTTTGTATTTCTTATTTTATCCGAAATTTTGACATTATTTCAGTTAATATGATGTCCATTGTTAATTACTATTATGCGTTCTGTAAGTGAGCATCTATCCCTTTGATTAGTTATATCACTTTTGTGGAGGGCCAATCTATTACTATTAACCTTCCATTGTCTGTCCTATGTATACTTACCTTCACAATCCTCACATTCCAAACAATATATAACATTTGCTTGATATTTTATAGATATTTTTGATTTTAGTGTTGTGAGTAGTATTGAGCCATTCTTTTTGTTCTTAATTGCAATTTTTATCTTTTCTTTTTCAAACGTTCTGATTAATTATGTTGTCAATCCGATAATGTTTCATAGGGATCCTTACCTTCTATGTTCTACTGTTTGTAGGTTATTGTCAAAATCATGATTTACCCTCTGCCCCACGTCAACCTGCATACCACCGTTATTCACCGTTAGCGTGTTTGGTACAAGTGTTAATAAATCGGTTGTAGAATACAAGATTTTATTTATCATCGTTTTCGGGTATGAATTGTGTATTAATAAATATTTTTTATTTTTTCTCAATAAATTGTGAATGTGATATTTTAATAATTTTATGTTTCATCTGTTTTACAAAGTTTATTTTAATTCGTGACGAATGATCTGGCAAGTAGTTTTTATACCTCCCCGATGAAGTTGGTTTCCGGTATCAATCCAGTATTATTTTATTATTTTTTCGTATGACTTTGGTGTCTAAAAGGTTACTCGACATTCTACCTCTCGTTCTGTAGTTAATTTTATATACTGATCATAGACGTTGATGACTTAATAATGCTGGTACCAACAAAGGCACTAGAACAAGTCTAGTATTTTTGTACTTATCTCTTTTCCCTCTTATCTATCTTTCTATTTATATCACACATATTTCTGTGCTATTGCATATGTACCTATTGAGTTCTACTGGACGGATTCATAGATACGCTTTTCATGATTATGTTAGCATGAGCACCCACAGGGTTTTCTAAAAGTCGGCGCTTCTGCTTACACTGCTGGCGCTGACGGTGTTAAATAAGTAATAAATAAAATAAATAAATAAATAAAAGTAAAATGCCACTTGTTTAATCCAAGTGGTCATAAATTGTTTATCTGTGCTTCTGCCCTGGGATCTCTAAATTTATCCACAAAACATTTAAGACCAAATCGTCGATCACAATGAAATATTTACGCATAAGCAGTAAGCGTATTGAAATAACATTTTGGACGCGAACGCGTCTTACACCGTACTTTGGGAGTTACTTTGTGAACATCGATAATAAGTCATCCAGCACTGACTCTAATAACTACCTCGTAAGCTGGAACGGTCTATAGAGATCTACATTGTGGATTGTCTAATGAACGTTTGGGCCTATTAAAAAGATCCAGAGAAATAAAATTACATTGAATGATTAATCTTTGTTATAATCTTTTCAGCTCAAAGTTGTCTATCTCCTCTACACCAATGTTTAAGATAGACATATCCACATCAAAATTATGGATGTATCAAGGATACAGCCACCAGAGATTTTTATAGACATCTATGATTGATAGTATGAGACTATAATGTGGGGATATGTATGGCGGCTATATACAGCATAATCAACTGAACAGTTTATTTCTACAGTTTAGTCGGTTACTTCAGCTACTAAATAAAATTATGTCATGAACATACAACACCTAATAAGTTGAAATTCGAAAACGTAGAGTATCTTGATAAATACACGTGCATCACTTAAGCTAAATAAACTAGTTTAACTAGCCTAATGCAACAAAATTAACTATAAAGATTGACTTACATTATTAGTAATTATTTCATCAGGAAAAAAAGCACGGTAACTAATAGAGTGACAACATAGCCGCAGTGCGATAATCTGATAACCTACTTATTTTTAAAACGCAGGAAACTACAAATCTACGGTGTAATTATATGCTCTTGTACATAGGCACAACAGAAAGATACACTACTCAAATTTTAGAATTGTAGACTACAATGAGGTTAAAGTGCATTAAAAAAACACCGAAGCACATCGGAAATCATTTTTAGCTAATGAATATCCTAAATGGAAAAATCATAAGCCCCTTCCGGGCGGAAGCTGTGCACCATGCAATGTATTTTTAAACGCACTCGTAGCAGATATTCCAGTATAATTCAAAAATGTTTATCCTAGGTTTATTGTAATATTAAATGCATGCATTGATTCGGCCCGAATTGGCCGCGCTGCAAGCCTTTTAGTTGTTATGTAGTGGACGTAAATTATGCCACAGATGGAAACAATTGGCGCAGCGCTTCTGTTTTGCAGATGGATAAAAATCCCCAGCTATAAATTCGCCCACTAACGAGTAACCGCACAATTTATATTCAGTGTTTCTTTCCAAAGGCCGTTTGTATTGACGATTATTGGGGTTCCCAAATATTTTTGTTTACGGATTATTCTCAGCAGTTCTGGTCGATATCTAGGCTGTATGCGGTTAGAATAGAAAGTATAGCTTATATGCATAATGTTCCATACAACCGAACGGGCTTCAGCTGTTTTTAGCTTTTAAATCGTTACACTGTGTTAAAATCAAGTAAGAAATCGATTCAGGACTAACTAAACCATCTTAAATTATTAAAGGTATTACTATAAACATAATTGACAATATGTATTTCTCCCATTTCGATATAATAATTAAAACGTTGTTGGGATGCAAACTAGATAATGAATTTTCTGGTACGCTTCAAAATTTTATGCCTTTCTTCTTCAGGCTTCAAACTCTATTTATCGGTAATTATAAAAATAATAATAAATGCATGTGGGCACTTGATGTCTACAGCGGAATAGAGTAAGACATTAGAGCTAAACAAGCTTTGTGTGTATAACAAGGCATGAACACAATATAAAATATTCAGATAGAATATAATTAGCAGTACGGCTGGATGAAAGGGAAAAATATCAGCGATGTTAGTAGTATGGAGGACGGAGTCACAGAGCAAATATGAAGGTGAGGGGTAGCTACCCCCCACCACAAGACCAAATTGAGCTGATAAAATTTTAAAATACGCTGCTTAATTTCTAAATTAAGCACTTAAGCATGTATTTATTTTTGTTAGATAGTGTTATTATTAAAATTCAATAGATTATCACTCTTTGTTTATTTTGTTGTCATATTGTAAGAAGCTCTATTATTTTGTATATTAAGTAAAGAATTAAGAATTAAGCCACAGTTTGGTGATAAGTACAAGGAAGACCGTATGAAGTTTACAGCGAATACCCAGAGTGCAGGAAAAAATCAGCCAGGAGGGAGAAATCATGTAATGAATGAATAGACACAAAGGGTATCAAATTATTGTTTTCGGAGAAAAGCGTTGTTACGAAGGTCAAATAGATTTAAGGGATGTAGCCGATACTTATGGTGCGCGCCAGAAAAGAGGGCAGATGGGGTGGGGACGACAATTGACACGAGACATTTAAAGCATTAGCGTGCCTGCCACTCTTTATAGTTGCAACTTCAGGCTCGAACAGCAAATAAATTTATTTACTCTACCCCTTCGTTCGTTTTCTGGTGCGCACTATACTTTTAATAAATATAGCAGGATTTAGTAGTAAACGAAAAGTCAGTTTGACACTTTTGTCAATGTTTGTATAAGTGGCGATATTATTTCTCCGAACGCATAATACTTTTGTCGTTATTACTATGCATGCTAAGAATATTAGCGGTCATTGGCCAAAAGTAGTGCACAAACGTACAGAAAGAATCGATGAAAAATATAAAGCTCAGAAATACCGAAAAGAACGAAGATAATTTAGAGAGCAGACGGACGGTAGAATAGAAAGTCTAGCAGTACGCCTGGTGAGCGAGGTTTGCAGAAGAATTCTGACAGACAAAAAGTAAAACAAACTTGTTGGTGGAATCATAAAATAAAAAGGCATACCAAATAACAGAAAACTAGATATGGTAATAATACCGGGAACACAAACCAGCAAAAACAGCTTTAACATATAAAGATAAAGAACAGTTGCTAAAGAATGAAACAAATATGGTGCCAAGTGAGATTTTTTAAAGAATATAAAGAACGCAAGCAAATATAAAATAATGCATACAACATTTTATATAAAACACAAACAGATTCAAATACCGATAGACGGCAACAAAATAATGAGTGAACGGAAGGAACATTATGAAAAAGCAACTCCTAGATTCGGGTGGGTAGATAGACATTGCAGAAAATAGGTATAACGTTAAAAAAATAGTCGAAGGAGCAAAACGATATATTACAATATGAGTAGATAAGAAACGCCTTAGTGACAAGAAATTAAAGGCAGTAGGCTACGACCCAAGGGTATCAGTAAGTAGAAAAGGTTTAACCGCAGAAAATACAATAAAAGTACAGCAGGATGAAAAAATGAGTAACAACGTACTGGACTAAAAAAAATACAAAATAGTGTGGCAACATTAGAAGGACTACTTAGAGATTTAGAGACAAACTTGAAAGATGGATAAAACAGGATTAGAAGTGGACGAAGAGCGAAACAGCTCATTGAAAATAATAATAGCAAGAATTTAAAAAAAATAAATTAGCGCTGTTATATTTGGTAACGTCCTTGTGAAAGTTATACAGAAAGTGTTAAGGCAGGTAATTTATACAAAAAATATGAGGAATTACATAAGAATAAGCAATTTGCAGGCCTTAGAAATTTAAGTTGTGGGATGATAAAGTAATAATGAACAAAAAAAAATGTATCAGTCGAAAACTTAAAATATTAGAGCCACAGTATAAGATAATGAAAACATTATATAGGAATTGAGGCATTTGAGGGATGCGTCTCCCACTTAACAGAGCAGTTCTAAGCAACAGAAGTACTCAGGAAGACACCTTACAAGCCGATATTAATACATAGAGTTGAAACTAGCTAAAGTTGGAAATCAAGTTGTTGACAGCAGAAATAAAGTATTTTAGTAGTGTTAAATGTGTAACGAGAATGAGTAGAATAACAAATCAAAGAGTTCGAGAGAAGCTGAAATTGAACGAGCGTGATAATCAATACCAGCAAATCAGTTGAGATAGTTTGGACACTTCATAAGAATAAACAAAGGAAGACCAACGCAGTCAGTTTTGGACGGGATAATAATAAAAAAAGATAAATAAAACTTGAGCAATGGCAATGTCGCTGATGAAAAGACACCTGATAATGAGCGAGGGAAAAAGGGCATCAAATGCAAGACAAGTGTGTACTCGATACTGCTGTGACGAGCGGAAACCAACGCGTGTGGATTTGTCAACGAATCTGACTTTCGCAGTTGTGTAGGGTTTCTCGTTCTCGTATGTTCACGAAGCTTGCATACTAGACAGGAAGAGGGCTCTAGAACATTCAAGCATATTTGTTGCCAGTGATGGGCGCGTAGAATACGCCATGTAAATTACGCTATTATCTACGCGTAAACTATGTGATATTTTACCTTAAAAGTCTACTGTAGAAAACAGCATTGTGTAGACAAACAGAACTCTAGAAATATATAGTTTTTTTAGTGGTGTTCTGGTGTTCATCATTAGTACCACTCAAAACGCCTCAAATGCCAATATTATTTTGTATTTTATTATTATTTTATATTTATTCTTAATTAAACAAAATACTACTTCGTTGTAATTAAGTTGATTGACTAGATAAATGTTTAAACAACAATAACTTGTTTGGGTATACGTGAATTATAGCCAGAAGACCTGAGTAAGCAGGCTAAGTGTGCTGTCCAAAAGCACTTTGGCGCACTTTAGATTTTATTATCTTTATTCTCTATAAACGGAAATAACGCGGCCAATTTTATATGCCATCCTTGTTCTTTCACCAGACGTTTTTAATTGCAAGTCAATTTGATTGTCGTATATATGTATACCGAACTAAGTACATTGATCTAAAAGTAACAGGAGGTAATTGATTACAGTAGATACCTTTCTTTGGAGAAAAATCAACTTGTACTAATTTGATAGCATGTGAAAATAGATTTCTTAAGAATGTACTTAATTTAGTCGTGGAAGGAAAACATAATGCTTTGTCTTTCATGTTCTAAAGAAAACTATTATAAAAAGGAAATCGACACATGAAGAAGCTACCAAAACAGAGAAATTAGAAACGAAATGGTTTCCATTCAGGTTTATCGCGTACCTACTTAATACACTTTAACCATAATATACTCGTCTTGAATTTTCTACTCAAAATCTACGCCAAAATGCTTTGTCTACATTTTCTACGCGTGTAACGTAGAAAATTATAATTTACGCGTAAACGCCCATCACTGTTTGTTGCGCGACGAAAAGCGCGCGAAGTCAATCTAATTTGAAAAGCAGTCAAGCAAAAAAACAAAGCGACCCAAGTGTACTAAAGTGTTTTATTGTGACTAGTGAAGTTAACTGTTTTGAATAGTGGTTAAGCGAACCAGTATGGTGCCTGTATTTATTATATTTAGAGTACTTGTGTGTAAATAAAGGATAAAATAAAGGATATAATAAAGGTTAGAAATCCGCATCTTTGGAAACCTTAAACGTAATATTACCCTTATACTCAGCGGTTAAAATGGGTAATTGGTATAATTAAAAGATCGAAACACATCACACTCCTCTAAAATCAATGAAGCGTTTACGTTGTTTTTCAAACGATCGCTTTCATAATTAAAGAACGTTAAACCTACACTGCGAAACAGAAACACAAACATGTTTATCGGCAGGATTGCGCGGGCTGTAGTTAGCACGGCGCATTACCCCAACCCCGAGCTGGTGATCCGTGAAATGAGAAAACAAAATGATCCCGGTCAGCCTGCTACCCCTATGGGGGAAAGCTGTCATTGGTTACGTTATCAGTCCCCGCGTGACTTTTCCGAGCCGGCAGAATAAATGAAATCCTTACTGTTACAATGAAGTGACAGGCTGTCCCTTGCCCTCCGTCAATACTTCCCTTTAAAACCTTTTGTCCCAGGAAGTTCTTTATGTTCCGACCGCGTTTCCCGTACACACCGACAACATTGACGTTAACATGGAGCGGGCCGATACCGCAATCAAAATTTGATACGAATCGAATCGTTATTAGTGCTGACGGCTGGAGGACGATGGAACGCGAACGACGTCGACTGAAGGCTTCTAATACGTCGTGTAGTTTTAGCTCGCCAAGGACGAAGCGCCTGGAAGAAGTTCCCTGTCTAGTCGGATTGATTTACTATCTACTGGCAATATGTTATTTCAAATGGAAAATCAGGTGGTTTCGTCTACCTCCACTGAAAGATAATTGTAATACTGCAGATAAAAAGCTGCGCTTCTTACCGTATACAATCAGATCACCACACGCATGTCCTTACCTGCAAAAGAAAAAATATATATAAGTATTCGACTACACAATACAATATAATCGACTATATCAGTATGTTGAATGTATCAACTCACGTGAAGAGTTGATTCAAACACAAGAGATTGCTTACTCAGGATTGAATTAATTTTGCTAGCGCTAATCCGATACTTCAATGAAATTATTTTACAAACAATTACTGTCTTCACCATTATTAGAATTCCTAGAAGCTACAATAATGTAAATCCCACCAGTTCCATCCCTATCATATCAAAAGTTACAGCAAAAAGTTGTATATCCGTAAATTTATAACTACTTTACCACCAAAAATATACTTCCATCACACCAATCCGGTTTTACGAGAGGGTAAGTACCGCATCCTCATTTTCTTGTCTCCTGGCCCATTAGTCAGAGCTAGAGACGAAGAATTAAATACGGCCATGGGCCATGGTGCTTTTGGACTATTTCAAATCCTTTGGCGCAACTTACCAGGGTTTACTATGTGCAAAATTAATATCTGTAGCATTTAGTACCATTACAACGAGGTTTTATGAATTATACCAGGGTAAGAGTAATAATCTGAGATATGCTAATTTGTTGTTGATGTCCATTTTTCATATTGTTCCTTTATCTACAATGTCGTGAAACTATATAATGAGTTGCCGCTTGCATTCAAGTCAAAAGGTCGTCGTAAAGGGCTATTATTTGGCCAAATCTGTGCAATAATATTTTCTCTTCATATTATTATTTGTATAATTTATTATATATTTAAATATTTTTCTCGCCTTACTGCCCGGGTTAAGTGGAGTAGGGTATCACCATATCTTTATACTTTTTTTTCTTTTTATGTTCCAATTATGTATTTCCGTTTCATGTCTATGTAATCTTTGTAATTGAACCGCATTGTTCTTTTTGTTCTCAATGTAATCTGGTATTATTTTGTATGGTTTGGTAACATTGTTTTTGAGAAAAATCGTATTTTCCAATAAACGATAAAAAGCCCTATCAAGGCAGGAAAAAGAGGTAACCTCCGATTTTTTAATGTTAGTTTGGAGTAGGTACTTTTCAGTAATGTAAAAGGTCAATTTAATAACAGAAATATATTTTTCATTTGCAAACATGATAAATTTCCGTAAAACTGAAATAATCGAAATTCTAATGCTAATTTACTATAAAGATCGACAACGTTCACACCAAGATGTGTGTTATTTATTTAATAACGTTCAGCCAAAGAAAAATCCTGTTGACCAATTCACACTGTCCAAGTTGGTTAAAATATTTAAGGATCTCGGATCCGGCCGTCCGAAATCTATAAATGAAGGTCAAATTCATCATGCTGTATTAGTTAGCGTTATGGATAACTCACCTACATGAACCACGCAAATTGCTTTGGATATAATATTAGTCAACCGTCGGTTGGAAGATATCTAACAAATAAAAACCTTACAAGGCAGGGTTAGGCTAAGTGAAGATGATTCTGACTGAAGAATGCAATTTTGTGCAATGATGGTGTACACGTGGCTAAACATGATACAAATTTTGCAAACATCTTACTATCTGACGCAGCCACTTTTTGTTTAAATGGATTTGTAAACAGACAAAACTGCTGCTACTGGTTACTATATGATGGAACAGCATACACCAGTAACCTCTACAACTAAATTTATAGGCTGCACCCATGTATATTTTGATTCTTTTTTAACAAAAAGCATTTTTTGTGACATACTTATTGTCCTTACTACAGCCTAAAATGATAGTAAAAAATGTTACATCTAAGTAAAACGCTAAAAGGCACAAAATTTTCTTTCCATTTTACTCCAATTAAAATTTCTACTGGATGGGCTAGTTATCTGCTCTATGTTTTCAATTTCTTCAGATCTTCTTAGGAGGGTTTTATTTACCATGCTAAACATAACTATGCTAGTGGTAGCGCTTAAGGAAAGGCACCCTAATAAAAATGTGGATGCTGGGTCTTGTGGTGTGGAAATTCCAAGCACTGAATCTGTATTAAATAAAAAAGGACAGTAAGTAGAGTAGTTGATGGTCCAGCCGACCCAGCTAAGTAACCCCATGCGTAGCGTTTCCACAGGTACTGGACTGTCTTATCTATCTGTAAGGAAAGTCACAAAGCTATTTAGCGTTCTAGAAACTCAGCAAAAATGACTTTGACAGAAGACTTCAACTTTGGAAAATTACGACCGAAAATATTAGGTAGATCAATTTGATTTGATGGACTATTTGCTTCATCGATAAATACCGTTCTTTTTTGAATAGCTGCGAGAATAAGCATCACTGAAGTGATAAAATACTCATATTTATCGACGTCACGCGATGTAATTGTAGGTCCAGTTTTCATAGAAGGGACGTTGAATAATGGAATATAATTAGAAATGGTTAAATACAAGTGATCATCTAATCGCAGAACACGAATATCAGTTGTTACACGATGGAGCTCCAGTACGCCACTACGCTAATGATTGAGTCACAGGTTTTCTGATCACCAGTTTTGTAGAATAATTGAATGGTGTTGCTACGATCAGTCGATTTCAGACCTATAGGTTTCTTACTATGAGGTCATCTAAAAAAGTATCTTTTTTGGCACAACCCACTCAAATAGAGGCCTTATATTTTTGATTTAACGTCTGTTCGTTTGTCAGTCCGCTGACAGTGAGATTTCGGTTCATAAACATCGGAATTTTGCTAGATGTAACTTATGGTCTGTAGGTATATACAAATAACGTATTTAGTCTTGGGCCAATAGGATGTTGCCCCTAAAGTCAAAATCCCCATTTTCATACAAAATTTGATGTGTTGCTTCATTGGAGCCGTTAAACGTGATTTTTTATGCTGAGTATTGCGTTGGCGTGGTACACCCACGTATACAGATCTTAATTTTTCTTTAATGTTCTGGCTCTATAATTTTTTTTTGTTGTAGCTCAAAAATATATATTGAGTTCACAAGCGTTCAAAGTATTTAATTTAATAAGCACCTTGCATACATATAGGTAGTATTTACTACCTGTAAATGAGAAACATTGTATGAATGTCTCTATCAGAAAAGTTAGTCGTGAAACTTTAACTATCGTTATAACCTCGAATGCTAACCTAGTTTGCAACGGAAATCCTGGTGATTGCTGTATCATGTCACCACCTGAGGAAAGCTTCTAAAGCAGTAGGCGTGTTAAACCTGCAACACCTACCACGCATAAAATGAAGAAGGGTAACCCGGCACGCAACACACGGCATCTGGCAACCACTTTACTGGCCGTTTTGATATTTCACAGCTAATTGGTTTCGTAACTTATGGACGTGGTCGCATAAAGCTACCTCTTTAAATACAGGTTTATTTCACATCGTAAAACCGGTATGGTATTGTCCAATTAGAGTGAAAACAAGGGGGTAATTGCTACAAGAGTATTGCTAATAGCTTTTTTTATTAACAAAAGGCATTTAGCAAGTAGTTTAAAATGTACTTCGGGTTAAATATTGGAGTTATAAGTGGATAATCTCAATTAAGCATTGCAAGATTCGCAGAGTATGCAAAGCACTTGTAGTGCATTTTGTACTACGTATAACTTTCTCGGTAAGACAAAGGCAGTAATTAGCATTTTATTAGTAATATTTAGTTTTAACGTATAAGCATCAATAACGGAACTTTAGGCACACAAGATTATTACGATAGCATAGTTGTTTATAGATTAAAGTTTGAGAGTATATCATTTTTAGGGACATATATGCTCTGCTAATCAGCAAGGAAGTGAGTTTTTATGAACCGTAATTTGTTATCTTATTATTAAACCAAATATATAAAACTCTAGAAAGTGATTTTCTAATGTAAATAACCGCAACTCAAACTGCTAGTTACACTGTGATATACCTAAATATAAAAATTTTCCAGATATATGGTCCTTTTTTTTAATTTTAGCCGCTAGAGTGTTCCATTTGACGTCTGTCACACAACAAACAAATCCTAATATAATATAAACAGTTGCCGCCGACACGATACGTTTACATTGATTCATATTTTAATGTTATTTTTGGATTTGTTTGAAACAGTATATGACCAACAGTAGTGACAGATTTTCTATACTTACAACATTTTATTGAAAATTGTTAAAATTACTCATTAAGTATGTAAATCACGAGTGCGTTGAACAAATCTTCTAAAAAGAGTCCAAATGTTTAAACCGCGATGGAAACATTCGAACATTTGTTAAAATGACACATAAGTTTATATTTAAGTTTTAGTTCGTTGGAAAAATTATTTTTGTTCGTTAATGTTACATATTTTTTTCTTATTTTAGATTTTTAATTTCAAAACGAATCAAACGCCAATAATCGATAAAAAATATATTCAATTTTCCATATTTTGATATGTGACTATGACGTTACGCTGTAACTGATTAATACCTATTTTCAAGTTATGTGTTAATGGACATAATTAGCCTCTTAGCATTACTGCTATCGGTGACAATTGTTTAGGTTCGAATTGGTTTGTTATGTGGTAAACGCCAAATCTAGGTATGTCACATTAATTTACACTATCACTCTAGAATTTTACGTGGGTATAATACAAAAAGCAAAAATATACAGGCTGTTCTATTTAAAATAACAAAGTGAACGACAACTTTGAGTTGCTATTATTTTTATTAAAAATTTTGAAATTTTTATATGAACATATTTAATGTATTTTAATATTTAATTCCGTTGCTGGTGTCCACCTACTACTACCTCAGTATGAGTTGGATAAATGAGAATGTGTTAGTGAGTCCTGTATTATTTTCAACATAGTGATATAAAAAATGTTATTCTCCTATTAAGCAAATGTATGTATGACTATTGACACAAATGTGTAAGAATTTAAATCAAATGCCTTGGCCGCTATTCTTACATCGAAATTAGTGAAAGGAGATACTAGAGTACGGACAGCACGGAAATAGAATCAATATCAATAAACGAACTGTGAAATGCTCTAAAAAGCTCAAAAAATAAAAAATCAGCAGGGCCTGGAGACATCCCTATTGAGCTGGTTAAGTATGGACCTGATGTACTTTTAGAAAAGATTGTACAAGTCATGAATAAATGCATGATTGATGGGGATGATATTCCCGAAGACTGGAATATCGGATATGTGAGCTCCATCTACAAAAAGGGAAGTAAAACTCAGTGTAAGAACTATAAGGGCATTTGCGTGACTAGTTCAGTGGGGAGGTTGTATGGCAGGATAATACAATCCCGAATTGAAGAAAATATTGTGGATTTTGGAGAGCAGAGTGGTTTTCGAAGTGGAAGATCATGTCTGGACAATATTTTCACCTTAAAACGAGTCTTGGAAAAAAGAGTGTCGAGGAATATAGACACCCATATTATTTTTATTGACTTGGAAAAGGCATATGACTCCGTTCCTTTAAATAAATTATTTGAGGTGCTGACTAAACGTGGGATTAACAAAACCTATATAAGGTGTATTTACAACACATATAAAAACACCGAATTTTTGTTAAGACGGGTCCACAGACAAGTATGGTTGTACCATGTCACCCACCTTATTTAAATTATATGTTCAAGAGGCCCTTAGTGAATGGTATAGAAAATGTTCAGGAATGGGAATTGAAATGAGGGATACAAACCTATACACAATGCTTTTTGCCGACGACCAAGTAATACTCGCTAATGATGAAGACATCACTTACATGTTGAGAAAATTGTTAGAAGAATTGACAAAATAGGGATTGCAAGTGAATATGAATAAAACCGAATACCTTTGCGTAGGAAAATCAGGGACAAACTTAAATATTCAAGGCCAAAGAATAAAAAACGTTGGAAAATATAAGTACTTAGGAAGTCTCATTACGCATGACAGTAAGGATGACCAGGACATTGATTATAGGATAGGGSAAGMAAATATAACCATAAAAACAATTAAATGGTTTATTGTGGTCCACGAAACTCAGGTTTGAAATAAAGAAACTCCTTTATAATTGTATAGTAGAGCCGATAACAACACATGCTGCGGAAACGTGGAAATTAACACAAAGGAAAAAACAAAAACTACAAACTGTTGAAATGGACTTTTTCAGGAGATCGTGTCGAATGTCAAGACTGGAACATATACCAAATGAAACAATCAAACAACGATCACAAATACAAAACACGATAATAGGAAGAATAGAACAACGACTACTGATTTGGTATGGACACGTCATGCGAATGGGAAAAGAAAAGTAACCACGTCTAGCGCTAGAATACCATCCACCAAAWAGAAGGAAAATAGAATAGAAGAAGCCGTGAGAACAAGAGACCTTGGAGAAAACGATTGGCTTAATAGAAGGCTATGGCGAATGAGATGCGGGAAGCGGCAGTAGATGTAGGATCCCCGCTGTATATGTATATATAGATACTAGATTCAATAAATATGATTACCACTAGAGCTTAGAGAGGACAACCAAGCACATATTCTTCTTTAACTAATAATACTACTTCACTTGTGCTTTTATTTTTAGGTAGCTTCTTCACATCGGTGGTTACCACGCTACATTCCATGAAATGTGATTTACTAAAATGGATAATTATTACTTTCGGTTAAAAGGCTATATACATGTAAACATTTTTAACAATATGTAAAAACCTCTGAAAACGCTTCACCTGTTTAACAGTCAGTAATCACTTATTTCGTATTCCTCTCACGTGCCAACCGGAATGGTAGAAGAGTAACAAGTTTTACATTCTCTCTACGAAGCGTCGCATCTGGCGCACTAAAGGTGTCCATCCCACTCTTGAGCCTGCAATTGCGGTGGACGGGTAGCGGGCACAAATTTCCGCGGTGGCAATAAATAAAACCGCATATTTGACAGGTTGTGTGTATAAACTCGGGTCTAAAGCGCTCGCCGAGGAAATAGAGCAGAGGAAAGTGTGACAAGTTCCGTCGTAGGTCAAGGAAGAGCAACGAGGGTTTTTGTTGGCTAGCCTGAAAGCGTTTTCGTCCAGAGTGCTATATTGATCTCGTATCCGTCGATTGGAAAAGTTCAGTTTTTATTTGTTTGAAAGGTGCCTCTGGTGGTACTTTATACTTAGGGTTGTTTACTGGTTGGGATCCCGAAAGGCAAAAGAAAATATTGCGCCTACAATCTGAAGCCATAAGTTTTTTTGTCGGTTAAGGTTTCACCCTTTAAATGTAAAGTTACATTTGCTAGGCCACCTTGTTCGTCACAACTATAATTGTATTTAGGAGTGGAAAATGCGCCACTACTAAAACCATTTTTAATTTTTAATTTAATACAGTAGGGTGTCTACGATAGTTGGCTGTAATGCAAAACTTTTTTATTTTAGATTTTAAAAAAATTATTACATATTTATAAATAATATGTAAATGCAGAATACAACATTAGACATAAAAATTTGCAAACCCTTAACGAACTGTAGACAAATATAAATTTGGCCAAAGAGCGGAGAACCTTATTCCTCTTACACCTCGAAAACTTGCATTTAGAAAAATTGTTTTAAAATTTTTGGAAATCATAAAACATGTTTACAAGATGCACTAAGAATGATGTAATATAACTTTATGGCTACAGAGTTTAGTTAATATTTTACATCATATTAACTATATGAATCACAAAATTGATTTCTTTAATTCACCGATTAGTCCAACCAAATTGCATTTAGAGAAAAAAGAAAAGTGTTATACAAACATTTATGGGTGGAAATGTAAAGGGACATAAAATAAATTTAAAATTAAAAACGAATAACGTAAGCAGGGGTCCGGGGGTTAATTTACGGGCAGCGGGAGGGTGAAAAGGCGACAAAAATAGCAACTTTCTAAAATCTCAAAATGCTAACATTCCTTTGTTATTGTTATTTCCATCGCATTGCTCTTTTTTAAATTCATATGCAGATCAACTTCAGTAATTGTTAAAACGCCAATCTTTTATTGTTGTCTTGAAGACGACTTCCATTTCCTTAACTTAAAAAAGGAGATCGATCAGAAGTCACTAATTACGAAATTACCGTCCAACATCGCTACTCTGCTGTTTTGCGAAGGTTTTTGAAGCTATCCTTCCCAAAGTTGTGTTTGCTTACGTCAGTCCTTAATTATTTCTTCACAGTAGTACGGTTTTGAACGACTTCTCATAGGTCGATGTAATTTAAACCAACTTTCATAAAGCATTTGACAATGTCAATAACAACATTCTCAAAGGTAAGCTTGAAACATTCCACATTTTCTCCTTCATTACCTCGCTCATACCTGAATCGCTATCGCGACTTTAAGTCCATCTCATTTGTTGCGTTGCCTAGAGACCCTCAGGGATCAACTCTAGGTCCCTTTTTATGCGATTTGTCAATGGGATTGCTAATATTTTCAATTGTCAAAAACTCTAGCGACGATGATCTTAAAATTTTCTGCAATCTTGCTTCCTTATATAACTATAATATGATTTAGACGCTTTATCTCAGTCGTGCTTATCAGACGAACCCTTACATAACATTAAAAATATGTTTCGATCACTTATTCTTGCTTTTCCCATCTGTTATCACTTCAGCGTTAACAATGTGAGATTACCTTATCGAGACAAGGTACACTTAACCACTTAGTTTGCATCTTCAACGTTGTCGCAACTAACACCCGCACATTAAAAAGTTTTCATCGTGTTATTAGTATTGGTCCATACGTCAGGGTAGCTAGTTCACAGCAAGGGTAACAATATATTTCTGCATCAATAACGATCTCCCATCCTCGGCAACACCAAGCCCGAAGAGTGCATCTGAAATTCGACAGTCAAGCGTGTAAACGAGAAATCGATCCACTGCAGCTAATTGCAACATCACAAAGTACTCTCGGAGTGCGCGCACCGTGTAGTTAATTTGTGTACTTATTTAAGGAACATGTAAACTAATGCGAACATTTATATGCATGTACGTTCGCATTAATCAAGCCGGTTGACCAGACGCTACCTCTCGACGTTTTAAGCTCTTTGGGCGCCACAAAGCTCCCTGCGACAAACAACTTTAGCGCCAGAAGGGCTTAGCGGAAGCATACGGCCTGTTTACCTCCATATAACTTTCCTTCCATTGTGCTAGGGAGTTCGGGGGTGAACGTACAACAAAACGATTTAATAGCGGTCTATGTATGGGTACCTACCAACCAGAGTGACGTAGCAAGTGCAAAATGCATTTGTGCTCACTTAATCTACTTATTTCAATTTCAGCCAGCGCTGTAAATGTGGTCAGTTGGTTACCTTCATTTTAAATTTTTAGGAGTCGCTTTAAAATGGCAATGTATTCAATATAAATTTACGTGAGATATTTGATATATAGTCAGGCTTGAGTGTTAACAGAATCCAGTTTCCACAACAACACATTATGACTTTTGACTTTTCAAAAGTATCACTAAAATGTTCCTAGTCTAAAGGTTAAACCATGTATAAGTTATATTAAAAAATGTCATGTCAGATGCAAGTGTTAAAATCAAGAAATTCATAAAAACCTTTACCTAAAATGGTAACGATGTAAGGAGATTTACGAAGATATGATCAATATGCTCCAAGATGCCTGTCTTATTACGCTACACTAAAGAATTAAATTGGGTTTCTAAAAAAAAACTTATAATTTTCCTTTAATATGACCAATGCCTGAAAAACCTAATTCTGTGTGAACCCGTGAAAGCCTTGATGGCAATCCATGTCATGGTACTATCTGGTGAATTGGACTAAACTATATTGTGGAGATACTGGACAGATTACATAAACGAATTTGTTACATTATTGATGTCGATTTTAATACGAAAAAACTTGAACACGGATCAAAAAACGAGCGTGTGTTGATTCATCGGATTCAATCTGTTACCGACTATTCTAAGTTTCTCAAAAGAGTTGGGACTATTGGCAAAACAAGGTACAGTTTACGACCCTGACACAGAACAACAATCAATTAGATCGAGAATTTGAGACCAAAGAGGTTTTTGGTTTAAAAATCGACTGATAGTGGATAGTGGTTGCGTCATCTTCATTAATTATCTGCAGAAGGGAAAAAAATAACAAGAAAATATATTCACAGCTGTTGACAAAAGTGGGCGAAAATAGTCTGGAAAAAAATTAGTTATTGTCGCCTGTCTTAGTCCCATCTGTATACTATCTATTTCCCGAAATAAAAAAGGGTCTAAAAGGGCGCAAGTTTTCTCTCAACAAAGAAATTATGGGAGCTACAGAAAGCTGGACAGCTGAAGGGCTTAGAGGCACTACAGGACCACTGTCTTAAATGTTTTTGGCTAAGAGAGGCTTTTGCTGAGTAATAAACAAGTTTTATTTAAACATTGTTTGTTTATTTGGCTTACAAATTATAAATACATCCTAATGGTTAATCAGCTAAATGCACTGTACCGGAGATTAACAATAACTATTGTTTTACGTACACAAACTAAAATAAGCTTCTTTTAAAAATGTGTTCCACAAACAACTTTATAATTCCTTGAAATTTTTCGCAATTCCTGAAAAATTTCTGTTCCTCGGTACTTTTCAATAACTGTTCAAGAACAGTATTTTCGGACAAATGTATATAACCGCCTTATTTGTGCCAATACAGAGAGACTGCAATTCTGGATTACTGTTACCTTTCCGATATAAGCACGCAATACTGCCTTCCTTGTCTAAAGTAACCTTTAAAAGTACTTTCCAAAGGCAAGTACTTACACACCTAAAAATGTATGTCAATGCTATGTTGTCTACACCGCAACCAACTACAGATAGATCTATTTCGCTATCATTGCAGCTCATCAGTGATAATAATGATGATGAGCCGTAATGACAGCGAAACATATTTATCTGTAGTTGGT
Organism: Rhyzopertha dominica; assembly: GCA_025024175.1. NCBI lineage: Eukaryota > Metazoa > Arthropoda > Insecta > Coleoptera > Bostrichidae > Rhyzopertha > Rhyzopertha dominica. The sequence continues at coordinate 37,503,200 of QCXZ01000041.1, forward strand.
TGCGATGCAGACCACATAGCATGGACATGCATTTTTATGTAAATCGGTTTTTGCCCGCCAGCAAAGTGGTGCCAGCTGTCAGGTTGATGCATGCAGGTGCATGCCAACTTGTCAGATTACCGGTCACTTCCTTTACGAAGTAGTACCCGTTAAGGCAGCTAGGTGGCTTTGTCATCGTGTCAGTTCATTGCTGACAGATGCCACTGCCATCTATTTTCTACTAATGCCAACTGAACCTCTCAAAATTTATGTGTTACTAATATCAATTGCTTTTCACTTCAATAATAGCTTAACCTACATGCACCATATAAATTGGGAGCCACTGTACTAAAATAAAGTAATCGCACGACAAAGGCAACGAAAAGTAATCTCGAATTAATTTAATCCGACGCTAAAGCAATGTTGTAGCAAAGGCGTCATTGAAAATTCATAAAGCTAAAAAGCCGGAGCCCGCTGCAAAGTTTCCGACGCTGATGCATTTCACCTTCTGATGCAGTAGGATTACATCGGCCTCTGATTTGCTTGATAATATACACTCGTTCTTACTACTTAAAGGAAGTAAAAAATGATCGTCGTGTTGGTGACTGGTGAGTTGTTTTTAAAGAATTTAATATTAAAAGACCTCAAAGCCATAAAGTGTATTTTCAAATGAGAGATAATGAAAGGCTAATACATTTTGATATTTTTAACAAGCTAAACGTAGGTTTCATGCTGCCGCTAGTGACAGCCTTTGTTAAATAATTACATTTTGATTGATAATAATTCTATTTTTTGTAGCACACATTTTACAAAACGGTTGTTCGTCTGTGGTAATTAATTAATTCTCGGACTCCTGTTTTACTTTGTGAACTTTTGTTTGTAAAAACGTAAACGCATGCTTTCATGACGCCCAACACAAAAACTAGTAATTGTTTCAAGTACAAAATAATATTATTTGTAAATATTGGTAGCTAAAGATTTCTTTGTAACCAGAAATTTTAATTTAAAGGGACAGAGATGTGAATATTACGAGCATGTTACTTTTTGTTCGAAGTAAGAATGTGAATACGTGATCTCAATTTCGAAGATCTTTGAAAGTTCATATTCGATATGCAAACCAAGAAAATGACCAAGTTTTTGGAGAAACAGTAACGTAATGAGGAGGTGCACCGTTCTGGTGAAAAACTAGTTCATTTCCATTCAAGTTTTCGTCGTGTCCCAAGATGTTAATGGTATATGAGGGTAAGTTAGTGTACAGTACGTCTAGATAATACTTACCGTTGAGATTTTCTTCAAGAAGGGATAACCTACGACATGATTCCCTAAAATACCAGCCCATACATTAAGTTCCAGTATCTGCAGTTTTGCCGATTTACATGGTCATTTAAGAAAAATCTAGGCACGCTTTCACAGAATTGCAGTCGTGTATCAAAATCCTCTTCATTTAATTCATGATTTAAGTGAATTCTGAAAAGGTGGAACTTATGTTTGTGAAGAGTACAGAGAACTGATGACATATTGACTCCTGCGACATCTTCCGACCAGGCTGCATAATTTTCATAAGACCAACATTACTTAAAATGGAAACACCGTCAGCAACAGCTTGGAGAGGTTTGTGCCCCTGATTCTGAAGCGATCTAGTCTCTCTAAATTTTTCATTGACTTCAAAGACTTATTTGTGATAAATCCTGCGGCATTTCTGTGATCTTGTCAGAATATTTGCTAAATTGTTACATGCCGATTAATTCCATACGAACTGCATTAGTGCACGAGTTTAACGCACTACTCTTAATACTACTATTAAAAAACACTACATCTCACCATAGTCAATCTATAGCGATTTGCCTAGCCCTTTCTATCACTAGTATGAACCTTTGGTCGATTGATAAAAGGGAAATCATGCGTAATCCGTCATTTTCGTGTTCTGTCAGTCTGGTTGCTAACAATATTAATATATTATTGCAGTCCCGTATAGCCTGTTGTGGTGCTTTTAGTTCAGTCTCATTCCAATGGCCAATAATATCATGAAAAGTGATGCAATACCAAACGAATTGCAAAGTTAGAAGTGCTTAACAGAGATCATATATTAGCGGTTTTTCAAATTTACTATTTGCGTATAAAATGTTAAAAAAGCTAGTACAAGAGCAACCCATGCTTAAAATATATTTAGAACTTACTCTTAGAAGAACGCTGCACCATCTTAATTAAGAATTCTAAATAGCCATTGAAAATAATGACAGGTTATAAATTTTGTTATAGTTTGACAATAGGGAAGAGGGATATCGTCATAACTGCGCAGAATAATGAACTAATTATCCTGGATCGGGGAAGTGTGGTGGGGTAGGAGTTGTAGGAGTTGCCGGTTTCGCGCGTCAGTTGAGTCGTTTGTTGTCACCGCCAAGGACATTATTAACGTGCCCCACCACTATTCCCTTCGGCGCATCGAACGATGACGTAATGTATTCCTGTCCCAATCGCCGGAGAATACTACGTTCGATGTGCAACTGCAATTTGTGGGGTTGTTTTTAAAACACTTTTAAAACATTCCAGCGGAAGGTAGCCCTACTACCGATAATCAGGTTAAAGGCTTTTCATAGCAAAAAGCTAACATACAGCGATAAAATGCAAGTGCAGCTGAACTGGAAACTCTCCAGCGAATTAAGCGATGCCATTTCATAATATGCGAACCGTGTCCCCGTGGACCTCGGACATTACCAGAATTTATCTTGAATTCTGGAACAATTCCGTTTGAACGTCGAACACGATGTCGCTACACAGAATCCATTTTCTATTCATAGCAAATACAAAGACTGAATTATACAAATATGCCTGTAATCCCCGCACTAACACTGGCGACTATTGGTTTTGTTCGTGGACTCCGATGAGAATTGGCATGTTCTCGGCGAAGGGTTTATCTCGTAGCGTGCAGCTCCGGGAACTAATCCCCGATATCCGTTGGTAAATGCAGTAGCGGGCGATGGACGAACACGACGACGGCGGGTTAGGCTAGAGACCCTGTTTAAGGATTTCTAGAAGTGTGTGTTTTGCATTTTTGTAGTTGCCAAGAAAGAAGAAAAACAAATTGTACATTTCTTATAATTATATTGTAGTTGATAAAGCTGGGCATACCTTCAAGGTGTTAAGGTCAGATGTGTGGCGCTCTTCTGGACCAGAAAAAGTAGGTACGAAAGGAAACTATACCTAAGAGTAGTTTTATTCGTTCCACTTCTTCTACACCGCCAACTTTTTATTTTAAATTGAACACTCTATATTAGTGCTGTCAATGGTTACGGTTTACCGGTTAACCGGTTAGGATATTGCAATATTAACCGTAATAAGCAACCCTGGCAAAAAAATTGACCGGTTATGAACACGGTCAGGTTCGCACTGGAAAACTACCTCATGCAACAACAAACAGAACAAAACAAAATTTTAAATGTTAAATCAAATTGTTAAAGGTTGGTGTGTTTAATAAATAAACATTTTAAAATTGGTTGACAATTACGTACCTTCCGAGGTACGCTCATCGCGTTATATGTTAAACGCAAAACTGGTTAAATTAAATATCCATTAAAACCGTTATAATAGACGGTTTTTTTCATTTCCATGTAAACAGGTTTTTCCTAACAGTTTAAATTATTAGTATTATATATTTAAAAAACGTATTTTTTTTTAATTTTCAAGTATGAGATTGTATAGAATATATATTAGCTGACTAAGGGGACTAACATAAAACCGATTAACTGGTAAACTGGAACTGGTTAACCGATCAATTTAAACCAGTTAACAGGCTGATCCCGTATAACCGGTTAATTTTAATCGATTAACCGGATAGCGTAAGCCGGTTAACCGACGGTTTGATCATTTTTATGAAAACCGGTTATTTTTCATAACCATTTAGATTCGTTGTAACCGCCAAACCGAATGTGGCGAGCACTGTTGACAGCTCTACTCTATATATTATAGCATGTTCTTTAATCTTTGTTAATTCGAGAGGTTGAGCAGCCCTTAGTTAATTGTACGTGATAACTAAAGTAAACTGTTTTGGCATTATTTATTTGTCTTTAAAATATTGAAAAATTTTTCTACAAGTAACAGTGTAACACCGTTCACTAGGACATGAATGATTCTTTCAGTATATGCCAAAAAACATTAAAATTTTAGATTTCTTGCCAGATAATTTTCAAACGGTAAATTGTATTATGGATAACTTGATTTTTTATAAACGCATGGTATTTTTTTACACCAATGGATGCATAATTTTTTTAATTTTCGATTTTATAAAAACATTTTTTGGTCAAGTGTTGTATTAACGTGTAGACAGTGGCAAGGTGTTCCAACGTCACAAAGGAAGTTACGAACAAATGAAGTTATGAAACATTTTTTGGGACGTTATGTTAGATTGTATGTAATCAGGGGGAACTGGGTGGAGAAGTCAGTCTCGGTCCGGCTTTCGCAGGGTTCACTTCACGGTGTTATTTAATTTTGTTATTTGATTCTATAAAAGTATTTTGCAAGTAAATCGGTCGTTCACAAACGGCTTGGTATTCTGCTTCTTTTTTCACTATATCGCAGCAGCTTTGTAACAAAAACAATGCAAAGGAAGCAAATCGACTTAATTGACTGTTCTATCAAACCTGTTAAAAACTAACTGTTTATGAAATCGGTTATGGGACCGCTTAGAAATTAACCGGTTAAAAACTAACTTGTTAGAAATACCGGTTAAAACTAATCGATTAGACGGAACCACTCACAATAGCTTGCAATCATTGAAATCTGTTATTTTTTAAAGTTGTCACTGACTTCATAGAACTTTTGCTTTATATAGTGATTAAAGTTTCTACGACCGGAGTCAGTCCAATTAACCCAGAAGTGTCTACCAGTACGAACTTTTTTTCATACTCCACGGTTGTTTCTACCAAACCCAAATGATTTACTTTATGAATTTATAAATACGACACGTAAGTGGAAAGTATTAAACACAGGCGTGGTTATTAAGTACTTAAGTACTTAAGTACTGTGTTATAATGGTTGTGTAAAAAAGCATGTCAATAAATCAATAGATATGGTACACTGTAGTTGTGTTTAATAATATAATATAAAATCCAAAGACATCGGTCAGCAAAAATATTAAAAGTACAGCAATATTATCAGTTTGCTGCATATAAAAACGTTTGCAAGATTTTATTTGACATTACATTCATTAAACTGGATCGAGGACTGGATACTTGTTTGCTTTCAGCTTTTTTATTTACAATCAGCATAGACTTTAACATAGAGTAGTAAAACCATATAATTGTTGAGGGTCTTACTTTAATTAACCTTTCCGAAAGTATGCCACAAGCACCATTTGGTTAGCTCTATAAATATTCTTTGCAGTTTTCCACTTTCCAGCATTTATATTCAATAAAATAAAAAAAAACTTTCGTTTGCTATAGAAAAACTATAATACCTACTATACACGACGATCAAATGTAATTATCTTTTTGAGCATCGTTAGCGCCTCGACTAACGAATCGACACCACAAAACCCCCTCAAATATAAAAAATACAATTATATAGTCTTGTATAGCAAATAACTATAAAGGTACAGCTTTGTCATAGGAAATGCCATCCTAAATGTTAGGATGTTAAACCTGTTTTTCAAATCTGCCTTAGCGCATCTTGCGTGCCACGATATCTTGAAACTACTCTACGGCCTTATACTCAAATCAACCTAAATTTTATAATATTGGGCATATTAAACAGGCTAGCGAATTTTGAACCCACAAGCAAGGACAAAACAAACAGCAATAATGACAACTGAAAGTTCGATGTACTTAATGCACGATTAAGTAAAAATGTGGTAAACCGTATGGTAAGTACCAATTTTTATCGAAAATAAAAGCTAGCATTGTAGACAATATTACAGATAGGTATAGGAATTCTACACAGTTGTTGAAAACAAGCGGAACTAACTATTTAGGTACCTATATGGGTATGATTTTGTAGGGTTCACAAAAGAGGTGATTATTTAAGGTTAACAAGTTGTAAGCCAGGTTCAACACAAACTGATATTTTCTTTTTTATTGCTTAACTTCAATCTACTTAGACTGATTAAACTAAGTGCAAATACAACAAAGAATTCGGATTTCAATTTAGAGAAGCTGTTAAATTTAATTACATGTTTAAAACTGTTATACTCTCTCGGTAATTAGAAATGCAAAAAAAAATCTCAGACGATATTCCATGGAAGATAACTATTTTTCGCTTCTAAAGATTCTGCCTGCTATTGCGCTGTTACTGTACAAAATAAAAGAAGACGTTGTGCTATTTATTTGAATATGCAATATATTATGTCAAAAATAATCAGATATCGTCTCCACAAGCTCTTAAGGCGGTAGGTAGTTGGTATGTACCTGCTTTGAACTGATCTTGTGACTTGTAGAATACGTATTCCATACAAAATTTACTTTACAGTATCCATTGTGGTTTTTGTTGTCTTATATTCTGGATTTATTGAAATATTCAGTTAAGAGTACAGTAAATTATGTTTAACGCTTTATAATTTCTATTTTAAGCTACACTTTTTTAGTGCAAAATAATAATTAAACACATTTTTCTTTGTTTCCTTACCTGACTCTTGCAGCACTGATACCTTTAGGTTGTAAGGATTTTACTTTAGTGTAGGTACAACGTAGTAATGAGTATTGATCATCATACACCGCATTAGTGCATTATATGCAATGCCATTATGGTTGGAAGTAGACTGTTTAATTGCATATGTTGCATAGAATGTTAAAGTAACTGAATTAAATATTTTAAATAAGGAATAAATACCACGTTGCTGTATTTTAAACAGAAATATATGTGAAGGAGTGAAGGCTGCATTACTTACACTTACTCGTCTTATCAAAGACCACAAAAAAATGTCAATAAACGCCAAGAAAACAGAACCTGATCAAACACAAGAAAACAATTTTATAAACAGGTTTATCATCACAAACCGCCTACATATCGGCCATCTGTCACAAAGTAAGACATCTGCCAAGCAACACCTGGTCCAGAGAAGTCACCACCCTACCCCATTTGTTTCGGCACGCTTCCCCTGATTGCTACACCTCCCACGCTCACATAATCTTATCTGGATTATGGATACTACGGGAGCATCTAAATTAACTTAGGAAATGGCTCGAAATCGCATGTGTAACAATTTGCCAGATTGCAGTGCGATGTGTAATATTAGGGGAACATAATCGGCAAGCGTGGCAGTTAGAGAAGTACTCAAGAGTTATCCGATTCAATGACAACAGCGCAGCAGCTTTTGCAAATGGCTTATGTGGAGAGCGATGCCAAGAGAAGTAAAAACAAAGAAATAAAGCTGATGCCACACGCGTAATATTTTCAACCCAATACATAACAAATAAGTCATCGCAATTAATATGGGAAATCTAAGCGCAAATATAGGATATTGCCAGAAAATTTGAGCTTAAATCAGGTTAGGGTGTTTTCAAATATATTTAAAATAACAATCTGCTAGACAAAGAATCGAACTTAATTGTAACTGCAAAGCAGCTTAACTCAGCTGTTAAACTCCATTCGGACTGACTATGATTTTGAAATCTTGGGAAGAACGGAAAAATGTCTAACCTACTAGACTCAGTGCTGGCATTATGCAGTTGTAAAGCCATACATCTCTTATCTTCTTACCTTTTTTAAAAAAAAATGTTACACAATTGTTTGATCTCCAAAATTTGTAAACCTAAATTCAACGCAATGTATTGTTTGGGTAATGTAATGTAAATTTAACTAGATATACAGCACAAAAAAATAATGCGTTATATCCAGTAGGCCATACGACCGAACAGTTTTCCAGTTTTGATAGCAACGCAAAACTAAGCAACTTTTTTTTCATAGCTGACAATAAAACTCAACGTTATACTCGTATAAGAGATTAAAAGACTGCCAATAATATAGGAGTTAAGACCCGCTTTTATAGCACTGGGTCAAAAACTTGTCACCCATGCAACAGTAAAAAGTTATTGGAAAAAGTTACGGCATGGCGAACACTATACTTTTAGTATGCAAATCACTCTCCTGCACATATCAGGCACCAAACATCCCGTTTTAGGTCATTGCGTTTCTTATAGGACTGAAGGGAAGTAAATATCTTTAAGTCACCATATCACCATACATAAAACAATAACGTCAACGTATCATTAAAGTATACCATAAAGGATAATACAATCTTGAGAGACTTCAAGTTAAAAGAATTTATGCTAGATATTGCAAAAATTACCATAGGTAGTAATTTTAAATGAGTATGCATTCACCTTATTTTTATGGGACTGCTGTTTTTTAATCATTAAAGATTATGCTACTACGCAACTCAGATTAAAGACATGGCTGCTAGATGTCCAAATGTTTTGGAAGTAATCCTAATGTAATGTAATGTAAACAAAAGCTGGATATCTTGTTTGTTATGTACTTAAATAATAAGGCCTATAAAGACATGTATAAAGAAACAAAGCAGGAATACGACGAATTGCTGTTAAAGGAGCGTTCGAATAACTATAAAAATAGAGTTAAAAAAGCAGATAATAAAGCTAAGTGCATGTGGACAATTTGCAATGAGTTACTAGCAAAAACTAGCAATAAAGGAAATTGTGTAATTGAGGGGAACGTTGAGGACATAGCTGATAACTACAACCGATATCTATTGCAAATAGTACCTAATATATTAAAAAGTTCAAAAAATGTTAATTTTAATTGCAATATTGTTGAAAACGATCAAAGTATGTACTTATAGCCTGTAACGACCGCTGAATTGCTTAGTACAGCTAGTAAACTGAAGAATAAACATAGTAGTGGTGTTGATGATGTACCTAGTTCAATAGTCAAATATTGTATTCCAGTAGTAGCAGAGATTCTTGGTTACATAATTAATAATTCTTTTAAATATGGTATTGTTCCAACTCAAATTAAATCTGCATTAATTAAGCCACTCCTTAAGAAATGTGACTCACAGTTATTTGATAATTATCGCTCTGTAAGTATACTGACAGGTTTTTCTAAAATTTTTGAAACAGCTTTTCTTACTAGAATATTACATTTCTTAAATAAATGCAGTATTTTGAATAAATTCCAACATGGTTACATGAAGGGTCGGTCGACTACAGCAATTTATCAGTTTACTCAGACAATTTTGCAAGAGTTAGAAAATAAAAACCTTTCAATTGGCTTATTTCTAGATTTGTCGAAAGCTTATGACTGTATTAATCATAATTACTTATTATATAAATTAGAAAAATATGGTATTAGAGGTAAAGCTCAGGAATGGGTAAGATCTTATCTCACGGATAGGAAACAAATGGTAATTATTAGAAAAGAATGCATAAGTGCAATATCAAAGCCAGAAATAATAACTCAGGGTATACCCCAAGGTAGCGTGTTGGGACCACTCCTTTTTTTGGTTTATATTAATGACATAGTACAGATATCGTCAAATTTTTCAGTAGTGAATTATGCAGATGACACAAATGTGTTGATTAGTGGAAATTCCCTTGAGAGTACTGTATCTGCTTGCAAGACTGCTTTTAAGGAGATAAGCAAGTGGTTCGAAAGTAATCAGTTGGTGCTAAATAAAAATAAAACCAAGGCGATTTTGTTTCGTACTAGACAGTCTTGTCTGCAAATCAGTGACGATTTTACACTGTCCATTTCGCATGACACACAGTTACCGCTGGTTAGTGATTGTGGATTTTTAGGTATGGAAATTGACGAGTTTCTCGAATGGCAGACACATATAAACAGACTGTGTATTAAATTAAATAAAGTTAACTTTGCTTTCAAAACATTGGCCAAGTATATGGATATTGAGACTCTTAGAATAATATATTGTGCTAACTTTGAATCCCTGTTGCGGTATGGAGTTATTTTTTGGGGTAAAAGCAGCAATGTACATAAAGTATTTGTAATTCAAAAAAGAACCATCAGATTTATTAAAAGATTAAAATATTCTGAATCTTGCAGAGGGCAATTCAGGGGTCTTAATATTATGACAGTGTATGGATTATACATTTATGAATGTCTTATATCATGTTTTAGAAACAAAGAAACATTTAGAAATTTATCAAGTCTGTATTATGATACCAGAACCGCTAATATTGCATATCCTGCACATCGATTAACAGTCACAGAAAAAAGCCCACATTACATGTCTATTAGAGTATTTAATAAGTTGCCTTATAATGTTAAGACCATAAATGGATTTGTGAATTTTAAGAAATGTATTAAAAAATTGTTAGTTGAACTAGAGCCTTATAGTCTTCAAGAATATTTTGAAATGTAATTATCTTTCCAGGTAATAATTGTTATTGATTTTGGACTACTATTTTGTTATACACTATATATTTCAAAATAAAGATTATTATTATTATTATTATTATTATTATTATTAAGAGGCTTTATTTGTACTTATGTGATTTAGCATATCAAACAGGATATAAAGACTGATGCTCTTACGGCCGGCGAGCTTATAATAGTAGACGATTCCGGTTTAGTTGGCCCTGGTGGTGGGGATTTCCTTTTCGCTGGGGTTTCGCCCTCTGTTGTGTTTGATTAACTCAATTCTGAAGATGCTCACTACAAGAGTGGGCGAAACGTCAGCGAATGAGAAATCGTCAGGACTATGGCCAACTAACCCGGAATCATTGATATTTACGAACCGTCGTCTTTAATTTGCACTAAATAATTAAAACAAACATTTTAGCATTATATATAAAATATTTACAATTATTTTAAACACTGAAAACATCGGCGGTTCCATGTATGTATTATGGTTATTAATCAGCGACTTAAAAAGTGCCTTTATAAAGCCCCATGTAAATAACGGCAATGTATTCAACCAATAATTCCATAAAATTGGTCATTATTCCGTATTGTATGAAATAATGTGAGGGCAGGGTATTCAATTTAATTGAATTGATTTTACCTGCGCACCGCCAGCGTATTGGAAGTGTGGAATGCTTTAGGCCATTCGAAAGCGCGATTTTGATAACCGGGCCAAGTTTCGCTTGTTAACAGTAACTCCGGCATGCGAGCATGTGAATAATTGATACGCTAAAGGTTGTTTTAATTTATAATTCAACGTCCTCTGTATTTGCTTTAGGAATTTTGTACCGAAATACAGATATTAGACATTATTTTGTGGGTATGGATATTTATGCAAATACACCGATGTCAAAATAAATGCGGGTTATTGCAACTGGGTTACGTTAATAAAAATGCATTAGGGGACATTAGTCTAAACATTATTAGCTTAAAAAGAATCTGTAGTGGTTTTTTATTATGGTGCCATTTAGGGTAGTTTTCGGTATAACCGAATGGAATTTAGTACAAATATTCATTAGCCGATCTAGAAAGGTACGGGTTAAAAATATAGTTATGTGTACCGAAACAGCATTACATATTTTGTGTCCTTTTATAACATATAGTCTCGTTGCGTTTAGAGCACAATTTGGCGGTATATTGATGCGCCAATGTAGGGAATGAATGTAACACATATATATATACTGTTTACTAAAATCACTTTCAAACTGAATGTAAGATCGTATTTCTGATTAACAGTACAATAAAGTCTATTATATAGATATATGGGCAGTCTTCACTAGTACATTAAACACATTACATTAAACATTACATTACTGGAATTAAAGCTATACTTTTAAATATTGCAACCACTCATTCTCACTTCCTAGAAACAGTAAGTAGGTAAGTTCGTGTCTCTATCCAACATTATGCGTCTAGAATTAAGTATTTACTCTAACTGTTTTTATTTTAAAGTCAAATTGTGCACTTATAAGTATTTTGTGACAAACAAGGGACTATAAAACGGTTGAGCATCTGGCGCACCTGAGAGGTCCCTTTCCTAGGACCTCCTTGGCACAGATAACAAAAACTGGGCACTTGGAAACGWATAAATATAGTGCGCGCCAGCAAAAAAGATAGACGTGGTGGGGACGATAGTTGTCACCAGACAGTTATATKAATGGTGTGCCCGCCATTATTCATGGTCACAGGTTCAGCTAGCGCGGCGAATGTATTTATTAACTCGACCCATCCATGAGGTTGTCTCCGTTCAAATTGTGGACGATGTTACATTCCTAAGCTCAGACTTCTTTCCTGGCGCGCACTATATTTTGACTCGGATATGGATATGCAAAAGAGGGGTAACCGAATTATCATGTGAGTAGCACTGTAAGAAAGGTAGAATTAGCAGAATACGCTAGATTTGAWAAGGCATTTCTGAGTACGTAATCACATGTATTGCAGAGAGAATTGGGTTCTGGAAAACAATATTTTCAACAGGTGTGAATGCACTATTTTTTCCTTTTAACCATGCATGCCTTCCAGAGCTGATTGAGTTACAAAAAGACCTGAAGAGACTGACGATAGCAATATTCAGCCTATATGGAGCAAGTTAGCTACTGGTTTTGTACCACTCGATTAGAAGGAAGCTAATGTAACGTAAACCACGGCAAGATTCATACTTCAAGATTTAAGTTTTCGAGTCTATCAGTTTCTGGTACATGCTTACTTTAACAATGATTTTATTATGTATTGCCAATAAACAAGACGTTATGGGGAATTCAAACAACTTGATAGAGATACATATCATCTGATCTAGTCAAATCATTCGTGTCTTACTACCAGTTTCGTCCTTGTTGAAACTCGTCGGGCAGGAATACCGAATGAATTGACTACAATAGATTACCGTACGTGCGGTACTAGTGCTAGTGACAGCAAAGGTTCTAGTCAGGTCAGGTGCCATCGCTTGGAAGTCGCCCTAGTTTCTGCACTCTGACTAGTACCACACGTTGCAGTTAAAACAAACTCAAATAGAGCAAGTACAATCTGTAGAACTAAATAAAGTTTTTATTAAATTTGTAACTACAGTTACAATCTCTTTAAAGATAAGCTCCAAATCCTTAACTTCAAACAGTAATAAATGAACCTCTTAAAATGCACGATTACAGTGGTGTGGTTACCTGCCCCAAGCAAGGATTACTTTAATTAGAACAAATGCTGGCCCACCAATAATTAATTTTTAGAATATACTAAACAMTTMTATTTCTGTAGTAAAATTAACAACTGTTTACGAAGGTGAATACTTTTTGACGAAGATTACAGGTGTAATCGAATCGTTAGTTCGATAACAGTTTGACAGTGTTTGACAGCGACAGCGTTTTTCACGAGAACATAATTATATGAATTGACAGTTGCTATTGTTTGCAAACAAACATCAGTTAAATAAAATACAAACATCTATTCAGTACCCACAAGCGCAAGTACAAGTAACAACGAATTTTGAAAGTAACCTAATTTTCTTAAACCCAAACGAACTATTCTGAACCTAACATTACAATCAGTTTGTTTACTCAACAAGAAATTTTGTGAATTAGTTTTACATCAGCCAACCCTGATAACTGGAATGGTTTACGAGCAAAAAGAAATTGCTCCCGAAGCCTTTCTTGTTATTGAGGGAGCTTTTCATTTGTCCCGATTAATACAACTGTTGAAAAGCACAAGCACACAAGATAGACAGACTTCATGCTTATAAACAGGGTGTCAGGATTTCTGTAAGGCATACAACAGAAAAATAGTAGTTATTTAGGGTTGTCTGAATGGGAGGTGTCTTGTCGACAGTACTGAGGAGCCCTGTAGTGAATAATCTTGCACGAAAACTAAAGAGTGAAGTATTTAAGCGCATATACATATCACCATCTTTGCTTGAGGAACAGTGGCGTGCCCAGAAATTTTGGCTGGAGTGTTGATTACTACTCACCTACGGGATGGCTGAAAGAGACTTATTAAAACACAAAATTATTTCTGGGTTTAAAAGCTTAAACGTATTTTTTGTTTTTTGCGCCTTTGTTTTAAAAGCCATCGTGCCTTATAGGTCTAACCCACCTTTCTTGATTCAATAAGTTGATTTAATACAAAATCAAGGCAGTTAATAAAGTATAAACAAGTAAATAGTAAATGTAATTACAGAGGAGAATGTAAACGTACAACAACCTACTCTCTTATCTATGATGTAAACTACTCAAACACAAAAGAATTACACTTTAAAGTATATTTTTTTAAACTTTAATTAGCTCAGAACCTTAAACTCCCCGAACGTACCGTATCACAGCTCGGTTTGTTTAGATCCAGGATCATGGCCGAATCTATGTCACCACTAATACGATGTATTGCTTCCGGGCAAATTACAAAGTGGGTAGGCTAAATGGTTCAAAGAAAAAGTATTACGCTCAATGTGCCGCCAACTAGAATTCACATTCAGTTAGAAAGCGAAGAATTTTAGGACTCAGTCCGTAACAATGGACGGACACGTACCAAGCATGCAGATGCGCCGCACTGCGTCGGGACTTCCAACAAAAGGGACAACTGGACTTTCGATATGAACTGGCAGAGCTAAAGTGTTCATATTCTGGGTAATGGCCTTAGAGTTAAATCGAGCATGTAATGGCCGCCAAGAGTTGACCGGCTGGACGCGCACCCAAGCCCAACCGGACTCGCCAGAACTTGACTGCCTAATGCGCCCTGTTTTACCGGCTATTAATATATAATGCGAATTTAACCGTGAACTACGCCCTAATCTAGCCTGGGGTGGTTCTCAACTATATCGCCACAGTAGAAGCGTACGTATTATGTGGAAAGTTACGACAATTTGGGATTGTGCAAATTGAATCTCCTTTGAAAATTCGACTGCTAATCGCGTTATACGGTCATTAATGTTGACTTACAGTGGGATTGGATCAACGGTGTAGATTAACATGACTAAAATGGGCTAATACGTCAAGCTGCTCTAATTTTGAAAATTATAGCTATCCTGATAACCTAAAGCATGTTTGCGTTAGCTCAAATCTTATATCGAACTATTGTTGGTATAGTTTGAGCGTTTAAAGCAGTGGTCAGGAAAAATCAGGTACCGCCACATAAATATGCCTATAACAGAGTGTTACAATTTATTAATTATTAGTACTATATTACAGGTACATAGCCATCATACTCATTTATAAGTATGTTTTATCAAACAAAGTACTGCTGTATTTTCATCTCTACTCCAAAAACAAATATTAAAAGCAATAAAAAAGAATTCCTGGTGTTATGAAGCTAAATAATACTTTGTGTGACAATCCTCACAAAATTGTGAACCTGTTTGTTTCTGAATTTGCAAAAGCTCATGTTACCTACTCCACTATTATAATTGAAGATATTTAATTACTTCAACCCCGTTTATGCTCTCTAAGATAGTTTGCAAACAGATTTACGTCTGGTAGTGATATGCTACCGACGTTCTTAATACATGACTGCGGGAGTGTGTTTTGTATACCATTGCTAAAAATAATTAACCCTTCTATAAAACTTTTTGTGTTCCCGTTGGCACGGAAAAGAGTTAGAGTAGTTCCGGCATTAAGAGTGGGGATATAAAAATAATCTAGTTTCACAAATATATCACGACGCAACCATGTGAAGTCATACATATGGCCTGCTCAGCATAGCTTTATGTCAAATTGATCGACGGTTACAAACCAGGTCAGTCTCACACAGTTTATCTGCAAATCGACTGACATGAATTCTCAGGTTGACTTAATTTACACAGACCATTCGAATTTTTTTGATACGATCAATCATGGTATGCTATTATGGAAGATGTGTGCTTTTGAGCTTTTACGTTCAGAAGCAATTGCTGAAATTCTTGTCATTTAAAATTGATGGTGTTTTACCTCAGAGAGGTTGTGTCTATGATGCCGATCTCAACCGACATGGGTTTATGTCGTTGTGGGGGAATAGTGTTGATAAATTCACTGCAGTGTGAATATACATGTCCCTCGCCAACGTACGCGTTTTGTTAAAACTTTTTACGTGCCTGCAGCAAGAACTAATGTCTTTATAGGAACTCTCCGGTTTGCAAGATGATGCATTTTGCTACTAATTATTATATGGACATTTTTGTATAAACTTAAACTTGTAAAAAGCAAAACCAGTTCTATGCCGTGTTGTCTACACTAGACCTAAACTGCACTGATGAGCTGTAATGACAGCGAAATAGTACTATCTGCAGTTGGTTGAGGTGTAGACAGCACAGCATAGACATGCATTTTAAACTTGTAAAGCCTAATTTATATTCTTTCTAAATTCTATCTATCTATATTCTATCTATCTATCTAGTGCTGCACCTTGCCCATACTATTTCGCGATGGAAAAATTTAAAATCGACGTTATAAAAGTTATAATGTTTCAATGATGTCAGAATATTCTGCAAGGTTGAAGAGAAGACAGAACCCTCAAGTGTGACAGCTTGCCGAATCAGTTTCGCAGTGGAGATATTGAGAATCGACGTTTCGAGAAGGTGATAGAATATTCTAGAACATTCGGTATAACACGAAAGAACTGCCAAATGTGGCACCTTGTGGTAACCGTCTCGCAGTGGAGATGTCTAAAACCCACGTTTTGAGAAGGTCATAGACTTTTTAAAACATTCAATAGAAGGCGAAAAAACCCCTTGCGGGACACACTACCCAACCCGTCTCGCGATGAAGGCGTTGATAGTCGACGTTTTGAGATCACTTTAAAGTTACCATAATTTCTACAAGTTTACGTAATTATCTTAATTTTTCGATTGCGGTAGGTTTTCTTGTTTCTTTTTGAAAATAATAGCCTCTGTATTTGTGTTTTACGTTGCGGCCATCCTTTCCCGCATGTTTCAAAAATTCTCTATTTAATCTGGGGGTTCTCTTTACATTGACCTACAAAGATGTATATGATGTGTCTGTATCCTGTGATATAGTTTGCCTGTCGTGTTTTCATATATACGTCAGGTGTCATCTTTATCTTCAAGGGTGTTGACTGTAGAGGTTAACACTAGCCTACTATACCAATAATTAGTGTAATTTCTTACCTTTGACGGAAAAATATAACCATATATTGTTGGAAAATCTTCATAAAGCCATCAATTTCGTGACTGTAACTTGATCTGCCACCTTCAGTACTATCGCCGTGCTTATTGCAGCCTGTCAGCTGTTACAAAAAGGCGGCACAACAACACCGCCCGCGTTGCATGAATCATTTACCTATAGAAACCCTGCATAAGCGCCGGGATGCATGAATCATTTATAGAGAACCTATATAAAGTATAAATAGAGATGGATACAAACGCTTAAATTGAACTGGATTTATTGTGCTCTATAAACAGTTCTCGGGAATGTACTTTTCATCCAGCATCCGCTAAGCTTTATAGCCAAACGAATTAATCCAAAACACGTTCCATTCCGTTTCAACTCCATTAGCACTTCACCAAATTTTGTCTCAATTAATAGCTAGGAAACTTTGCCGGTACGCGTAGCCAACAAAGCAGTGCGCAGCCATTTAGGCTATTTCATGCCGATAATCGCCAAAAGAATTTCTTGGCTCCGATAATGGATCTGCCCGTAATTATACACACCCGAGTGGGCTTAACACGAACCCCTTGCAAATTGCCACAGTGGCACGATTCTATAGTGAAGTTCGATAATCTGTATTCAGCAATGTTGCCGCACGTTTTAAACAAAACTTCCTTTTGTATACGTATGCCGTTTGCCACACAGTATCAAAGAAGAGGGATTTTAGAAAAGCCTTAAACTTAAACTTAAACTTAAAAAAGGATTCATTTTTTGCCAGAGAGATAGAAAATACTCCGATTTAAAGGTCCTGCATTAAGAACAGTCGCTGGTTTTCGCGGAAGACCGAAATCTTACCAGGCTGTTGCCAAATTATAAACATATAAAGCGTGTCTCAATAAGAGTACACAATTGAAATTTGGCGCTATTTTTTTGGCAGAACTGAAATTTGACAAATTGCATCCACAATTATTGTTCCGATTATTCAAGATCGAGCGCTACACAATTTACAACGCGTTACTTATCATTGTGAAAACCCATTACAGAAATGGGCAAAATTACGCTAAGACCACTGCAAAATTTGAAAATTTTTGGTCGTGGAACTGCACCTAATGTGTCAACAATTCGAAAAGTGGTAAAAAAAACTTGAAGAAACTGGTCCAATAATGGACTGTAAGTTCCCTGTGCGTTGACGTACGGGCCGGTCTCTCCAAAACATTGCTGCATTAAACGAGAGTGTTGTCGAAAACCCGAGAACTTCAATTCGCCATCGTTCACAACAACTTCAAATTTCGCAAAGCACCACACAGCGAATTTTGACTAGACACACAGCGCCGGCAATTCAATCCATGGCTGATGGAGCAAAATGACATGAAGGCCGATTTTTGGAAACAAATCGTCTTCACCAATGAGGCGCATTTTCATATCGATGGATTCGTCAACAAATGTATTTGTCGAATTCGGGGTTCAGAAAATCCGCAATGGATCCATGAGAAGAAAATTAATCCACAACGAGCAACTGTCTGGTGTGGATTTTAGTCAGCTGGCGTGATTTGGCCTTATTTCTTTGAGGATGTGACTGTTAATGGCATTCGTTACAGGAACATGATAACGGAGTCCTTGTGGTCTCAACTGGACGGTATGGATCTGAACGACATGTGGTTTTAGCAGGACGGTGCAATCTGCCACAACCCAACAACTACAATTGAATTATTGGAGATCATGCGATTTAACGCTGTGGGATTTCTTTTTTGAYSTTCTGTGAAATCTCAGGTCTATGTGAAGAAATCACCCGKAACTGCTGAGCGTAAAGCCGAGATCCAACGCGTCATCGGTGGGATAGAGCCATATCTTTGTCAAAATGTCATCGAAAATTTCATAAAGGTAGAAAGGATCTGTTTACAAGAGCTACGGGGGCATTTGGCGGATATTTTATTCCATACATAACGGGTACATGTGTACTTCATAGTGTAATAAAAATATCACAACTCACTCAAAAAATATACGTTTTACTTTTAAATTAAATCGTGCACTCTTGTTGAAAAGCCCTTTTATGTATTTGCAAGGATAATACGGCCGATGACAAGGAATAATGATATGTACGCGGAGATAAGATGTGCCATATGGTAACGTTGGATGATGTGTTGTGTAGCGGTCTTGCATATGGACCACGTGATCAAAAATAATTTCAAATTGCAATCTTCATAGTGTTACCTACGGTTTATTTATGAAATGGTGAAACAAAGAAGTTGTGAGTTTGAGTGTTTTTTGCAAAATGAAGAGTGCAGTCGATCGATCTCGATCAGGGTTAATGAGGAAGTTTAAATTTCGCGCCGGTTCTGACCCATATAAAGTACGTTCGACTTTTTCAAATAACAAATGATTTTTTGACAGTGTCGCCTCTTGTAAAATCTCTCCTAAGCTGTACTCTTCAAGGATGACGCTTCAACTGCCATTCTGTGATCTATACCGACCACATACAGGGTTAGTCAAAAGTATGGAACAAGTGGTTTATTTCTGTAAATATGAACTTTATTGCAAAATGCATTTAACAAGAGCTCTTTGATTTTGTATGTCAAGGTATTTTCCTTTTATGTAACTAAGTGATTCATTGCCGATTTGTATTGTTTGCCCAAAATGATCTGGTGTTTGTTTTAATGGTTTGATAAATAGATTTTTATGAAAAAATCTGCTCTCAAATAAACGACAAAGAAACATTATCAATGCAGCTTCACCAGGTGTCAATGCTGGTTTCATTCATACGATGATAATTTGACAGAAGTGCTAGTCCGAATTACCTTCAATACGTTGAAAGGTTATAACTAATACCATCAGTCTGATGTTAATTTGCAAACATAGTGAAACTCAGTGAAACTGAACAAATTAAAACCATAATGGTGGTTGGCTGCCGAGATCGACAATATTCACCACCCAGATGTTTGTGATTTATTTAATGACGTTCATGCGGATAGATAGCCTACTACCCAATCCAGACTGTCCAAGTTAAATTAAAAATCCAGAGAAACTGAGTACCCGAACGTCCACAAGGTCCAGACGTCCGAAATCAGATATAAATAAAGAACAATTTTTTATGTATTAGCGTTGTGAATAACTCAGTAGTCGGTTGTTCTAATATTAACGAAGAATAAATGGAAACCTTACAAAGTACACCTACTCCATGGTGATCCTGATAGGAGAATGCAGTGGACAAATTTTGGAAGTATTTTGTTTCCTGACGCAGTAACAGCAGATGTCCGCCTGAATCTACTGCATGGTATATTGTACCTGACATTGCACCTTTTCCAGTTGAACATTGATGAGGAAATAACAAACCTCAATGTCTGATTTCATTAAGGAGGCGCCTAATTTTGGAGATGATTTTCGTCTGCACCTAGATAACATATTCCGACGTCGGTGGACAGGACGTCGGAAAACTATCGTCGCCTGATTAAAGTCTCTTGGATTTTTTAGAAGCCAGAATCAGACACGAAATTAAAGAAATATAGCCTAACTAGATGAAAAATTCGCGCACACGCCGAAAGTCTTTAGTCTGGACATAATATAAAGTATATATAAAGTATTACGAGCATTGTCATCAAATGAATGAAACCTGCTTTCATAACGCTTTATGTCGTTTACTTAAAAACACATTTTTAACAACAAAATTCTCATCACACCATACAAAATAAACACCAAGTGATTTCACGGATAAAATAAGCAATACAAGTCCGTAAAAATCGCCTGGTTGTCATTAAAGGCTAAGAAACAAAAAATAATCGGCAGTTGAATGTCTGGTAAGGAGATTTCTCCATAAAGTTCACGTTTACAGAAATAAAGCCTGTTATTTTGTACTTTTGACTAACCCTGTATATCTATATCATTCCATGTGTTTTCTAGAAGTACCTTATTTGAGCGACTGTGTCAAAACACGCAACGCTGCAAACCGACTATGTTATTTTGCACCTAACAATTTGCAATTAGCCAGGTATTTTTCCAAAGCAGTCGGTGAACCGTGGGGCTTAACTTTCGCTGTGTATCGATTAGACATTATTGCTCATTAAATTGCACAAAGGTACGAATAAATCACGCATAAACACGATCAATCAAAGTTCTGTTTCCACGCGATGACACGGTATTGTATCGATATTGCCTGGGTAAAAATGCCCACGCGCCGGCCATGGCTGATTGGGACCGACCACCAGTGGCGTAGAAGTAAAGCAAAACATAGGTATTGGAAATTATTAATTACTAGGCTCCTAAAGTTTTTGCTGGACAACAGTGTCATCCATTGATCAACAAAACCGAGTAAAGTGCTATAAGACTCTACTAAAGCGCAAAGGTTGAAATGAACACGTTGCTTATTAAATAAAATATTTTCAGAAAATGTCCTAAAATTACTTACAAATTAAACAAGCGACGTTCGGGTCCTCTTTAGCTTAAGTTTAAGTAAGATGAATTATCTCGAAAACTGTTTATACCACATGCACGTAAGACTTTGTAAATGTGCTTCCTATTGAAAATAAATTATTATTATTATTATAGAAGCGCAAATTATGTCATCTTAAAGAATACGTTTCTAAACGCAATTGCGCCAAATTATATTCAATTCTTATTCAAAATTACCCAGTTATTAATATATAGCCAATTCTCTCTTATTATTATTATCATCTTGTTAATTAATGTTATAATGCATCTGTTAAGCTTTATCTGCAACTTTGTGTACGTTTCCTTTTCAATGCAGTGGCATGTGCTGTTTTTCTTTTTGAAGTGTTGAAATGTGAAAAAATAATATTAATAMTTTAAAACTTCATTACCAATTAATTATTCGTATTCGGATATTTGGTATTTTATAAATATAACAGCTTTATGCGGCATATGTATCAAGCTGAAAGTGCTAGAAATGTATTGAATGCATGGGTCGCTGTTTCAATGGTTCACTATACGCTATAGCCCTTAAAACTGATATTGTGCATCTTGTTATGAATTTGCTGTTAAAAAAGGAGTTAATTAGCTCTTTGTCATAAGTAAAGATTTGACAAAACCGTTTCACTGGTGACACAAATAGACACGAGGCTAGTATAAAAAGTATTTTGATTAAAAACTGAGAGTTCTCATACTCGAAAACAAGATCTGTTGTTTGGGCATTCTGTTGACAAACAGGAGCAGTTCGAAACGCTAAAKATGCTGAAACTTGTGGCATACCAGAGGTGGAAAATTTTTATTACCCTAAAACAATTATTATTTGTTTTGCCTGACTTCTACCATTAGTTTGCGAGATTTTATAGAAGTGCAGTACACACTTTAAGGTTTACAATTTCAGAAAACAACAAAAAATAATAAAATATACACAAATCAATTCATCATTCCAAACTGTCTTACACGATAAGCAGACTGTTGGATGTCAAACCACAATTAGCTTGAGCTTATTAAATAATGGGCATTTTACTCTATATACGACTTCAAGTGATTTATATCCCTAAAATTAAAAATTCACAAACTTACGTACAATTGGTATTATGAAGCATTTGTTTTAGTCCCGTATTCCGGTAACGAAATACTTCTAACAAGAAATTTTGACTTTCCTGTTACTGTAAATGTGACACTTACCTATTTTACCACACCTAACATTTACGTATAACTATAGAACATAGAATAGGCAGTTATTCTAGACATATCCCGTACTTGTGTGAAACGATAATACCTACACACCGCTTCTCATGTCTTAAACACATCTTTTTGCTAGAACTGGTATGTCTTTATTGCGGATTACGTGATTATTGTGGGGAAAATGATATGTTACCCAAAGGCATTCAGTTTTGAGTTTTCGTATTCGTTATCATATCACCGACCAGTGAAATATATAGCAATATAAATTAGAAAGTACTATATGGGCCATTCTTAATTCTTTAAAATTCTGGTATAATAGCCATATCTGGGATATAAATGTAGCATGTATTTACTATAAAAAGCCTTTCTCCTCAACTTGAATATATTTATACTTAGCAGAATTAGTCTGCGTTCATTAGAACAATCTGTGTACAGCTGCTTCTGCTTATAAGGTCTCCTTAGCACAGCTGTGATCTCAATGCAGACAGCATGGCATAGACTTAATTTTGTTATTACGTTTCAGAGCTGCTTCCTTTGGGGACCTATTTCGGTTTTTAAACGCTTATTACAGGGTGGACTACTATTCGGAGTACAAGTTCCCCATAGAGACGGGTGGGTGACACTTTTAATTGCCAATAGAAAGTATACTGTCGCCCATAATCTTAATAATAATTATAAGTCTCGCGTATATATGCTTATAAGCACCCTGAAACGAATACGAGTATCGAAGGTTTCTGAATATTTGAAGAAACCTACAAATGCGCCTTTCCCATTATTTTATAATAGATATTTAACTAAATTTTGTTGATGCAGGCAATTTATGCGTTGAAATGAAGCATGTAAGCTATAATCCAAATAAACTTGCGTTCCCTTTACCAATAGATGAAATTATGATAGCCATCGCCTGCTAGTAATCATGTTTCCAGCACCGAATAAAGAGTGACTAGTTCCAACCAATTTGCTTTATCTGAAGCTCCCAACGGTGATTTTTCACTCGGGTGTTTGCGCTCGTTGCCTCATATTGCTCAGTTGCGGAACATAGATATATAGTTCCCTATATGAGCTGTTTACAAGTTCTCACAGCCCGCCACTGGTGGCCACTACACAGACGCTGCTCGTGGTGATTTGTCAATGCCAACGAAGAATTCATTATGTGCAGGATATTATGCTTATATGGGGGAGAACGATATGTGATACCAGTGCGATACAGTATTATCGTGTGCATCGCTTTGAATAATTGCCTCGAAGCAATTGTTTCGCTGAAAAGCACTTTCGCAAAAGGTACCTCTATTTACTCTTCCCTGGAATAATGAATATATGAGATCTGTTTGCATCGTGAGCAAGGACTTCGATAAACAGACCTTTGTTATTATGAAAAACAAATGGGGAGGCAAATGCGGTGGTTTGTCTGTAACGGGGCTGTAGGCTGAATATGCTGCAGCAGCAGATGATGAGCGCACTTGATGGGTTATTGTCTTATGGATGGAGATGTTAATATATAATGCTAAGTACTCTATTGTATTTAAAGAGTGAACTGTTACTCTATCAGTATGAAATACAATTATTTTATCTGGTCCTGTAATCAGCAAATTGTAACTGCAATAAATATATTTCCACCACATGCGAATTAGTTGTTACGTAATGAAATAGTTACAAATACAATACATAAGAAAAAGAAACATGGAATGGATTAGATAAGCTTCAACCATAAAGTAAGACTGGCACTTTTAAACCTTAGCACTTTACTTATCAATTCTAAGCTTACTCACAAACAAATCTTGTTCTGATGGATTTGCTATAATATAAAGTTTATGAACATTAGCTAGATTTTGTACACAAAGCGTACAGTGTTAGGGAGGAACGCGCTCATAGGAAGCACAGGCTTGATTTGGAAGAAACGTCAACCAAAGTTTGATAAATATGCCAGTATACAAAGTAAAAGTACATAATTCTTACAGAATATGAGTATCTCTGGGTAGATTAATTGATTTTGATTAAAATTATTGGAAATTATTATTAAAAACCCAAGTAATATTGCAGTTATTCTAAATAAGGGTTCCAAAGACAAAGGTGTAACCATAAATTTGGGTGACTACGCTAGCTATCAATAAATAACTTAAGACCACTATATATTCAAAAGTATACCACCCACACTAACAAAAGACAGCTTTACAGTAATCTCAAACTTGTAAAGAACGGATGTTTTCTTTGTAGTCGACAATTTTGATGAATTTACAATTTTTCCCTATAGGATTTCTTGCTTTTCGGCATATTTATTATTCATTCCAATTAAAAGCGACTTTGTACTTTGTTTTACAAATGAAGGGCTTATTGTAAGAAGATGACAAGCCACATTTTTTCAAAAATGAGATTTTACCGGATATAAGTTTGGTTATAACATGACTAGCCACATAAGGAATATTTTCGCTATTTTTCAACAGATGGCGCCAGTAGAAGTAGAAACATTTTCTTGCATTCGCTATTTTTAACACAAACATTCAGATACAACGTGACAAGCCACATAAATATGGCCGCCACTGGAAGACCGGCTGTGAAGTTACCTCTAGATATGAGTGAAAGTAGTGATTCTAGTAGTGATTCAACTAGCACAAGTGATGACAGTTTAGGTGATGAAGAGTATATACCGAGTGATGAAAGAGAAAACAACCAAAATCATCAGGTAACAACATTTTTTAGTTCTTGTGGCATGTCACGTTGTTTCAGCAAACCATTATTTTCTAGTCAATTGTGGCTTATCACGTTATTGCATATTTTTTAGGACGAAAATTTGTCAGACACTGAAGCCCGACCAGCAAAAATACGTAGAGTTAGTGTTCCTACCCCAGAAAAAACTCCAAAAAGTCGTTGGCGACCCAAAAACTCAGAAATGTATTCTCGAAACAAGAGAAAGGCCAGACGAAATTTGGGTCATGAATACCTTAGTGACTCCGCGAAAAAACAAATTAAAGCGCGCGAATTGGGCTTACCGTGTAGTTGTAAATATAAGTGTAGAGAAAAGCTACAGGGAAAGCACGAAACAATATTTAACAGMATTTGGGATTTGGGATCGTATGATCTTCAAAATAGTCATCTTTTCGGATGCATAGAGGTGGTTCCAAAGAAAAAAGCTATATAAAAAAAAACAAAAAAAAAAGCAGGAATCCAGCAGAAAATGTAACGCCATTTATAAAGTGAATGTCAATTCGGAGAGTGTGAAGATATGCAAAGCTGAATTTATGGGCGTACATGGCCTACAATATTCACGTGGAAGAATTAACCTCATTGTGTCACAGAAAATACAAGGTGTATCGGTACCCAAAAAGGACCAAAGAGGAAAGCATAATAATAGGCCTCACCAGTTAACACATGAACAAAAACAGTCGGTCAGAGACCATATTAACCTCATACCAAAGTACCAAAGCCATTATAGTAGGGCAGATAACCTTGGAAAAGTATACTTAAATTGCGATATGACAATCGCTCGACTTTATAAGGAGTTTTATCTTCCTTGGTGTGAAGAGTGCCAAATAAATCCAGTCAAAGAGAGCGTATATAGAAAAATATTCTGCACAGAATTTAATATCGGATTTAAATTCCCTAAATCTGATACATGCAAGACTTGCGACGAAACGGCAATAAAACTCGACAATGCGGTAAAAACGGGCAACCAATCAGATATTAAAAAAATAACTCAAGATCTAAATCTTCACAAGTGCAGAGCTACGGCAATGCAAAGMTTGTTAAAGTATGAAKTCGAAGACTCCAAGCTAAACAAACAAAAGTGTGTTTTATCTTTCGACCTTCAGCAAGCCCTACCAATTCCGAAACTTACAACAGGCCCTGCATTTTATTGTAGGAAAGTGTGGCTATACAATTTGGGTATGCACGACTGCACTAACGGACAAGGTTACATGTTTTTATGGACGGAAGACAAGGCAAAAAGAGGAGCAGATGAAATTGCATCCGTTTTACTGAAATATCTCAAAACCAAAAATGACTTCGAAGCTCTTGTTATATTTACCGACAACTGCCCTGGACAAAACAAAAATTGGCTCATGGTTTCTCTTTGGCTACAACTTGTCAAAGAAAGAAAATTTAACACAATAACCCACCACTTTTTAGTTAGCGGCCATACACATCTTCCCTCAGATCGTGATTTTGGGCTTATTGAAAAACGACATCGCAAATATGCTCCCGAAGTTTACTCGCCAGAAGGATGGTATAAAGTTATAAAAGAAAGCAACACTAAAACCCCTTTTGTGGTCACAGTTATGAATCAAGAAGACTTTTTGAACTTTGAACCAATTTTGTCTAGTTTGACAAAATCTGCTCGAACTGCAGATGGTGAAAATTTGGATTTTGCTAGCGTATATACGTTCCAATTTAGAGCCGATAACACAGAGTTATTTTATATCAAACATACAGTTAACGGAAATTTTAAAGAAGTATTCGTAAAAAGAAAGGGCAGGCCAAATGCACTTTTTTTAAACAACCTTAAGAAAAAATATACGGAACCTATTAAAATTGCCGAGAAAAAAGTTAAAAATGTTATATCTTTACTTAAATATATACCGCCTCTCTATCATCCATTTTTTACAAACTTAAAAACTACCCCTGTTGATTTAGAGGAGGTTTCAGAGGTTGTTGAGTAATGATTTGCTGACTTTTTGTATTGCAGTAACCATAAAAAAAAAACAGAAACGTATAACAAAATTGTAACATATTTGTGTTTGTAGTAATATGACAAGCCACATTTTTGCACAATAAAAATATATTTTTTCAACAACGGGTGCGGTTTTTTTACATTTTATTACCCCAAATACTTTCTCCGAACTACTTGTGCAGTACTAAGCAACTTAGTTTAGAAGTAATTTTAAAAATAGATTTTTAGAATTCACTTAAAACTTTAAACCTTGATATCCAAAACTTTATATGTTGTGGCTTATCAAATTCTTACAATAATCCCTTCAAATATTTTAGCATGTATTTTCATGAATAGGTGATTTGTACGAATGCAACTATTTGAAGTTATTTAGTTCTGTATCAGCACGCAGTATTAACTCTGAACAATTATTTTTTTGGAAGCGTGCAATTTAGCGCAACGACAGGTTTTGTCTGACTTTTGGTTGTCTTGATGCAGATGACGAAAAAAAGAGCCGATAGTATGTTGAATATAAGGGTTTGTGTATGTACCGCAAACTAGTAGGGTGCGAGTCTTTCATTATAAAGAGTATTGAAAATTGTCCTAATCACAAAACGACACAACACAAAACTTTCTTAAAAATATACCTATAAGTAAAGCATAAACTCCTGATTAGGCACATGATATAAAATGGCTTCTTTTAAGGTCCGATCCGTCTGCAGTGAAAATAAAAATGCTTTATTTGCAACACCTTCTAGCTACTTTTCTAAGTAGTCGCCGCTGAGACTTGATCGTTTGTTCTAACGTGGTACCATTTTTCTAGTACCGTCGTCGTCGTTTAGAAGCCAGGCATGCTTTCGGCTAGTTCCTTACGCTGGTGTGCAGCTCCCTGTATGTGCCAAAATGCTGTACTCCTAACCAGCGTTTCACGTATGCAAAAAGGTGATGAGGAGACAAGTTCCAAATGCATGGTGGACATTAAACACTTACCACCGAAAACGCTGCTGGAGCATGTTGTCATAATATAAAGAAGGACAATGCCTGATAACAACATTCCTCATTGCCTTTCGAAGAATCGCAAACGTTGAAAAGTTACGCTGTGTGATACTGCAGTGATGATCGTGCCAATGATCATGAAATCCAGTAGAGACCCTAGAAGAACACAGTAGCAGATGCGTTACGTCAATCCCTCCAGCCTCGTACAAAGTGGGTCTTCAACGTGTATGAAGTGTAATTCAAAATCAATGAAGAGGGATGGTCGTCGTCAGTCATTATCCTCCTTAATGACAATATTTTGACTCAAACGAGCTGCATACCAGCTAAGAAAATGCTGCCTTCCACAACGAGAGTATGAAAAAGTTGGCACCACGCTACGACAAATATCTAAGTTGGGGGGCAGGGGGCGACTAGTAGGAAAGTCGCGCAATATTATTTTTACCTCATTCCAATATGATCATTAGACGCACCGCTAGATCTTTGGAATTAAGTCATACGACCGTATTTCCAACTAATTTATTAATGTACTTGGCTTAGAAGTAATATATCATACCTGGCGTTTCAAAGAAAAAAAGCCACGCTCAATAAATCCTACAGCATACAAATTGAAAGAGCACCTGTTTTTTATTCATGGGGGCACCTGGAAAATGTTTTCTACTATTTTGAGAAAATCAAAACGTGGCACTGGATCTCTGATGCATTAGTAACCGAAACAACTGAAGCAGCTTTTTTTGTCAGCTTTTGCACGTACCTTGAAAATTACCAATCCAAAATGGTGTTTACTGTTGCAGAACGTTTGTTAAGGTTTCTACCCGCAGCTTTAGTGAATTGCATCCAGGTAACGGATCCACCACATGTAGGTCTTAAAACTTATCAGAAAATTTAGGGAGAGGATCGGTTCCGAACCGGAAACATAAACCCCTACCCTACGGGTTATAGCTGAAAAGCTACCGCTGTTGCTGTTTGAGTTATGTTCTCGTGGAAAGCATGCAATTTGCCTGAAAGGTATTGCGAGTTTCTGAAGTCGTCATGTCTTCTGTCGTGAGGATTTTATACATTATATGAGCTTCATCCCTTCAAAATTCACTTAACTCATGGGGTCGTCTATTTTTTTAATTTGGAAACCCAATCGAAAATAAACACACCCGCATGTATTGTTTGCACTTTGGAGGTCGGAGACAGTGTTGTCATTTAGGCGCTCTTCACGTATATATACATAATATTACACTAAAAATTGCACACAGCACACGCACATTAGAATTTCTTTTTAATTATATTTGCTAGGTTAAAAAGTTAAACGATAACCGCTTCGAACAAAAAGCGCACTGTGATAGCCTCCACGGTTCAAATATATTATATTTGTAATTTATCTTAGATAAGTAGCTGTGTTAATCTAATATAGATTACACCTTATTTAAAAAGTCACCCAATTGCGATATTCTCTTTTGGTACAATGGACGCACCTTTTGTTTCAAAATCTCTAAAATACTTCAATATAGCATACAATTTGGCTACACTGCACAGAAGAAAAGTTGTTTCGGAGCAGACATTTTAAATGACAGCATGATGACTTAAAACTTCAGCAGCTTTTCATTGGACTGCGGACTATGACGTGTCGTCTTAAGAAATTTAAATTTGAATAATTTATTTTGACGTAGCAAAAATAAGTTATATGAAACAAGGTTGTGAGATACATAAATAGTGGTGAAGATTCGGTGTTTTGGGTCGATACACATTTTTTCCACACATGAGGGCAACAATTTTGTAAAATGTCAACGGGGCACTTCCACGTAGGCAATAATTACTTCTTAACAGTTTGGTTTGCATTGGACGGAAAGCACCAGTTATTTGCCCAGCAAGGTCTTCAGCTCTCACATCCCTAGATTTTTTCCATAGCGACACTTCGAGTCGAAGGTTTTTCAGACACAACCAGTATCTCTAGATAAAAAGCATCAAAGAAATTGGTCTGAATACAGCAGTTGATCCCAGATGTCTTCAGAAATGACAGGCTATGCTGAGAATTTAATCAATTGAAACTTGATGTGATTTAATGAATAGCTTCTGACAGATGTCTTATCAAGCATTTTTAAAAAGGGTCCTGAAAAGCTTATAGAATGAGGCATTAATCAACCTCTTTTTCCTACTCAGAAAATGAGGGTTAGAGTTGTCACAGCAGAGAGATGTTTTGAAAAAGGGTCCTGAAAAGCTTATAGAATGAGGTATTAATCAAGCTCTTTTTCCTACTCAGAAAATGAGGGTTAGAGTTGTCACGATAGAGAGATGTTTTGACAACGTCCAATGCGTCTACTCGAAATTGTCTAGCATAGTAATTATCGAGGGTGACCCCTTTCCATACAAACACCAGGTATATTGTAAACAGTGGTGTGCATTTAACTGTTCATCTAATAGTGAGGGCAGTAATAAATATTTCAGTAGCCCCACACCTTCCAGTGACCTGAAGGTTGTTTACTCATCCACCGAAACACGTAAAGCAGTCGGCTACTCGTCCACCCTATTTCGCTAAAAGCAGAGGATATTTATCTGGCGTTCTGTAACTCAGTGTTTCCACAATCGGCGCCACATCCTTGACCTGGTGACGGCGCCTCCCGTCCGATTTCCGCCGTCGAAATGAGACTCCGTGACTGCCGATAAAGGCGTCCATACGAGAAAAAAACAAAACGTGACGCAAATTATTCATAAAACGCCGCACAATCCGCCCTCGCTTCGATAGCAGTCTCGTTTTCTAGAATTAAGCAATTAAACAAGCCCAGATTGTTAGTCATAGCCGATACGGTCCGTTTGGTTTCGATCCGTTTCCATCAAAATGGAAATGCCGTTGCTAGGTGTTTGATACGTCTGTTACATTTCTAGCAACGTTTCCATCTAGTTGAGCAATTACTTGTGTTACCAACTCATTGGATGGTTTTCGTTAGTATCATGCAAGACATGTTAGTTAATTAATAATAATTGGATGTAGCTATGTAGAAAGCCACCCATCCACAAACTCACTATATTCTGGATGTTTGCATTTATTAAATCGTAACACCTTTTTTGTGTGTTGCAGTGCACTAGTGTCTTTTATGACCTAAAATGCCAACCTTTTGACTTTCGTTTTTCGGGTACATTCCGTGAATGACAGGGCAACACCATTTAACGGTAATAGTATAACTTTTTATATAGAGCCTTGGTAGATGCACTTATCTGATACGAGTATAATTACAGTTCCCTGTAATCGCCGAATACAATAGCTGAATGAAAGACGTATTCCCGATTCCTTTACTTACACAGTTACACATCGCATAAATTACATAATGCAAGCTTGCAAGCAGGTGGTGGCAGTGTCTTTAGAATTGTTAGAGGCCAAGATAGCGAAACAGAAACAGACACGACAAGCCTATAGATAATTGATAATGGCTTGAAGTGCGTTACATTGATTCAGTTGAAAATTACGAATTAGCGTTATTTGATACTATTCTTTGTGCTTAAGTTTTAGTTTTAACTTCAATGTAGGTATAATTGAAGTATTTAGACAGCGCTAGACAACGGTAGAAATATGGATAGTGAATGGAATGTAGATATATAACACTCACGCGCACATGAGTATACAAACATTTGAGGAACGCATCGTCACCTCTATAAAGTTCATTTTCTAGAAGACTCTCAAGGAGAAACCGATTGGAGTCGAATACGGGAACCTCGCAGGACTTTCGACCGAGGCTGTTATTTCATTTCATCGATACAGGAAACTTTTATTTAAAAACTGGCCTAAGGATAATGCAGAATGCGTCTATCTTGGTCTTCATTTCGGCCAATATTAGATCAACATTATTTTGTAATTTCGGTTCTAAGCGCATCAATGCTAGCCCCAAAATACCTGCCCAATACATTATTTTGTTCAGGATACTGAGTGTATATTTCATCGAACAGCATTGTATTAAATCGGACCAATAACGGCAGCTACGACGATTAAAAGTACTGAAAACAAAATCTGGACCATAGACTACTCAGTTCTTACACATGATCTCTTTTATTTGCTATAGACGCTCTTTGAAAAAATTTGTGAACAAATCCAAACACAAACCTACGACGCGATTGCTTGTCTCTATGTATTTCGTTAAACGCATTTTTTGTGGCTTTAGAACATTTTTGATTTCTGATACAAAACGAAATAATGTCAACCAGTTCTACAATTACCATGTTGTAACTGTTGCAATATGTACACGACCTGGTTACTGTTTGCTTTTTGGAAAAACTCATTGTGAATCCCATTTCTGCCCATTTTTCATTAATAGCAAACTCGAATATATAGWGAAAAATTTCTTACAGAATAATGATTCTGATTTGAAATTAATAGGATGTCGTTGTAAAAAATTGATAGGCTAAACAACTACCTTCAAAAGATTTATTGTACAGAGATTTTGGTGGATTCACAATTAAAAACCTATTAACCATCTTACTAATAAAATAATATTTAAATCCTGCACCTGCTTAAAAGTGGAAGTGGTGGGAACGCCAGGTACACATTTAAATGTATCCCTTGATCACAAAATTGACATGTGCGAGCGTTTGGTAAATTGAATCAAAATGTTCAGAACTTCGTCCAACGGTAATAAAAAACATTGACTTGTATTGGCTATTTTGTGTAACATGAAATGCCGCACATGGCTTGTTCACCGTGCTCCTAATTCTGCAATCACTGTAACTTTGGTTAATCCCTACATCTGTCAACCATCTCCGTGTAACAACTTAAACTTGCCGGAATTAAACGTGAGCCAGGTGTTTCGATGACCAGCTGCCAACAAGAGTACACTAATCTAGAGGGCATTTGCGGCACGAAGCAGACACACCCGGGCCTTTCGGGGGTGCCCTTGGAGGCCCCTCGAGTTAGGAACGCGTGACTCATCCCCATATACATCCAGTGTCTGCCGCATACGTATTATTACAGGCGCTAAACAAGTCGTACGTTGTTACAAAAAAAAATAGGCGTTGGTTGTAAAAAATTACCCTTGGAAGGGTGACCAAGACAAATCAGTATATGAACAAAGTGGTTTCAATTAATTGTGGAGGAGTGTTAGAGTCTAGTTGTTTCAACAAAGATAAAATAGTGTGTTTACTTTGAAATTGTCGAGCAAGTTTGTGCTATAATATACGAGGTTTATGGAATCCTTGGAAGGGGTTCGTAATTTGTCTAATGGAAAGGCTCTGCAAAATTGGCTACACACAGAATCTTGACGGTTCTTGTAGTCGATGGCTGCATTATAATTTTGGACTTAAATGTTTACCTGTAGACCGTAAATGAAAGGCTCTAAGGTTAGTGGATTTTGTGAGGATACTTGATATTATACGAGGGTGAATGCTTTCAGCGTCCATAATATAATAAGATAATATTTTGTCGGATAGATCGCTGTCTCTTGGAAACACTGACAAAAAATTAATAGTCTGACGTTTCGATTACACCTGTAATCTTTGTCAAAGACGAAGAACCTCAAAATTTGCCTGACAGAAGTTCAAACAAAATTTTGAAAGTAAATAAACAAATCACTAAGGATGCGAGACGTCATAGAAACAACGTGCCAACCTGATAAAAAAGGAACCTAACGATGAAAAAGGAACTACCTACCTACTAGATATACACGAACTATTTGATAAAAGATAACTACAAAATAGCCTTCCAAATGTCACCTAACTCATAATTTCCACAATCCCTATTAAAATCAAAATTTTGAACATGTAGCGATAAACAGTTTTCATCTTAAACCAAAATGTTGGTATAGGTACGTAGATGACACTTTTGTTATTTGGCCCCATGGTATAGAAGAGCTGGGTAGGTTTCTAAATCATTTGAACAGTCAAAATCCCGAAATAAGATTTACTATGGAATTAGAAAGCAATGGTAGTTTACCTTTCTTGGATGTCAAAATTTACAGAACAAACACTGGATAGTTAAGACACAAGGTTTACAGAAAACCAACACACACAGACAGATATTTACATGCCACATCTCACCACCCTCCTTCTCAAAAGAATAGTCTTATTAGGTCGTTATTTGTTAGAGCACATAGGATATCAGACGAAAGTTCTGTACAAAAAGAAATATATTATCTTAAATCAGCGCTAATGAGAAATGTTTATAGTAGTAAGAATATTTGGTCAGTTTTTAATAAAAGTACTCATCCAAATCAAGTAAATTTTCAGCCACGACAAAGTAAATTGAAGTTGAGTTTGCCTTATGTACAAGGCCTTTCGGAAAAATTAAAGKGGATGCTTAGAAAACAAGATATTTTATTTGTTGATAGTACATATTATAATTTAGATAAAATTTTAAGTTCTACTAAAGATAAAGTACATTTAGAGAGTGAAGGTGTTTACAAACTTACTTGTTCTTGCGGAAAGTGTTACATAGGTCAAACAAAAAGAAAAGTAAGTACGCGTTTGAAACAACACATACGTGCTACTAGGTTGCAACAGATAGATAAATCTTCCGTAGCTGAACACTCATATTTGACTAGACACATGATTGATTTTGATAAAACAAAAATTTTACATAGAGAAAAATATTATCACAAACGTCTAATAGAAGAAGCTATAGAAATTTGTAGGAATACTAATAATTTTAATAGGAATTGTGGAAATTATGAGTTAGGTGACATTTGGAAGGCTATTTTGTAGTTATCTTTTATCAAATAGTTCGTGTATATCTAGTAGGTAGGTAGTTCCTTTTTCATCGTTAGGTTCCTTTTTTATCAGATTGGCACGTTGTTTCTATGACGTCTCGCATCCTTGGTGATTTGTTTATTTACTTTCAAAATTTTGTTTGAACTTCTGTCAGGCAAATTTTGAGGTTCTTCGTCTTTGACAAAGATTACAGGTGTAATCGAAACGTCCGATTATTAATTTTTTGTCAGTGTTTTCAAGAGACAGCGATCTATCCGACAAAATATTATCTTACTTGATATTATACTTAAATTAAGTAGGAGGCTTATCAAAGAAAAAAATGAGTAGTCTACACTAAGGCTCTAAATTAATTTAAGACGCTGTAAATTTTTGTTATTCAAAACGAACAAATCATAGGCGAACACAACAACTGGCTTAGCGCAGGTTGTTCATACATGGATAATTTATTAAAAAGCCACAACAACAACTACCATCCGTTGTTAACCGAGTTAAGCCTCCCTCCCTCTAGCAATGGAAACCCTTATACCTGAAAATAAAATATCAATCAGTGAGGTGCAACTTTTCTTCCGGATAGTTTATCAAATGCCCATTATATATAATATTTGGCTATCCGTCTACAAGTCGAATCTACAACTTAATAATAGCAGACGCTTTATTAAGAATCTGGGTTGGCGGGGTGGCTATTGTTACTAGAGGTGTTAGGTACAGGAAGAAATGAGATAGAGAAAATGTAACAGATGCCGTAAAATCTTAAGGGCGTCGAACTGAATTTAGCGGAACATAGATTTAGCAAAAGCAAAAAAATGTAGGGCAAAAATTGTAAACAATACTACTTAAGGGTCGCTAAAAGAAAATGACGAACGACGTTGCTTAGTTAGACTGTTTACGAAGGAGTGCCATAGAATAACCAGGAATCACCTTGTACAAAATGAAGAAGTCCATAGAACCCTGAAAACAGTAATAGAGAAAGTGAAGAAGAATTCGACATGGTTTGGACAATTCGTAATTTTACATAAACGCAATATATAAGGGAATTTGAGACCGAGTTCTGCAAGTACAGACTAAACAGAATAAAAAGTTCGTTGTTATATGACAGAATTATATGAAGCTAGGTATTGCAAACGAGGAAGTTATGTTAAACTACTGGAGAATAAAGCTCGTTGATAAGCTTTGGAGATAGGAACAAATAAAGTCACCTGTAACAGCCAGAATGATGCAAAAAAATCTCCCATTATCTATCAGTGGTGGACCATATAAATTACGCCTTATCTGCGCTTAAAGTATGCAACATTATACTCCCAAAAATCTTTTGTAGAAAATAGCATTGTGTCAATAAACATAAATGTAGGATATCTAGTATTTCAATAGCAGTCATCATAAAATTAATTGCGAAAGGAACTTTGGAGCGCTTGTACAGAACAGTGCGCTCCTATAATTGTTATTATTTATAAACAGTGATTGGCAGCAAACTTAATTATTTTCTTTTCTTTCTGATTATATTCTATTGAATTTTATTGCCTTATTTTGACATGATATACAAGCAGTTGTCACTACTGAACTTGGGAAATGAATTTAAGGTAGTACTGAATGAACCAATAAGATCTGACCTTTCAGCAGTTCTGAAGCAATATAAAAGCTTTGTAAGTAATTAAAACGCATCTCTACATTCGACTAAGGCGATTACAAAGTAGGTGGCAGGTAGGTGCTGCCATAGCTTGAATTTGGAAGTGATGTCAATGGACAAACGTTTTAAAGATTATTGCTCCCAAATTAAACTAGCAGATGATGCCGGTGTTACTGTTAAAAGTAAATTGTCTACATTTTGTCAAGTGTAGTCGTGCATTAATCTTAACAAAATGCATTCGAGCTTACTACTAAAAACCTTGAAAGATTGTTCCTAACCTATAATTCGAGAGTAATTTTCAAATGACAACTCACCAGTCTGTTAGGTTTAGCAACCATTAAATGCATACTACTGTCGTAAAAACAAACACAGTAAGCGAACAAAATAAACTTGATCGTGCAAAATATATGTTATTAATATTCATTAATACTAGATAAGCTGTAAATCTTCGGAATTTTAGTACATTTTAAACTTGGACAAACGATGACAACAGGAATATTAATTATGCTTATGGAACAAGACAAAAAGAAAATCGTTCCCGTTTCGTTTTGGGTCGTGAATACAATATAACTAAGATATGCATGCCTTTATATTTTTTTATTCAAACACCAACGTGGATTATTTACATTTTTTCTACAAGTGTAACGTAGAAAATTATAATTTATGCTTCATATAAAAGTGCAAAGGGAGACGTAAGGGAGCGTAGTCTTGGAGACAAAACTCTCTTGTATTGGTGTTTTAAAATCTGGTCAATCTTCTAATCAAAAATCTAATAATGTAGAAGACGATGAGCAAGTTTATGACTTCTGCGAGTTCCTTTTTCTTTATTCATATTAGCAGACTGAATTAAGTACGAAAGCGTTCACTTCTAATGTAAAGATTTGTTACTGACCATGTGATGGCTGTTCGAACAGTTCGTCGAACGCAAGGATTAGACAGCGTTTGAATTAATATGAAATACGGTCGGTTGCATAACGTCCTTGGAAATGCTCTAGAAACATAACAGCAGTGGGACGTCTTGATCTCAACAATAATAACAAAAACTTCCAGCATCCTTATCTGTGCTCTTGCATTTGAATATAATACCTACTCGTAAGTAGGTACCTGATTATATTACCCACGACTTGCATCTATAAAAATATACTTTGGCTCAAGAGCTAAATGCACGAGGCAAACAATTACTACCGTCTTTGTGCCCACGTACCTTTGCATAAAAATGGATTCCTCTCGAGAAGAATAAATATTCCAAGCGCAAACATGTTTACTAACTAAATACGGCAACATAAATATTCAGTTTCAGTCTGCTTTATAATTTAAGAAATAAACCATATTCTAACTTAGATTATTAGTAAATTTATTCCGTATACGATTTGACTGAAAACAAGGGAACACATAATTCTATATAATAGAGAATCTACTACGACATTAACTTATGACAAAAAAAAGACATGTTATTCGTTTGTAGGAAGTTGAATACTATTTCAAAGCTATTTATACAATTATTCGCATGTTGTATTTGAGTGACAAATATATTCGACAGAATTAACAGTTCTGTTTCCATAAATAAGAAAAAAATGGTCGAGATGCTGTATATATGGTGTTCTTCCTACACACACGTCCAGTGTAATCGTCCTGTGCAAGAATTTTCGAGCTTGTCCTCTGTGGTAATAATAACAAGATCTTGCTCAGTTGAAAACGAGTACACAGTTCATGAGGTATCACGCGGCTCGCCGTTGACAATCTATCACTTTCTCTTTTAAGAAGACATGTATAAAACGCTCAACAGTGAGGCATTGTTGCGTCCCTTTTCGTCCAAGCTGAACGAGCATTCTGTGGGATTACACCTATGCCGCTTTTCCTTTCTGCAAACATGCTCCAGATTTAATGCTCTAGCGGCTCAAGGAAAAAACTACGAGAACCCGAGGTTGGGAAAACAAATTGGCAACAATAAAGACCGCCGGCCTGTAATCGCGGACACGAGAAATCCGTTTGAAATTTCTTGATGAATCATTACACTACATAACGAAGCACCAAAAAATGAGCTTATTTATCTTTCCCCTGGCGAAAAATATGGGGCTTAAAATTGGCGCTATGGCTCAATATAAATCAAGCTTTTCATGGGGGTACATTACGACTCACTCCTTCACATTCAGCTTTTATATCGATTTTATTTCTTGTGGCGGTCGGCTATCCAAATAGTAGCTGATGAGCACGGCGTATCTTTAAAAATAAGTATTCTCTTATTTAGGTGTACTAAACTGTGAACTGAAGAACCCACATCTTGAGCTTCCGTGTGATTTGTTTTCATAATTTTAATAGATCTGCATCCACGGTTAGTATCACAAATCTTTAGAGCTGTTTTAAGAACCAACGATTTGTGTATTTTACAATTTCTTTATGTTGCAATCTCCATGCAAACTAGGAAGTTATTTTGTTTTTGCTCAACTACATCTCGCATAAAACTAACAAAATATGTATGCTTCCAGTAATAGATACCCAAACATTACTGCTACAAAAAATGTTTTTTTATTAGTTCAAATCTTTTAGTATACAACCACTTTTTTATATTTCTCATTTTACATGACGCTGCATTTTGAGTATAACTTGAAATACATCCATACATTATGAAAAAGAAACAATCCAGTTATTCCAAATACTGCTAACTGGGCGCAATAATGTTTACAGCAAGTAATAACGGCACGAATAAGGATAAATGAAAAGCATTGGATATCTATTTGCCTAATGATCATCATACTTGACAGCTTGACCCCCCCGGAAATCTGGCCCTTCATTTTTTTTAATATCTTGGAAGCGGCTTAACGGATCGGGCTCATTCATAGCTCGCTTGGATGGGTCTTGGCCTAACGGTGAGTAAAATTCTTGCTTCTTACAAGAAATATATTATCTTCCATACCTAAAGTGAAATTAAATACTTCTCAACCTTGAGCACACAAAAAAATTCCCTGAAGTATATTTCGCTGAAAACCTTTTTTAATCTTGTTTTACATATTTCTACCAGCAGACGAATGAACGAATTCAATTGTCATGTTTTACAAAGTATGTGTGTAGCCTAGTTTTTTATTATGTATTCTTCAATAGCTGATCTGATGTTGTTTGTAGGTACTGTCAAATAAGGAATTGTTTCACATATCTAACTTGAAGCATAGATATTCATTTTTTCATTCTAAGAAATTTCATTTTATTGTTATTGCAGCGGTGAGTTAATTGTTTTACCTTGTAAAATTGATATAAACTGTTATGACTAAAAACAAATGCCATACGTTTTGTGTTGCTTGTGTGATCTGTTAGACGCAAATGAGATTCTCAAAATATGTTTTTATGACACATTCTGCATACCTGATCTTTTTATACTTCTACTTTGCCAGTTAGTGATAAAGTTAAAAAAGAGGCATCCATTTTTTTGGTACTTCTCTTCAGTCTTCCCTCAAGCTGTGTAAAGTATAGACGTGTATTAAATTAACACTAACGAAGTTAGGAGCACCCTGTTACTGTTCCCATTGTTTAAAAATGATTTACGTCCGTGACAAAAAAGTTGATAATGCAACAAATATCTCTTGTACTAGCACTGGCCTTTTCTTTCTTATGTAACTTTTTGCATTACCAACATAGCCAAGGAAATCAAGATATACATAATATTATAGAATTACATTCCAAAAGAAGTGTTCGTAAGCAACCACCACGGAAGAACGGTGTACTGCAATAATTTTTTTTTTGAAAATAATGTGAAGTCTGCTTGCCACCTACAGAAGCATCACGTCAGTGAGTTTTATAACATCTACAGTAAACCATAGACAGACACAAATGTACCTAATAAAAATCAACGGACATGAACACTTTACATGAAAACAATCTTAAAATACCTATGAAACGTCATTGCTTAAAAGTACAGAAGAATATTGGAAAAGGAAACAAATTGAAGAAGAAATGTTGCGTCAAGAAAATCCCTGGTGCTGTAAAAAAAGAACTAAATAAKATAACTAATAGATTATTCTAATAATGATGCAGTCGGCAAAATTTGCAAGGAAATTAGAGCGAGAAAATGCGCTTTAATCCAAAATGCGAGAAACAACAAAGAAAATGGTGTCCAGCGCAGGTAATGCAGTACTATCAGTCCAATGTTGTAATAACGTATAATGTGAGGTAATTCAACTTAATAATCTAGCTCGAGAGAACAGTACATATGATCATCTCTAATTATCCATAAGCTCCTAGCTAGAAATAGACATAACAATAATCGGATGAATTACGGCGTTCAGATGTCGGTGTATGGTACAAGATAATCATGGGAATGGGAATTAGTGGTAACATTTAGTCCAATCCGGTTACCTGAATGTCGGGATGTGTGCCGTAAAAACATGAATTTGTAATATGTAGCTGAAATAGTTATAAAAGCATTAGATATTAAGTCATACTATTACCTTTTGACGTGCTGATGGATTCGCATTTTGGGGATCATTTTGTGAAATGCATATACAGAAACAACAAAGCGAGAAAGAGTCCGGTGAAACAGAGTTACTCTTAATGATTAATCTTTTCCATACTTCTTTTAGCTCAAAGTTAACTACCACCTCTACCATTATTTAAGATACACATGTCCACGTCACATTTACGGGTATATCAAAGATACAGCCCCTCGAGACTTATTTTTGATAGACTTAGTGTGTACGTTAGCACCTAAACATTTATCCATGTATTCTTTTTTTCACACAGTTACCTTCTTCAATTGGTCATTTTAATAAATTCACCCAAAAATCGACAGGGAAAATGTAGAATTGTAACAAATATGAGTACTTGTAAGAGTTACTAAACAAGGACCCGAAAAAACTTACGTATGATTGAGCTGCTAAATCTGATTTCCTGCTGCTAATGCAATTATGCCGAACTTGTATGGGGTACTTTTATAATTAGGTGTTGCCTGTTGATGGTATATGAATAAATAATTACAAAAAAAAACACTATTTTAACATTATCCCATGACATGCACGCAAACTAAGCTAGACCAAAACTTTATAAAACATACATTATACAAATGCTTTACTAAAAATTCTGTATGTGAATTTGAAACAGCATCACCTGCCCTTAGCTCCCTGTCACTTTATGAAACGCTCAGGCTGACTCGTAGAAAGAGTATTGGTGCATGAAACTGTTTGAATGCTTACGATACGGATCTTATAAACCTTGGAAATAATCCATTTTTAAATATGTAATACTCCAACTGTGAATGTGAAGATCATAACGGCACAAGCGCGATCACGAGTAACACTTGCAGAAATTTAGAACAAATTTAGAAAATATCTACATAATCTGTACTACAAATGCCGACGAAATTAATAATTATTTCTCCTTCGTTTCTGGTCATGATCAATAGCCTGATGGGGATTTACTTAATTTTTATAGTAATAACTACAAAACTAACTTCCATAGTAAATTTGGGTTTACTATTATGTCTGAAACAGATATTTCAAAGATTATAATGGATACCAAGTCTAAGGCCTACGGATTTGATGGAATTAATATTACACTTTTAAAATTTGCATGTCCTTACATATTGCCTTGCATAACCCATCTAATAAACACTTGCTTGGAGTCGTCTGTATTTCCAAGTCAATGGAAACAGGGAAGAATTACTCCTCTACCTAAAACGGATGCTACAAAAGAAGTTAAAAAACTGCGACCTATTACCATACTGCCGGCATTGTCGAAGGTTTTGGAAAGAGCCATGAAGATGCAGTTGCGTCAACATATAGATATATGCGACTTGCTTCCCCCTACTCAATCGGGATTTAGAGCAGATTTAGTTGCGGCACTTTCTTACTTAATACCACGGATTTATTTCCGCCCTGGATAATCGAAGGTTTGGAGTGTTGGTGCTTCTAGATTATACAAAAGCTTTTTATATGATTAATCATGAATTATTTCTTGCCGTTGCTCATTATATTGGCTTGGACGAATCTGCTATAATAATGTTTAGAAATTACTTAAAGGGCAGAACACATCAGGTAGTATACGAGGGAATTATATCAGAAAGAGCCGAAATAAAACGTGGTATTCCCCAGGGCTCTATATTGGGTCATTTTGTCAACTCGGTAAAGAGCTGTAAAATTCATATGTATGCTGACGACACGCAACTTTACCATTTTTTTGATAAAAAAAGAAGTGCACGATGCTGCGCAATTAATTAATGAGGATTTAAATAGCCTTGCTGATACATCGCATAAGCATAATCTTTGTCTTAATAGTGTTAAATCGTCAGTGACTTAGCAGCAAATGATATCACGATTGTAATCGGGACTGATACTTTGAGGAATGTATCTGAGGGAAAAAATCTAGGCGTGATTATTGATAGAATTTAAGATTTACCAGTTACGTTAATTTTACGCTCCCGTAAGGCTTATACCAAACTCAAATTAATATACACCCACAGGCATTTCTTAACAAAAAAGATTAAAATGCTCTTGTGTGATTCACTAGTTTAATCATTGTGACTATATCTATGGGCCCTGTCTCACGGCTAAGGATGCTCAACGCATTCAGAGGATACTAAATAGCTGCCTCAGATTTACTTTTGGAATAAGGAAATTTGAGAGAGTGTCCCGCACTCTGATTGGTACAGGTTGGCTTAATATGAAAAATCGTAGGAGGCTTCATGCTGCTGTTCTCTACCGCAGATTACTCATTCACAAGTCCCCACCCTATCTCTATAATAAAATTAAATTCAGAACTGATATTCATAACCTGAATATCAGAAGGAAGGACACCCTTACGATTCCTCGACGCAGATCTGCCCTTTACGAAAGGTCATTCAGCTACAACGTAACCAAAATAATTAGTGGGCTCCCAACGTCCTCAAGATCAATGTGAATTGTTACCTTTAAACCTTTCTATAAAAGTTATCTTCTTGAATCACAAAACTGAAGTCATATCTGATCATTAATAAAGTGCCGCCCTTCATCCGTTGCTATATTTGTTTTTGTTTCTCTCCTATTTATTCTGCAATGTCAAWTATMTAAATGTGATGACAGTGTTCATAGCTTGGCAATTCTGCAAAGTACTWTTCTTTTCAAGTATTTAGTATAAACTTAGTMTAACTTTCGGTTATAGTATTATAGATATCATAATCTAAGGAGGTTTGGAGGAAAATAGCAATCCAATGGATTGCACTCCAAWCCTGTGATGACATAGACACTGTATAAAATTCTATGGATATATAGGCATGTTTATGTGCATCAATAAAGTTTATTATTATTATTATTATTTAAAATTAATAATAATCAAACATTACATGGTTTACTATTTAAACGCCTTGCTGGGGATATATTAACCTAAATGAACCGTAGATTAGTTTTTGAGCTTTTACTTGTAACTGCTGTTTCGTTTTATAAAAATGATGATGTCTAATTACATTTTTGCTAAGATAATTGGACATTACCAGTTTTCTTGCTATGGGCAAATGACAGAAGTGGCTTAGACTAACACTAGCCCGGAGAGTCCGAACAAATTTTTCGTCCTTCCGCCCCTGTTTATGGAGTACTAAATTTCGGGCATTAATTTTCCAAATTGGTTTCCTGTAATTGCGGCCATTAACAATGTAATTCCAGCAATGGACGAAACCCGCATCTACGAAGTGATGAACGCGCCAAATGTTCCGCGGCAATTTTTCATCGGAATAAGTATTCATTTCACACCCACAACGTCAAATGTTTCAATAAGGCGCTTTCATTGGTTGCCTGCCAGATTATTACTCAAACTTTACCAGATTTATAACAAAAACGATACACACGTGCAGCAGAAACGAAAGTTTCGTCGGGTATAAGTTCTGCGGAATAATTTCACTTACACCGGACTAGAAAAGTTGTAATGGACGGCTGCGGCAAACTCTCAACTTTTAATACTCGCGGACGTTGGCCCAAATGTTGCGCAGCTTCAAAAATGTGCCAGACAGCTCATAAACCTATGTATTGCTAACATGAATGGAAATTTCAGTAATCTTTTTATTCCTTCATCTGTTGTTTTGATTCTAGTTAATAACGCCAAAAATTAAAAAAAAAATGCCTTTTATACTCAAGGATACACACAACCATGATAAATTAACAAACATTTCCAGAGAATTTGCAAATGCGAGGGCTGTTTTT
The DNA here is from genome assembly GCA_025024175.1 of Rhyzopertha dominica. Classification (NCBI taxonomy): domain Eukaryota; kingdom Metazoa; phylum Arthropoda; class Insecta; order Coleoptera; family Bostrichidae; genus Rhyzopertha; species Rhyzopertha dominica. Next base: position 37,547,801 of record QCXZ01000041.1, read on the forward strand.
TCCCCAACATTCGGTTTTGTAATTAAAAGTTAAATAAGGTCTTACTCTCCACAAAAGCGTCAAAATCATTGAGCATTTGCACATTCAGGCTTTTAGATGCTCTCTTCAAGGAACTGTGCAGCCAGTTTAGTCAAATACGTTTTTTTTGAGCTTTTAGTTGGTGGCAAAGCCTTATCTGCTTAAGCATAATGCTAAGGACAACGATAACAAAGGAGGTTTGTTGGGACTTTGCTTGGCATGGTTCTCATCCACGATAATGTACAACCGCCAATATGATGATATTTTCAAATAATTCAAGTGAGAAAAACTAAGCATCGTACAGTACTGATTTTGCACCAGCAATTTTTACTTTCTTCGAGAATTAAAGGCAGTTTTGGGCGGACGACGCAAGAAAGGGTTCCAGTAGGTTGTCGAAATGTAATTGATCGAGCTTGCCTTGGAGCAGGGCATCTAAAAGCCTGTGCCACTATGTATATGGCAAATGTTTTAGTTGTTTTAGCGATTTTGAAAAATAAGAGCAATGCTTTACTCAATTTTTAATAATAAAATGTTTTGTTTATGGAAAGAGATCTTATTTTTATAGCCCATTGAAAATAGCCATTCTACAGAAGAATTTGCTTTTCTAATACTCCCAAGTTTTTTATATTCCCAAACTATACCTTCTATTGTCATCCATTTCTACGAATACAATACAATAATAAACGTGTTGCGAAATTACGCATAGGCAAAGCGGATTCCATGAAGGTGTTCCTTTGATTTTTTTATCACCTCGCTTGCTGACAGGGTGATACTAAGTTTTAGGGGAAGGGAAGACTACTGTGTCGCCATTATATGCATTACAATTTGACGTCTATTTCGGCGATCGCCAAATTTGTGTCTACAGTAAACAAGGAATTGAGCTTCTTATCCCCCCGTTAGCATGTGTTCAGCCACACAAACAACACTTTTCAACGTTTCCAGCAGAAATCTCAAATATCTCTTGTATAACCTTGATTGTAATTCTTCTCCCTTTCCACACTGAACTAATTTAATATTTTCTTTGCGGGCCACAGTTTTTGGGGCTCTTACATCTAGTACATGTTTGCAGTACAGTGCCTAGTTAAAATCTCGTGACCAGTTCTTGATTAGGTGCCTTACATAAAGGCGAAGTCACGTGATGTATTAGGGAATCCCTTACATTCACATTTACCATATTACACCTGATTATTGAATTTGATAATTACACGGATGTTGATCGCAACTGTTCTTGACTGTTCTGTTTGCGGTTATTCATGGTACACAAAGGTGTCAACAAAACGCAAATTGGCAATAAATAAAGCACAATAGTGCAGAACGTCATTCAAGGGATCCACTACAATATAGAGGAAATGATCCACAATGGCTAAATGGAAGAAACCTTCCAGATCCAAATGATACGACATAAAAAGGCAATCTGTTTTTGCTGGCAAGTTGGACCCCGTGACTCGTAAGTTTCGCTATTTTTCCAACTCATCGGATGAAAGATAGCGGCTTGGCAAGACCTCTCTAAATAGGGAATTGTACAACCCATATATCGATGGAATCGTAGTCCCGTAATTAGATTACTATGACTGTCATTTCACTAATTGGCCTGTCATTCTTTTATGCAGAAAGCACTCATACGAACAATATAATCATAAGATGCTCATAAATCTATAATTTTCAAATGCATATAATTATGTAATCTATCATTGTAGTTATCCACATGCCATAGCAAACCAATAAAATAGACTCTACTACTGTTATTAGATATTTGTTATATCTGTCAAATTATGCAATAGTTTTATTCGTAACGGCATTCCCGAATAAAAGTAACCACACCACGGTGCACTCTATAGAGGAAAGATGCCACAAATTTGTTTAGCGTTGCTACTTACCACATATAATGCCCATTCGTATACGAACAATGCAGTTGGCAATTATCCATTGTGTATTTCTGTAGAACTAGTTGTGGCTCCAGAATCCAACACATTCAATACCTTATAAACTGCGCTTTATTTCTTCTTCTATCTAATGCAGAATGTGGACCTAAGTGCGACAAGTATTTACGAAAATACGTACTTCTGTTTGCTCGTTTACTGCAATTGTTCGGTTTAAACCCTTAAGTATCTGCGAACGTAAAATTCACTGACATGAATGCGAATTTATTGCATTTACTCGTTTGCTTTGTGATAAAATACTGAAATTACTATTAATTCTAAAAATTGAAGGAGTAAGAMGCACTAGTACCACAATGCATACATTATAAGTTTTTGGTAACTGAAGAAAATCTCTACACGCTTTGGTGATCAAACAAAAACCAAATCCTCATTCGCATACCGCTGGTTGCGTTTAAATATTGAAGGTGTTATTTATCCCTCGGCAGCCAGTTTTCAATTTGTTCAGGCAAAGGGGCGAAAACTTTTTTTGACACCTAGACCATGCACGCGATTCCACAATCGGCAATTGTGAGGGCGCGAATGTAACACATTAGAAAAAGGAGAGGGCGGCGGACGGTGTAGTATTGTTCGCCAGGGGCAGGATCTGGCTGAAACACATTAATGGGAAATAAAATTTCATGATAAATTGTAAAGGCCGCGCGCGGTACGGCTGAGCCGCGGCTTAAATTTTCGTAATTGGATTCCGGACGCTTGTTGAAGTGTGGATTTACAGTGGCGTGAGTTAAGAAATTTTGAAAATAACATATTCTTAAATGTGTTCATTTAATCTTCGAATGTACAAGCTGAGCTCCAGCTTCAGTTCAATACATTTTTCCAGATTTTCACACTTTTAGAACTTATTTAACTTTTTAATGCATTGCCAGCAGTATAAAAACAAAAAAGACCGTTACGTACCAAATGCATGTATTTATAATTGGTATCGAGGGTTACTTAACGGGTATGGCGGTTATCGTACCTGAAAAATTGTGTAGCTCTTAACTACGAGCAGGAATCAAACTCTAGGAATTTAGATGTTATATCTGACACTACGTTCAGCCACGTMGAGTTGAGAATTTTCAAGTTTCTTGGTAACTTTTGCTATGCCGACTAGATTCTGGTGACCGAAAGCTGATTGTAACGTAAATCATGTACTTATAATGCAGTACAGTCGGTACAATGGAAATGGACAAGTGTTTACAATAGAAACACTAACGAAGGCAACCCGTACGTTTTGCTGGAATTCACAAATGGATAAACAAAACATGGTTCCAATATCAGACACGGTGAGATGGACAGGCGTCCCGTTCGAATTACATAATGGTGAACTGCGAAATGACTATATTGCATTTGTTAACTAGTGTCAGAATTATATCTAAGGATTATACCGAATACTTATTTGTTGTCACTTTTCTATTAACATGCAGAAAGTACACATTTATTTAATATTTATTTTGAACTATAGTGCGTTTCTAATTGCACATTTGAGGCATAAAGATAAGTAATTTTGTTAGGTATACTTCACGTAGGCAGTATATAGGTTTAAAAAAAAAATAGGACAATTGGTTCTTCTTCCTTCCTTACTTATAATACAGCGTTTGTTAAAAAGTTTCTGGTAGGGAAAACTGTGATATATTGATAATGGGCGAATTTCGGTTCAAAAATACGTTAGTCTAGAGGTCGCGGCTGGGTGGTAAGCTTCCTCAACGGTACCATAAGGATCACCAGCTGGCTAGAACCAAGGCTAGAACGATGTATTTATATTAGACTATACCTCAGTCATTAACATTGTGTATATACGTATTTACCACCAAATCAATTATGGTATTTATTAGTTTTAGAGAATTCTGGCAACGCATTGAAATTGTCACACATGAGGTTACTAAATTGATTTTACTTTAATTTATAAGATCTTAATAAATAATCGCTCTGAACATACCACACCATCTATACTTATAATAACGCACCTTCAGCTCAACTAGGGAAAGTTACTGCATCATTTAAAGCATCCACGACATTCTAATTAGCTGCTATTAAAAGAATGGCGATTGTTGTTGGTGAAGCAGAATGTGACAAATACATTTAATAAAATTGGAAAATAAACCGCCCTATTCGGTTCTTTGCAAAGTGACAGATCAAACAGTTTCCGAATGCATGTAATTAATTGTACCTGATATGGGAGCTCAGCCTTGCTGACTTTAGTTTTKTTTAAAAKATCCATAACATGACATGACTTTGTAGTACAAACGGCAACAATAACAATAATATCAGGCAGACTATATTCGGTGTGTGATAAATATCTTAAATATCTTACATCTTAAAAATCCTTTATCACCCTTTATTGCTAATTTTTCCCTAAATAGATTGAAAAATAGCGTCAAAAATTCAGATGTCTTCCCGAAGGTTTGATACCGGTATGTTGACGATATACTAGCTATAACTAGTAATGATTTTGATTTAGATAACTTCTTAGAAGTTTTAAATAAACAGGATCCCTCTATTAGCTTTACAATGGAAAAAGAAAACGAAAGAAGTATACCGTTCTTGAATTTAAAGCTATCTAGAGTTAATGACAGGTTGGAATTCAATATTTATCGCCAAAGTACTAATACAGATAATTTTGTTCACAAGACTTCAAACAGCCACTACAGATACAAAGAGGCGGTGTTTAACAGCTTATTTCATAGACTTTTTAATGTACCTCTCTCACAAGTAACTTTTGAAAAAGAACTTAAGAAATATTCTACATTGGACAGGTGAATGGCTACAACGGAGATTTCGTCAATAGGATTTATAATTGGTTTAAAAATAAATATTCAGATAAAACAAACATATCCACTTTAACACCTTACGCTGTAAAAAACACCAATAACATGAAATATGTAAAAATAACTTATCATCCCGCATGGGAACACAAGCTCTCGAATTTGTTGCAGAAATTTAATATAGGACCGGTTTTTTTCCAACAAACCCACCATAAAAAATAAATTAAACAACCAAGGTAAACCCGGGAATGACAAAATCATATCTGGAATTTATGGAATCAGTTGCGGGGTTTGTGATAAATTATATGTAGGACAAACGCGTAGGAGTCTGGATAAACGATTATATGTACACAAATTACACACAGACAGAAAAATTAGCTTTAGCCAAACACTTCTTCGATATTGGACATTTTTTTAATGATATAAAATAGTGATATAGTGATAGCTACAATCTAGACGTATTGGAAGCCATTTTTATCAAGAAACACGGAGGTAGGCTGTTGAATAACGACCTCACCCCGTTAAGCTGTTTACATTAATCGAGCTAATTAGAGAGATTTCATGATGACACATTTTTAATGTGTAAATTTTTTTGTGTATTTTATGATATTTGTTGACAACTATTAGTAAGTTTTAATGTGTTACTCATTGTGATTTATTGTAGCGTCCATGAATCTTTATTGATATGAATTCCGTTTTTGTCGTTTGAACTCATCTAAAAACATATCTGTTTGTAGCATTGCCACCGCTGAAGATGGTCCGTGGAGGACCGAAATGTACGTTCGGTGTTTAATTTAATTGAATAAAACGTGAAGTATTTTATTGGTGTTAATTGTGTTTTGTATTAAACGGACTTCACGAGTTGCCTCTAGAGTTCAAATCTTAAATGTTGGTTTTGTAAATAAAACTGGGATAAAGTTAGTCTTCTGGTTTATCCAAATTGTGTTTCATTATCAAAATAGAACTAAATGTATAATTACTAAAAAACTGACCCTTCTCCCTGTTTGTTGCAGCTGGTGAAACATCTAGTTTATGGAACGCATACAAGCTGCATTCATACCACGTTTAAATCCGACTCAAATAAACCATTTGCTAAGTCAATGATGTTCCTTCTAAGTCGACTAAATAGAGGAATTAATACATACCGATATTAGAGCTAACACGATATTATAGGCAAGCTACCATACTTAATCCGCATTAAAAACATGATTTGATCAACTTAAAAAGTTACCGAAAATACGCAATGCATTCCTCACATTACATAAATTTAGTGCTCTCAACAGATTAAAGCTACGCCACTGTGTTTGTTGTCAGGAGCGGGAACTGGGCCAAACTACCACCTTTTTTTGCAAATCTCGGAAGCGGAGAAGGCCGGGCTGTATTTACGGACCTTTCTTAACAAAAGAATGTTTTATACAACAGTACGGGAACACGAGGATTAAGTTAAATAGCTGCCGAGTGAACAAGCAATTCATCATTTCTTTGCTCGCCTTCCCACTTTCTGCTTTATCCAGTCATATGCAGAAATTTGTAAATCATTTATCCCCTGGGATTTCAGGGGTGAAGCGTATTTGTGAAGCCAACATCGCTAGATTTTTTGCGAAAAAAAGTGAATAATAAGCACATACTTATAATAATAATGTTCTCCCAAACAAGCAGACCTTAGGTGATAAAAAAACTGATACTGTGCTTTTAGGAACAGTATGACTGCTGGAAGATGGATAAATACTTTAGGTGTAGCGAGCATTATTTACTATTTGCGTCCATTTAAATCATTGGTTGTGCGTTTGTGTCTAATTAAGGTGTCTGAATCTGTTAACTATTTCCTTGTGAATAAGATTAGCACTATTTATTTTTATAGTTTTCTGGAATAAAAATATATCTGTTTTGTAAAGTATTCGCTGTCGAGAGTACAAGAACAACACCTAAGAATTAACTGCCTGAATGGCTTATATATTGGTAATCACTTGAATGAAGTTACATCTAAAAAAAAGACAATTTATTTATTTATATTTTAGAAATGGCGATGAAAAAATGAATGCATCTACGAGTAGATTCTGAAAGAAGGCAGTGGAAGGTACTGGAACATGATAAATTTTTTACAGATAAGCCAAGGTTTTTTTATATGAGCCATTTCGAATGAATTGTCTTTTATACATATTATATTCTGTAGCAATAAAACTGTAGTTCTCCCGTTCGTCATTCTTGTTTTAATTTTTAGTTTGTTGGTGTTGTTTTATTAGTCATTTTTAAAGGTATCGACTTATTGACCTATATTTTGCGTTTACTGGTTTGTATCCACATTGTATTTTATTTGTCGAAATGTGTTCCTATAAATGGTAAAGTAGTGTTAGTTGTTTTATGCAAATTTTTTATTCATGATATTAAAGATTTTTAATGAATATATAATGTTCTGCCAGAACTCTGTCATCATAAATATGCATTTCGTTCGGTCAGACCTATTTAAGTTTTAGACAAAATTAAAGCATACCGCTATTTTGTGAAAAGTTATTGTTGACATTCTTGCTACTAAAAAATGTTAATAGCAGATATTATAATATAATATTATAAGAAATCTATTTAAACCAGCGAAATAAAAAAAAACAGTTACTTCTTACGCTTCTGCCATTATTTATGGTGTACCTCAGGAGCCTATATTGGACCTACCATTGTTTTCTGTTTACATGGTGTTATTTTATAAATCGAAAATACAAAATTGATAGCAACAAAAAACATCGTTTCAATTACCTAATAAGTACAGTTATTTATTCACCGAATTTAAGGCTAGGTTGTAGAACGGTGGCACTTCCACTTTTATAAAATAGCTATTCAGAAATATCAATTACCTTGTCACAAAAATAAGATTGCTCAGTGCAATCATCATGGCGTAGTAGATCTCGACTTGAACTACTGCGATATGGTATTTGGTCCAGGTTAACCCAATATAATAGACAAAATCTGGAAATGACCCTTCATATAAGTGTAGTTAAATCTGTCAAATATTTGAGGATGCATGCTTTGTAATTTGCTGTTGTTATAAATAAATATAAAATATAAATATCCACTGGCGTAGATAAGTTAGGGAGGGGGTGGGGGAATGGCATAATCCCCCCCAAAACTTTTTTCTATTTTTGGTCACCCCTAGTAGTTTTCTCAGTTATCTTTTGTTCTTCTAGACACAGGTCTAATCATTTCTTTATTTTTTTCAGTGACAATACTAAGCGATCTCACGCGCAATCGCCTGAAGTTGCAATCAACGGTATGTTTTTGGAACTTTCGTCTTTGTCTGCCCTCGCAGTGTTAGTGTGATACTTTATATATAACTTTTGATATCGGAATTCGCAGGAATCAGCAAACTACAGCTTGATGTATTGTACTAGAATATTTTTTTTATTAAAATAAGTCAAAATGGGCTTATTCAGGCTACGTTGGGTATTAGCAAAAGAGATGTACTCGTTTTGCTGTACTTTTATGTTTTCGACGAATTTTGCTATTAGCAAGATGTGATATACCACTATCCATAGAAATATACTCCCATTTTCTGTGATAACTGGCAACTGATTCAGCTTTGTTGTTCTGTGCCAAAGACCTTCATAATTTATTTCTTTTGAGCAAAATACCTGGGTTCGACTTAAGAGCCAATAAAATTTTTATCAAACAGTAATTCCTAAAGACTGAATGTTTTGCTTTTCAATTTCCCAGCTACGACGCTTCAAACGGCCATTTTGACGGCACATTTATGATTCAGATGTATAGATCTTCAAAGGCACACCGCCAACAAGCTGCGCAAGAGAAGTTATACTTTCAAAACGGCCCATTTTATTTCTAACTTTCACGGTGCCTGCCGTTCTCTTTCATCTCATTCGTTTTCCAATTTGCACATTGATACGCTCACTCAACTTCCTCTATAGACTCTCCTAAAAGGGATTTCCACGGATCAAATACGAAAATAATAGCCGTTCATTTGTCCGATTTAAATAAACCGTGGCGTCATTCTAACTTTCTATCCACCGTGCGTTCCGAAGCAGTTTGTTTAAATTTACTGCCGGGGTCCGCCGGCGGGTCGCCCGGTTCCTAAAAATCGTCCTAATTTMCTCGTTCAGGCGCATTCTATTCCTTGACAATGTCGCTTTACTGCGCCGTTTGTTGATTGAGTTATATACACGAGCATCTGTCCCCAGTAAAACCGCATCTACCGAAAGATGTGCTCTTTGCTTCAGTTGTTAATGGCCTAAATAAATCTAAACATATACAATTTCTCCGTACTGGCAAAGACGTTCCAAAGGGACAGATATAATGCAAATTGCAATAAAAAACCCGCATGACTAAGCCCTGACAAGTATCGTTAAGTTGGCCTTCATAAACAAAACTGTGAGTTGAAACATTATTTTATGATTGAGAGACTTAATTGAATTTTTGCAGGAAAACATATTTCTGAAAAAGTATTGCCAGCTTTGACCAGGATTTGAACATAGGACCTTTTGATTTATAATCAAACTCCAGGTCAAAGTGGCATATGCAGGATGTTTCACGAATGATAATGACCCTGACTAAATTAAAAATGCAACCCAAAATACATTTGCAGAGGTAACATTGATAATTGTTCATCGTCTTAAAAAATATAAAACCTAGAGAGCTGTATAGATTCGTAAATTTTGACATAAACTTCAATCACTTGCTTTAAGTAAATTCGGCATTGTAAAACGGATTTTATTTTTGAAAAATGTTAATTCAATGACATTAATGTAATAAATGCTCAAAATGTCGCCCTCCGCTGTTTTCACAAGCTTGAATTCGTGCCCAAAACGATCTTTTAACATGCATTAACATTTCTGGACTGATGGATCTACATGCATCACGTATTTTATTTTATAAATGTTCTGCACTTCCAATTGGTGTTTGGTATACTTGCCATTCCCCACAGAAAAAAATCCAAAGGAGTAAGGCCCGGTCTTCTCGGTGGCGAAGGATTAATTGAACCTCTTCCTATGCATCGGTTAGGCAAAACCAAATCAAGATGATTTCGCATTATTCTACGATAATGCGCAGGTGCCCCATCTTTTTGGAACCATAAATCTTGTCTTACTTGTAAATTTACATTTTGGATAAGTACCGGTAAAATGTTTGTTAAAAAATTTAAATAGGTATTGCAGTTTAAACTATCACGAAAAAAATAAGGCCCAATAATTTGATTCCCCAATATTCCGCACCAGACATTCGTCGAGTAGATAGTTTGAAAATGTCCTTCTCGAATCCAACTTGGATTTTCTTGCGCATAATAATGCACGTTGTTTGTAAACTCCACCATTATTAGAAAACCTTGCTTCATCTGAGAAGCAAATGTTGTCACAAAAAGCCAGTATTTTAGGATAATCTGTCTCCTTTAAGTCCTGAACCAATTGCAAGTGATACGGATGAAATTGATTGCCTTTAATTATTCGGTGTACTGAAGTCAGACTAATACCGGTTGCTCTTGAGACTACCCTTTGACTAATATGAGGATTTTCGTCAATCATTTCCGATACCCTAATTTCATTGTCAGGGTTGCTGTTCTTTCTCTTGACTTCTTTAGTGGTGACCAGTTTGTCCTTAAAGTTAATTCAAGTCTCTTGAGAATTGTATCGGCAGGAGCTCTTCTAGTTGGAAAACGTTGTCTGTATAAACGGGCAGCAGCAGAAGCATTTTTCTTGCATTCACCATAAATCAAAATCATATCTGTTTTTTCATCATTTAAATACATTTTTAACTTTTAATAAATACAGTGACAGGTACCATAGCGCATATTCGTCATGGATTCCCAATTTATTTTTAAAATAATATCATTATGTAAAATAACCACATTGCCTATGAGAATGTATTTTGAGTTGCATTTTTAATTTCGTCAGGGTCATTATCATTCGTTAAAGTTTATGTAATGCTGCTGAACAGCATCCGGCGCTTTTGTAGCCGAAAAATATTTATCTGCAACAGGTGCATACATAATACATAACTTTGATATTATATTATTTCATCACTATAAAAACTGCAGCTATCAAGCCAAGCGCGACTAGCGACGGAAAAATCCAACAGGTGGGTAAATATTTATTTTTTCGTTCCGAAGTTGGTTATTTATTTGTAATGGAATTGAACATATGCAGTTAAACAAAATGTTAGGCTCCGGTTCTACCACCAAACAACAAACTTTATACTTCGTCGATAGACCGATCCAAAAGACTTTTATATTACAACGTTATCTAAAAACAAACAATCCGTATATCCTATGTGGAATAAGGAAGCAGATATGTCGATAAAAAGATTTGTTTTAGGAGAATACGAACTAAGTCTAACGCCAGAACCTTAAGGTCTGTAAAAAATGTCAGTGTTGTTGTTGTATACCTCTGCTCACAGAGCTTTAAAATTTAAAATGATGTCTTCAATTAGTGTAAAGTTACTTCTCTACATTCTTGCTAGGTGTACGAGCTGAATAAAAACCAAACCTAAGCATAACCTCAGGAGTGACACTGAGAAATTGATGTGTTATAAGGTAGGCGTAGTACCAGCCAATCCTTGTAATAAATTATAGTATTTACAAGGAAACAGTTTAGTTGTATCATGTTGTACATAACCCAGAAACTTTTAAATGCACGCAATGCCAGCGAAAAGCAAAATGTTGATTGCCACTTTGAAGTGTCACTGTCAACCTTAAACCTAACAACATGTTGTGAATGAAAATTATTTGAAAACATTGTAGGAGTATGTCCATACTTTTCTTTATGTTATTAATGTATAGGCCCGACCAGGCCACCGGGTGTATCTAAAATATGGTCCCCTAACTCCTAACTCTGTTGATAAGTTGCACGTTCAGCTTTATATGTGTTTTAATAATTATTATATTGTTTCGATAGTATTTATGTGCTCTTTCATCGTGTATTACATTACATAAATACATATTTATGATGTGTAGCGATCGAGAAAAGGTATGTACGTAGGTATTTCAATTACGAGTAAAAAGGAATGTGTAACGGCTCTGAATAAAAAAAAATGGTTTGGCACACTGTTATACTTATAACCATTCCAAAAAGTACCTACTAATTCGGACCATCCGTAGTTAGAAATGATAAAAATAGTACGAGAGCGAATCACGAGGCATTTTCGACGATCTATGAGAAGAATGCTTACGGAGTTGAAAAATCAGTGAACCAAGTGTAGATAAATTGTCAAAAGCAATTTAGCACTGAAATCGTTGGAGCTAAGAAAAACGCAACACTTAGTAAGTAAAAAAGTGACAAAAGAAAACAAAGATGTCTAGCATTGTTACATAGGTCAGAACCTCCTTTATCCCAAAATCCTTCTGTGATGAACAATTGTTCACCATCGAGTAACGCCATAACGTCCATAATAATACGGTACCGTTAACTCGGCCGTTGCTTATTAGAAAATAGTTCTGCGTGTAAGCATTGAACCCCAAATGAAGTCATATGTATGTGAGTTTCACTGAACTATACCAGCTGAATGAATCAGTTTTATGAGGTTTGGCCAACCGGTCTAACCCCGCTTTTGAGTCAAACAATTTGTGGTCTTACGTCATCCCTATATAATTTGACTATAAAACTATAAGACTAACAGGAACCAGCATATGATTTGATTCGTGGTACCAGAATGGAGGTTGCATATGGCCGACTACTCTTTCCACTTTGACAGTGACGTAGGGCAGTAAGTTAAGACAATCGATTATTGTACAAAATATATTTAATATACCTTAAATTAATGAAGAATTATCAGTCAATCAGAGTAATGTAGTGTAAAAGGAAGTTACTCATGTAGATGGATACGTTATATTATGGTGTTTTAGGGAAAAAGCTACACTGTAAAAAGAAATCATGTAAAATTACACAAAAAATCGTTGGCAACTAAATAACCAGCGATAAACTGTGTAATTTTCAGGGTGCATGTAAAATTACAAACTATTTTGGGATAATACACAAGCCTTATGTACTATCACATTTCATTTGTGTAATTTTGCAGTTAGTGTATGCAAAAATACATGCATACAACTTAAAACTTCAGTTATCTTATGTAAAAATACATGAATGGAACTTAAATTTCCAGCTATCTTATGTAAAAATACATGAATGGGACTTAAATTTCCAGCTGTGTTATGTAAAAATACATTAATGAAACTTAAATTTCCAGTTAACTTATGTAAAAATACATTCATATAAGTTAAATTTCCAGTTATCTTATGTAAAAATACATGAAATTTAATTAAATTTCCATATATAACAGGGGAAATTACATGTGTAATATTCATAATTTGTATGTAAAATTACTTGCAGGGTTATTAATAGTTAGGAGAAGAAATGTAAAACTACAATTAAGTACTGGAAATATTTATTGAAATAAAGGAACAATGTAAGTACATGAGCAGAATAATAATGTAATTAATGGAAATGAATAAATAATTAAATGTAATGTATAATTCTTTCAGTAAAAAAACTAAACTAACAATTTTTGCTCGTAACATAAATATATAACATCAACATTCTGCAAACATAAAGTAAAGAAAAATGTATATATGGTGAGTTTTTCTATGTAGAGAGCTAGAAGTTAAATAGGGTGAAAAATTTTTAAAAATAGTCACTCAGTTAAAAAAAAATAAATTTCCACTATTACATAAAATTATTTAATTTTTTATCTCCTTTATTACAGATTTTGCAAGATTGCAAATGCATGAGTAGATATTTTGAATTTTACAGATTAAATTATAAAAAGTATCTACAACTCATGGATTTTCAGTGTTGTGTTCTGTAATAAAGGAGATAGAAACAAATTCCAAAGTATGGGATAACTGCCTAGGATAACACAAATTGAAAATGTAATATGCAGCAAACATAAACTTGAAAGCACTCATTAGATCTTGGGTAGAAATAATTTTCTGTTTTTCACAAAAAATGTAGTACTTAGCAAGCGCAGTATGTTCTGAAATAAAGAAAAATAATGTTAATTAGTTTAAATGAAAAAAAAGTGTCTAGTCTGGATAAATTGGAACCCTTCATCTTTTGTTTAGTAGTCAAATGCAAATGCAACTGAGTTATAATCTATATAAAGGCTGACAACTGTCAAAGGGTAGCATTAAGAGAGCTGCACTGCTGCACAGTCAAGTTACAAATGGATGAGTAAATTTGGATGTTTTATGTAATATTTTAATGTGTTCCCAAAATTTAAACAGATTTTCCCCGTAAATAAACGAGTAATTTAGTTTTTCTTCCAAGAGAGGTGTGAATTATCATTATACTTGCTTATTTACAAGGAAATTTCGTTGATATTTTGGGAACACATCTAGATATAATTAGTCAACGGAGCTACGTTTCGTTTTTTTGCGAAAAATTAAATATGAACAAAAATATTACTTAAAACATCTAAATTTACCCATGTATTTGTACCATGACTGTGGAGCGCTCTTAATATTTTTATGTTTGACTTGACTGAATGATCTTGTTGACACTCTTTAGGAGATGTATAGGATAATTTTTACTCAAACAACAACTTGAGATACCTTTATAACTACATACTAATGTTCATTGATATATTTTCTTTTGTTTTATGAATATCCAGAAATGGAAAACAAATTTCAGTTTCTTGTGTAATATTTGAATAAAATTTGGCTGGTAACAAAGACGGTGTTTCAAATAATCGACATGCAAATTTGAAACAATATTATTGGTGAAAAATAAGCATTTTTTTTATCGAACATATGTATGCAACTCGTATGTAATTGAATTGTACAAGGCTCACCCTGTTTTTATTATTCTCGTGCACTGATTATTTTTTMACGTTTCTAAAAACCAATGAAYATATTCAATTTCGGTCAATTGAAATTTTGAACGAATCAAAACACAATTATAGTGGGAATTTTCGCAAGGGCAAATTCTCGCTGGAATAATTTAACAAAAATTGTTGGCATGACGACTGTCATCAACCTCACTAAAAATAAGTGGAACAAGATTTAATATGTCTTCACTCAATGAAATCGATAAGATCAATGAAAATATATGTAGAACCACTAAGATGAGCAAAGTTTTAATATTGAAYCAGTGTTTCTGCTTGTTACATCAAAAAATAACCCTTCGAATACCACTCGAGACTTCGGTATACATATTTCAAAATAATTCTCCAACAATTCTTCAATGCGTTGCCAGTCGGCAACAGGCACTCGAGCCCTATGGGCTCTCGTATCTGTTTCCGGAGCAACACGTTGTCGAATTTCTGTCAAAATATTTTCAATTTATTCTCAGTCTCTTGTGATATTATTGTTGAAAATTTTATTATCTAGTAGGGAGTATATGTTTTATTTTACTTTTAAAACTCATTTATGCTTTTAAGCCGTATATGAAAATGTTTTTATAATATTGTATTATAACAGATTTTAAATACAATTGGAAAAATTATAATCCCATATATGGCTTAAAAACATAATGCGAATTTTAAATGAATATATAAAACTTTTATTAACGCATATTAGAACACAAGTAGTTACCTTCAGTGAGTATTACAATGCAGGGTGCAGATGTTTGTAATGAACTGGCATCTTCTTTCTGTAAACACATTAAACATACCATCATCCATATGAGGTAATTAGAAAAAAACTTACAGTTGTCCATTGGTTTATGAGGATATTAATGTTTTCCCCAAACTATTTGCTAATTGTTTGTAAAACTAGTAACAACTCCTGGTCAGTTCCCAAATCGGCAACATTTTTTTCAATATATTTCTTTGATAAACGAAATTCTATGAGCTTGCTTTTTTTTAACTCAAACAMTTTGTCTATATTGCATAAATTTTGACCCATTAATTTTTCGAAGGGCCATTCGATTATTTGTGGTTCAAAGAGTATGGGCCAGTTAGCTTTAATCTCTTCCATAGTGGGGGGTTGTGGGGTGTTTAAAAATAGTCGCTGCATTCCATAAGTTTCATTTAGAAGTGTTTCGTTAAATTGGAAATGTTCACCTAAGCTCTTATTTAATTGGTCCTTCTTTTCTTCGAGTCTGTCCTCTTTTTGAACTTCTGGTTGCCAATTTGTGCATCCTGTAGGAACAAAACTTTAACAAATGCCGGTGAGATAATAGAATCTACTTACCAGCTTTACAGCTCATCATCTTTTTAATTTTGCTAGGAGGCACATCGTGTGGGTCCATTTGATTTGGAGGTCGCTTATGAGGTCTATTGAGATAATTATTTCTTTCGAGCAGTTTTTTGAAAATGCTTATAGTAGTTGACTTTACATTAAAGTTAGCCTCTTGGTTTTCAGTCACATCAGGGGTGCTACTAACAATAACAGTTGATGATCCAGAAGATGATATATCGGGGGTGCTATTAACAGTAACAGTTGATGATCCAGAAGAATATGATACATTTAAATTATTTTCTGGACTCCACCGCTTTTCTTTTGATAACAGTATAAATGTTTCCTTACGAAATATTTTCAGAACTGCTCCAGTGTCTGATTCTGATTCTGACACAAGGGTGCTTGCCTTTATATTCAATTTTTCAGAGGCTGCAAATATTTCATTAAATAGATCTTTGTATACATTTTTAATTCATTTTGCAACTACAAACCTTTAAGAACTAAACTGCTATATAAAGCATCATTTAATTCTTCCTGTAGGACAACAAAGATTTTTTATCTCTGTTGAGATTCCATACTTTGAAACAGAATGGCATGTTTTGGAACTAAAACATATAACCAAAATATATGTATACAAAAAATAAGAAGCAAATAACAAAATAAGGCATGGAGTAGTTTACATAATAGTATCTATGTGTAGTGTGTCTGTCTAGTAATTGTCCTTGTAAATAAAATCACAGAATATACGAACGAAATTGTTAATATGACTAAAACATTTATATTAAAAATTGCTCTCTATGGAAGTTGCAAGCCCTTAATAAAGGTGCGTTCTTAAATATGGTTTTTAATAATCTTCTTCAATTCTTCTAGGATTGACTTTACAGGACACATTAAATGAATAAAAATTGTGATTTTATTTTATCAAGAAAGTTACAGGACACATGTTGCTTATGCTGACAGAGTATGCATTTGTGTGTACAAATTTTAATATCACTGGTCAGTTGATGAATTTTTATGTACATACAGGGTTAGCTCAAAGTTCTATAGCATCCAAACAACTTTGTTACTTGAGAAGAAATTGTTTTGAAATTTGATGTAAATATATTGTAGTGAAAAACAAAAATGTTTACATCACGTTTACAACTTTTAATCACCTCGGGTTTAAATGGAAATGCGCTTCCTGTACATTTTTGATAAAAAATGAAGAACTGCATTCAAAAAATATTGGTTTACAAAGAAATTGTGCAAACTTTCGAAAAATCCACCAAAAAGCTTAATCGAGGTATACCCTTACAAACCGATATTTTACAAAAACCCACCACATTCTTATTAGTCCATTTAAATGCAGAAAAATGCAAAATTACATTATTAATAAAGATTTGACATAGTGGTTTCCATTTTCTCATCCGTTGTTGATAAGTGTGAATTTTTAGTTGAAGTAAACCAGATCGTTGAATCTTAAAATTTGTATTTCTAAGCTTATTTCTAAGTTGCATACAAACGACTCAACATTTACTGCATTCCTAGTTAAATTATCACTGTAAATGTAAACCTAACTCCGCGTTCGTTTCGATGCAAGCGCTGATGGAGATTGTATTTTGTGATGTTCGAACTTGTAAATTTACATGTTACACAGATATAACTCATTATGGTAAACTATACTACGGCACTTACCTTACAATGAGTGCAATGCTAAAACAACCAACAAAACCGGCAGATTGATGAACAGAAGCACCACGCTGCACCAACACAAACGAACCTACGATTCGCGATGGCGGATTATGTGTTCTATTTCCGCATACGTCATACGTGCGATGCTGCCATACTATGTTAAGGTTAAGAGGCAGAAAAAGTTATACCCTGTATATGTAATTCATAATTTTGTATAACACACGCAGTTTTGTTTGATTATGTTATTTTTTATTATTACACATAATAAAAAGTAAGCTCTCCGTAAAACCCGTAAGAAGTTTCTAAACATTACTGAAAATGCGGTAGAAATATAAAGCTTTGTAGAAAATAAAACACAAAAATGATGGATTTACCGCAAATCTTCTTGTCCTGGCAGCACCGCGATACAGGGCACGCGAAGCAATGTATGAAAGCGCGCAAATTCCATATAAGGACTTGGAGGAAATTAGCGGGAATTATGATTGAGGCGTTGATATGATAAACGATATAATGTCCAAAAATTCATAAATGAGTTATTGGCGCCACTGGATTTATTAAGACGTATTGCACCATATACCATTGTTGTTTCTGGTAAAAACAATATAAACACCGAAATATATAAAGACGACAGAAAAAAATTGCATTAGCTCTTCAACTTTTTGCGTTATTACTTTTTTTATTATCTCAGAACTTACCTTTCGGACATACGCCGTTTTTCATATCAACGCCTCGATTATAAGTCGAGTGTCCATAAATAATAAGTAGTGGAACATACATAAGTACAGGGTGTTTTACAACTCCAATGCCATAACTGGTATATATGTTTCTGAAATCATTCTGAAGCAAAAAGTATATACAATATGGAGCTATTACTTATATGTCCTAAAATGAACTGTTTTCTAGATATACAGGGTGTCCTGCATTATGTAGGCAATCTCTTGGAATCTGAAAACTGGTACTTACAAAACCCCCCACATTTCATCGTTTAACTTTACGGTTAAGTATTTTTTTCAAAAATATGTGTCGTTTTGTTAAATCTTTGGGCCTTTTAAACTAAAAAGGTACTCTTTGTTTCTGTTGACCCTTTCCGTGAAAATTGCGGTTGAACGTTACGATTCACATTTTCAGTGCTTAACTAAATATTTTTTTTTATCAAATTGGCCGTGATGAATCATAAAACTGTGTTTGATGTCATTATGATATTGATATTTTGACAATACTTTACATTATTGCTGCAAAATTTCTGAAATAATAATAATATAAAAGAATATATGCCAACGTACATATTTATATGAATATCTCACTATTACTATACTATTATTTCAGATTTTTACAATTTTTTGTCCAAAGATCAATAAAACAGTGACATTTAACACAGCTTTATTATTTATCACGGCCAATTTGTTAAAAAATTGATTTAGTTAAGCAGTAAAAGTGTGAATCCTAACACTCAACTTCAATTTTCTCGAAAAGGTCAATTTTAACCGCATGAACAAAAAGTACCTTTTTGTTAACAAAGCCCAAAGATAAAAACACGATTTTTTTACATCGTTAACTCTTTTAAGGTTAGGGGATAAAATGTGAGGGGTTGGACCCCTCCCTCCCCCACAACATTTATTTAAAAAATGTGCGCATCACTTTAAAGTCTCAACTTCAAATAATAATAATAGCCAAAATTTGATAAAATTATATCAACCAGTCTAAAAAATATTTTTGAAAAACTGTTTCTCTTCCCCCATATGTTTAAATCAATATCTCAGTAGGCGGGCGTTATTTCAAAAAAAGTTATACTGTAATATAGTGTTATTCTTACCAGTTTTCAGATCCCGAGAGGTTGCCCACATAATGCGGGACACCCTGCATACAGGATGTGTTTACATGACCAGTATACATAAGTATCTCAAAAATTGGCGTAATATACATAGAAGAAAGGTCAAATTTTATATGGCCCTAGATTTGCAGGTCGCCGAAGACCCTGTAGCCCTGTACCCTGCTTTAAAGAGCAACAGTATAATAATTGTATTATATTCTATATTATATTCATGGATGTGATGAAGTATGGTGATAAAGGCAAATCACTTGTGTTAGACGTCAGGTTTTGTTTTCGATACCCTTTACTAACTCTTCAAATCTTTAAAGTTTTCAAATCAGCTTTGTATGTACCTGATTAAAAAAAATATGGTATTATGTCTCGTATTTGTGTTATAGTATTGTCGGTTGGGCCAAAGTCATTAAATAACACCACTCCTGCATTTGTAAACATTGTACAAAATGTAATTTATATATAGAGAAATACCTATATAAGGCTATCACGTTTTGTTAAATATAATAATATTAAAATTGAAAAATAAACTTATTTTCAACTCAGGCACACAATATAAAGATAAAAAATATAGTATTTAGATATAAATGATTATTAAAACCTATCTAATAAACTGATTAATTTGTTTCTTTGCTTTTTTATATATAAAATGTTACTGTGCCATAGTTTAATACTTTTCAAAAAAAGAATTGTAAATTTTAGCATAATTTAGTAGTTTTACATAGATTTTCACCGTTTTCTCTGTTTAATCTTTGTAAGTTTACCTGATTTATGTATATTTACATCCAATTTATTGTAACTATAGTTTTGCCATAAATATTAATGTAAAACTAACATGCTAATTAGTGTAAAATCGCAGTCATTTTTTACAGTAAGGTAATATTACATGCGCAGAGTTTAATATTACAACAGACTGTGTAAAAAAACATTTACATTGTGGCATTTTCAATAAAATATTGTAAATTAGACACTATTTTGTAATTTTGCATAGATTTTCCACTGGGTTTTCTATTTTTCTGTGTAACTTTACATGATTTATGTATATTTGCATCCAATTAATTGTAACTTTAGGAAGCCTGTAGTTTTGCCAAGAATTTTAATGTAAAATTAACATCTTAATTAGTGTAATATTGCAGTCCTTTTTTAACGTGATGTAATATTACTGAACTAGAGTTTAATATTACAATAAACTGTGCAAAAAACCAACTATTTTGTGGCATTTTCAACAAAACAATGTAAATTTATACACTATTTTGTAATCTTACACAGATTTTCCACTGTTTTTTTCTATTTTTGTGTGTAACTTTACATGATTTATGTATAGTTGCATCCAATTAATTGTAACTTTAGGGAGCCTGTAGTTTTGTCATGAATTTCAATGTAAAATTAACATATTAATTAGTGTAATATTGCAGTCATTTTTAACGCGATGTAGTATTACTCCACTAGAGTTTAATATTACAATAAATTGTGCAGAAGAACAACTATTTTGTGGCATTTTCAACAAAATAATGTAAATTTATACACTATTTTGTAATTTTACATAATTTTTCAACTTCTTTTTCCATTTTTTATCCAATTTTACCTGCTTTATGTATTTGTACACCTAATTTAATTGTAACTTTACACAGACTGTAATTCTGCCATGAATTTCAGTGTAAAATTAACAGGATAAATGATGTAAAATCACGGTCATTTTTTACAGTGTAGGTTCCTGTCAATCAATTTGAGTAACACGCGATTTGCTTCTTCATAACTCAAAAATTTCATGTAAGTAAAATACGCCTTTGTTTTTAAATGTTTGACAAATTTAGTATTAAAAACAACTACCTGTTAGACTGACTCCACACTCGGGTAAAAAAAATCTCACGGTAATCTTTATAGAAGGCTTCTGTAAAGAGTACTGTGTGCTTTTCTCTTTGACCGTAATACCCGAGTGTGGAGTCAGTCTTTTTTCTCAATTAAGACGGTCGCTGTTCCTCCATCTTCATACCTGTAAAACGTTGTTCCTGAATTTTTATTTATTGGTATCATATAATGGTCACAAGGGGCACAACTAACCATATTTTTATGTTTGAATATAACAATGGTCTCTAAGCTGATGGCAATAGCATCTAGGAGCAACAAGTATAATGGAGGTTCAAGGTGGCCCCTTTTGTCCCCGTTTATGTACATATAGGTGCGCAACGCTCCTTCCTGTCAGCTTTATATTCAAAGGCCATATACGAATGCATCCTGGCGTGAGATCTAACTTTATTTCGGCAACTTATTCTGCGTGACTTTCTTTACAACACCGCTGTTGAGTGTGGTAAATTCAACTGGCAACATAGTGCCACATAAAGCATGATTACTAATTCAACAAACATTCGAGCTTTTGGATCATGTTACGCACAAATAAACAAAGCTCGACGTTAAGAGCACGAGTTTCAAGAGACGGTGTCGTTTTCGATCTTTCTCGGACTTCATAAAAAGGAAATAATAAACATTTGGTTCGTTGAATGATTATCCCGAAACACACAGCTAAAGGGAACAGTGGGTGATGCCGCCCTAACCCGCGGTAAATAATTCAAGAGCAGATCTTTTGTTTGTTTTTCCGCTCGGAAAAATGCGGATCTCCACCCCAGACGCACAAACGGATTTTTTAATTAATTACAAATTGCAAAGACAAAGGACCGAAATGCTTTGCAAAGGGAGCAGGAGCTTAGCGAAACCTAAGGAATTAATCGAATTTGTTATCTCGCGCTGTTTGCGCTAGTTTTTTTTTATCCTGGCCTAAGTAACGGTTGGTGATTGATGCTGTCATCTCAAAGGGAACTGAAGAAGCTCGGACGCAGAAAGCAATTTCCCAGTCGGAAGTAATCAAAGAAAGCAGAGGTACTGTACTGAATGGATGGGCAGGGAAAGGCCTAATTACTCCACATCGCAGGACAGCGACGCTAAAAGGCGCGTACAAAGAAAGGGTCTGAAAGGCGCGACAAACAACGTTTAAGGGCATGCCCTTTTAGTTCGACAATGAATTAACTCAGAGAGATACGCAATATTATTCGATACTATTTCTACTTTGCCAGCCGCAAGCTTGATTCAAATTTAAAACAAGCGTAACATTTAATCTTCAAATTTATAAAAAACAGCACTCATTTTTGTGTAGTATAACTTCTCAATCCTTTCAAACCAAAAACAAGCAGGTATATGATTTTTCTGACCCATTATATAGCGACTATATACCGAGTGATAGAAAAATAAAACCCCTATAAATTAATAATGGTTGTAGGTGCCATTGCATCTACGAAGATGCAGCGCAGATAAAGACTGTGACTTAGCTAATTTTCCAACAGTACAAAATATTTCAGAACGAACAATCAAGTAAATAAACTTTAACAATTTTGTATAGTAGCTTCACGAAACTAAAAAATATTGACTACAGATCCGCCGGGAAGTGCAATAAGTATTATTGGGGTTTACACCAAAGGTTGTTTGCAATGTTTACATTTCTGCACATTTTGCGATGTCTATGCAAATAAGACTCGGAATAACCACTGCAAACGTTGCAAAAATGTAAATATTGTAAATAACCCTTGTTGTTAATCCTGATAATAGTTGTTCTACTTCTCGGCGGAGAGTTGTAGTCCACATTTTTAAGTCCTGTGAAGCTACTATATCTTTCTGCAGGTGTACTTTACCTTGTGTTGGTTGTGGAAAATGGAATAAAAATTCTGCTTCCGAGGGTTTTTTAAAGATTCAGTTATATGCAGAACGGGCACAAGCCGTGGATGCTGTTCTTGCATGCTATTTAGAGAATACCATCCGAGACGCAAGCAGGACTATCACTAAAACTAAGGCATACTGGTGGACAAAGACTTGTTGTATTAGATGATTTTCTTTGCAAAAAAATAATAAAATACTCGCCCATTTGTTTTCAAATTGAATTTAAATATGCTGAAGAACATCTGGTCTACTCCTAAAGCAAATGTCTGTCTTTAAAGCTTTTGAAAAGTTGTCCAGAATGAGAAAGTTGATAAAAGCATGATTCGTACTAAAAGACATCAAAACGTTTTAGTTCTAGATTAGTTAATGCATATACTAGAACACAGCTTTAGTATCACTAAATTTGAATAGTATATTTGTTATGAATAAAGCCTTTTTGATCAAGCACTTTGTTTTTGTTTTTGCAGGCTCTAAATATTTCTTGAACTGAACCAAGGGAAATATATCATATATCACTTGATGATATTAAAATCAGATAATTTAAGGAAAACAGAGGTCAGCTTATCAATCACACGAAAAACGCCAATACTTCAAGATTTTAAATAATAGTGGGACGTAATTTGAAATTAGTATGTTTTAAAAAATTCTGGCATGCGCAATCATACAATGATACTTAAAAATGCAGATGTTCTTAAAGTAACTCACCGAAATCCTGAAAAAGTGAACCAACGATACAGAAACTCTCGCTTACCTGAAATAAAAAGAACTTTGTCAGCGCATGCGTAAAAATAAAGAAAAGGTAAAGAAATGTCAGCATTGAGATCATTACAGATTCACTGTCATGTCAGTAGTACGCGTATTTAAAGCCATTAAAAGACAAAAAATCGTTAAAACTCTGTTTGCTATATTAGATAGTGTTATGCCATACATTAAATAAGCCTATATACTAAGTTTTGAAGATTTCAATCGATATTTATTATTGTTGTTGTTATTCATAATCTCTGGTTAAATAATGTCTTTAATAACTGAAGATGACTGTGCAAATGTGTACATAAAGGGATATCATTAACATATTGCAAATAACTTATCGATATATCAGATATACAAAATAGGTTACACTAAGCATAAAAAATACAAGTAAAATAAACGAACAGAAAAAGAAACTGCTGTAGTTTGTATAAAAAAAAAACACTAAAGCACTAATCAAGAAACCATGTAAAATGGACATGATCAACTCCGTATAATAGGTGAGGAAAGGGAGGGAAACCTAACTAATCAAAAACGAACGTCCGTCATTTTAACGGTGTCAGACAAGAGGTGTCAACCACACCTAATTCTGTTGACGCTACCTAATATTAAGAGGTTTTTCCGAAACGTATGCATCTTTTAAATCTAAAAGTTAGAGTGAAGATATTAAGGGACTTTGAAGGACAGGCAATTATATTTTTCCAAGAAAAACACCTTCATTCTCATGTATGTTCCCGTAGCGTCATTTTGCGAACCTGTCCTGCTAACAATAGTGAATAGCATAGCTTTCAGCTACAGTTTCTTATCTTACCTATCGTTTCGCAGGCGTCTGGTGCAAGTATCTTCAGAAGCGCAGTTTAAAGATGAAGATGGATTTTACAGTATTAATGCATTAACTAAAAGTTTGCTGATCGCAAATGGGAATGTGGTACACACGCCATGTATATGGACATTCCTGTCGGCAGGAAACTACACACATCAAATGTCAAGCCTACAAGACGACCTGACTTGACCTGACCAACCTGCTAAATTGCAACAGAATTACATACTTGATGACATGCGGATGTAATACTCTTACATCAAACGGATCCGGGTTATCCGGATCAAGATTCTCTAGACTGTAAGATTTTTGTATTTATTTTTTTGTGGTAGGTACTACAACAATTTTGCAACACGACTTGAGTGAGCCGGACTTGGTCAGCTCAAGTTGAAACATATAATAATAAACATTTCAGCTTTAGATGGCTTAAAGTTCGAGAAGTATGCTGACTTTTTTTTGTAACATACGAGATGGATAATAAAAAAATACGAGGTGTGGCAATGAAGTTCCGGGAATTGAGTTATAATTCGAGAACTGGCACCACTGCGATGTTTGTAAGCATATGTCTAGAAACACACCTGTAAACAGAATAGTTGCATTTGAGAACGATCATTCAAGCGTATTTATATGTAGTTACAGCATCATTAATACAGCAGTGAACTGGTTGGCAACTGTAACTAACAGCACCGCAGCACGGCATCCCCACCGAAGCGCATGGACAAACTTTAACTAAACATGCAGGAAGTATCAAAGGATATGGGCGCAACGATAATTTTCACGTACACAAAACGGGCATCAAATTAGCTGCAACACAAACAGCAGGCAGGGCAAACAGCATCGTTTGACACACAATTTGCTATATCGTTTGACAGCGCAACTTGTCCAAACATATTACAGCCAGTCAGCTATAATAACTGGCTCGAATGTTAAATTCGTGCCAGTTTTAAAAAATACTAGATAGTTGACGTCAGATAAGACTTAATGCTCAACAATATCCCTCCGTCGGAATATTCACGGGTCGTTTACTTCGAGACGACATTGTTAAAATTAAATGGTATGAGGGGGAAGACGCTTTGTTCGTATCTACTTTGTGGATTCATTGATGTCCTTAGGATAGCGGAATGTCTTCATTGTAGCAATTATCTACAATGTAAATGCTGAACCTCTAACCACGGCGAGGACCAAATACAATTAATTACGTTTAATAACCGCGCATAAATCACTGCGACCCAGGCACTTTGCTTGCAACGGATTAAGTGCTGATACTCATCAATATTAGGATGAAATGAAATTCACCCTCCACTGTCCATTAAGGATTACGTGACCCGGAATAAACATAAACTTGCCGTCGTTTCAAGCGTAATAAAGCCAGTAAAGAGCGCACTCTTCAATTAAGATCAACAGGTAGGCAGCAAAACGTGGTTCAGCAACGTACCAATCTAATTTTAGGAAAATGCTGAGGACTCACTCAGAAATACAAGGAAATATATTGTCAATCGATGTTTCAATAAACTTAATTATATAAGTACTGGGATGAAAAGTGATCGTCTAGTACTTGCCTACTTGTGTTATTTTTAATTAAGCCTGCTTCATATGTACTACGTAACGATATCAAAACACCTAATTTATTAATAAACAAAGCAAAGTATTAAAAGTTAAAGAAAACGCAAATTCTAGATCTGTGTTCTATACCACTTTCACTCTCAAGATTCAAAATGAAAAGACTTTTGTCTCTTTGTCCCATTGGGGGAGGCAATTCAGCTATAGTTTTAAAGTACAGGAATCATTAATGTTTGGCCAGGCAGGGGACAAAATTTTTACTCATGCAATAATAAGGCTCTAGAATAATAGGTTCATACACTGCGTATAACTGTTCCTGCAAGAAAACCGCTAATATACGAAATTCAACTATTAATATGTCTTAACTAGGTTAAAAAACAATAATATCAGCAGCATAGTACGAATTTGTAACATTAATTAACAAAACGGTTTTACTTAAATTATTCAACTGATTTACTGACAACGGTATTTTAAATCTGCGTACATACACTATTTCATTGTACCTTGAAAACGTAAGAAATAATAAGCTACTTGTTTAAAGAATTAAAAAAAATCTATGTTTATTCTTCCATGTAAATTTCGTTACCGTCAAGATAATCCATACCAAGATACTTTTCGACGTTTTCTTTCAACCCTCGAAACAGTCTGAAAACCCCCAAAACCTTGTTTTTATTGCTCGATCGATCGAAACGATGTCCATGGAGTGATTTTTCGAGTTTTTGCTACAGCCATAAGTCAGTCGACATGAGTTTAATTTTTTTTGTGAAATGGCCTCGAATTATCATTGTGAGTAGGCCGGTGCATTTAGCATGATGCAAAAACCAGGAGTTGTCTGTCCAAAATTCCAGGCTTTTTCGGCAAATCGCATCGCACAAGCGACGCATAACATTGAAATAATGTCCCTTGACTGATTCCAATTGGAACGAATTTATAGTGCTCCAAGCCACATGATCTTGATTTTTGAGTGACTTTAGGCGTGGTCTTCTCGGTCATGGTTTACCATTTTGCAGGATATTCACTTGATTGATCGGCTGTTTCCGGATCGTAGGTGTAGGTTCAATTCTTCTATCCTGTATTGGTAGCCAAAAATGATTGCACCACATATACATGTATCAGCTTATTTCCAATAAATATGAAACAAATTCCTAAATTGATAATGAAAAACTATACTTTTAAGGGATATCTGTCATGGGATTTTGCGGAATCTGGGTGGTTGTAGATGTACACCTTTTTAGAAAAGTTACATTACGAGATCTAATGTAGTAAATATTGAAGATTCGTCGACAGAAATGCGACGTCGATAGATCAAGAAATCAAGAAAGAAAATCAAGAAAAGTGTAATAAAGTTGAATAGTCGTTGCACACTGGTAAAGTTAAACTTACGAGACAAGGAAAAAGCAGTTTGCCATTTATAACATCACGTGTTTGTATTGGATATATCCCTACAGGAATCCTCTAAATGCAGTACAGCAATCGCGCATCCCCAAAAAGTAGCTAGCTAGTTAGCTATGGAAGATGGAGTGAATTCATTGAATGCAGCAAATAGATTACAAAGTAGGTTGACAAGTTTAAATTTATTTATACGGAAAGATCTGCTACAGAGCACTATTAGTAAAAAAAATGTTTTTAGTAATAATATGAAATAGACTACAACGAAATATAAGCATATATATTTCGTATCAACTGTGAAAATTTCCTCGGCCTAAATCAAACAATGTTAAAATAAAATGTAGAAAAGGGGACCCTCATTTGTAAATTAAACAACAGCTTCTATGGATCCTAATGAATGGATCATAATATCAATCCCTTGCAAGATGAATCAGTTGGTTATTCTTAATGCTCGTATTACTACTAAGTCCTGCGCAGTAATGTAATTGCCGTTGTTACACTATGATCATGTAAACGACTGATTTCGAATACACATGAAAGTGATATTAATAACACAAGTGCAAAATAACAAGCGTTTTCGCGTGTAATTCATCATTATTCTGATGGTTTATGAATAGTTATTAACAGAAATATAAAAATCACATGTTCCCGAAAATATCATTACAAGAGAGAAGTTATTTGGCAACAAACTATTACCCGTGAGATCAAATGCAACCTTCAGAGGTGTCAGCAAAGAGCGCACTTCTTAAGTTTAAAATAACAAATTTACGTTTATGTCATGTCGCCTATATGAGAACAATCTATGGATAGCTGTTTCGGCTTACAAACCCTTTCAGCACAACTATAGTTCGAACGCACCCGTAGGTGACATGGTGTTATCCACATTGTAATTTTCCTCACGCGGGCGCAATCGCACAGACGTAATTTTGTTACTAAAAGATTGTCATATGCGTCACTTATTTGACCGCATTATCGAATGTTGAATGCATACTTAAAAGTAAAAGAATCCGAGTATAACTGCTTGTCTGAGATAAGTAAATGTAGCAAATCATATGAAAAAAATTACAGGTATTACGCCGCCAACAGATTGAAAAGGTTTTGGTGGAAGTCTTAGACTACACCTATTCATTCATCATTTAAAGTATTCGCGTAAGTAGTTGTGGAAATAAGTCGAAACAATTCTGTTTATTTTATAGACTGCCTTGATTTTAGACATTTTAGATAATATCGACGCAATCATGAGTAAATGTCACTGTAGATGATATATCGAGGATGTTGGAAAAGTTCGCTTAGTAAAACTCTGGGATACTAATAAGCATTTACATAATATAAAGTTCACTATTATTGGAGAAGGCTTCATGGTTAACAGCAAAAGAACCTAAAATAATTATTCGTTGATAGTTAATACAGTCTAAGCTCATAAAGTGTTCAAACAAAGGATCAAATTTATGTGTACTTTTATTGAGGTGGAGTATGGATATACATATAAGCAAATGCCAAAAAGACTGAAAATACTACTGCTACATAAATCAATTTTTCAGGCTGCGATATCTACGCATGGAACTAGAACACTAATGTAGTCAATATCCTGCAATACTACCAGTAAAGAGGAATGAATAGCAATAAGAACTCTTCCATCCCGGAAGGATTCCACTTCTATGAGGCCCCACACTCTATGGAGATGGAATTAGTTCGCACGTGGATGTATATGGATGGATATATAGGCGGCTAACTAGGTTTCGGTCAAACACACAATAGGACGTTCAGAATCAAGAAGGCAGAGAAACAAGAAAACGACGTTTTGATAGCACAAGTGTGCGCTGATAGAAGACTTTATTCACGGATCACGGCAGTATCAATTATTCTACAAAATGGTATGGTGCTCTCCCTGTTTTCGAAAGAAAAATAACGATTGACATTAAGTATTTGCAGGCCAGAAGTCAGGATCACGAAACCCTGATTCGAATGTAGATAGCAGTTTAATAACTGTGCACTAAGTGACGGTTTTCTATTAAGATGAGTGGGTTTCCTTACAGAAAAGCTTCCGGTATTACTCATTTCTTTTAGGACATTCAAAATATCACACACTGATTGGCCAGGGCTTAAATTAGATACATTAAGTCACGAGTAATTTTTCAAGTGTATAAACTTAGTTTTGCACGCGTTTGTGAAGCGGTATTTTTTGAGACAAACTTTTTGTGTCTCTATCTGGAGGCTTTCGTGGATGCAATCTATGCTGATGCGCCGTCGTTGTGGGAAGTTCCTTCCAGTGCGGCTATTCACATTTGAGGCAGAAGGCAAAGTCTGCAAGAGCTTTGTAATAACATGACTGATAGCAAAACCGGCAGAAACAGAGGGTTTAATACTCGTAGGATCAGATAAGCGGGGTTTATAGAGTATGGAAATATCCGCCCGAAGTAACGGTTGCAGTGCAGTTGCTATACTAGAAAGAAAAGAAAGCCTATGGCCTAAAATTGCCAAAAAAATGCAACGCTGCACCACACGGTAAGCTCAGCATGTTGAGGGTCTCCTCGCAATAGCACAAGTTGTTTTGCAGACCAGTATGTAATGTTCCGTTTATTAATATAACCCGATAAATGCAAACGAGTTTTATCGGACATGACATGAAATTATCCAATAGGTCAGGTCTGCCATTCAACAACCTTTCAAGCTCTCTACAAGACGCAAGTGTACTCAGTCCGTCTTGCGGGAAAGTTAATGGAAGAATCTTAAATTTATAAAAGTGGAATATCGTGAAAAATATACACACTGCACGAGCAGAGAAGCGTCTGCTGCAATTATTGAGCTAAGCTGTCACTGACTGCCTTACCCTCTCCGTGTTTTGGGGCATGTAAACAGTAAGTAAAGAATCAACCAACCGATCGCAGATAGTTCCTTAGTTATTCCACTTTATAAGCAGTTGCAAGATAACGACCTTGCTTTGAAATGTTAGGTTGAGCCCGAAATCGTCTTTGGACCACAACATGTTTCTGTGTTTCCCTCTTACAATTTTTCCTGTTTGTTCGAAGTCTAAGTCTTATATTTGCTTCCTCAAACATTGTCATTGTCTGTTTGTCAGATATTAGCTGCTTGTCATGTTATAGTAACTGGAGACTGGCGTAATAATCGCAGCACTTAAAAAAGCCACATAGGTCCTTTGATATCATCAGAAAAGCACAAACACTTAAATAGCGGTTACATATGTATATCATCTAGCGCTATAAGACTGCGTAACCAAATTTTACGCTTGTACTGTAAAAGCGATGATTGCTTAGCCTACAATTATTAGTTTTGATATCTTCGTGTTTAATAAGTAGGTACATCCCATTGTGCGCAATCTATTCATTCAGCTCGGCAATTTATCTTCTTTCCGATATAGTCTGCAACCTTGCAGTATAAGAATAAAAGTTTTCTTCAGCTTTCAATTTGATAAGCTGGAGAACTCGGTGCGCAATCTGCATAATGGAAATCTGTGGAAGAAAACACGTCGAGGGGGCCTCTCCACGTAATTAAGCGCCGGAGCGAGCCCCATAAGGTGCGGTAAATATTTTTATATGCCGCGTAGATGGCGACGTAAAACGTCGGCCCGAATTGTCTCATGCGGGTCGACTCGAATTTATCTTTCTTTATTTGCCCAGACGTTTTATATAATCCTACAGGGCGAAATTCCCGGGATATAAATCTTTACCTCAGCCCGTGTAGCGCATCGATTACGCTTTATTACGTTATTGAAAATTTAATGCCCTCCTTAAGCCGATGATATGTGGGCAAATAGCAGCCTTTGGCGTAAATGCGTACGGCAAAGTCTAGCTTAGCTTCTAAAAAGATTAAAAATCTAAATGACCTTTCATTTTTTACGCTTAGGATTTTAGGAAACCAAAAAAAAACCTAATACGTAAATCATAAGTTATCTCTAAACTGGGGAACAAGTAGGATAAGATTAATTTTTAGGTTTCGGAGCTTCTCAAGTCTTAAGGTTGCGGAATTCTTTCCATACTTAACTGTTGTGTGTCCTGAGACTTTCGAGGCAAGCTTTCTGGCTCAAGCTTCTAGCACTCCAACCCTGAGAGCGTTACCTGTTAGGTTAGAGAGCAATTGTAGATAATTATGAGTAACTTACTACAAATTAAAAACCTGGCGTAATAACTAATTATTTTTAATTTGAAACTATTAGCATGCTATTTTCGTATTGAAATAACTTTGTAAATCTTGGCTCGGCAAAACAATCGCTAAAAAAATAGCCGCGAAAAGATAGTTCGGCGGCAAAGTAACCTTGCGACAAAATGATATCTGACAAAAATTAAGTAAATACGTAAATAAATTAGGTACCAAGTTTTCCATTTCGTGTGCATTGGCTTTACTATTACATTAAGAAAGCAAATTTGGGTATTTCAAATCTAACTTACTTCTTTTAAGGTATTCAAATACTTCAATGACAAATTACATATGAAATGATGAAAATCGTATTATAATAACCCTCCACTTATAATTGGGACAAATCAAATGGAGTTTCAAAATATTTTTTGCCAATGCAAGGTGGACGCATATTCGAAGGTGTTGAAATCGTTCCACTTCTCTATTCCATGTGGAGAAAAATAACAGTTAGTTGCTGTACAATAGGACGAACCACGAGATTAAGGTGGCAGTGAAGACAGAATCGTAGATTAGCTGCACGTTTTCCGCCACAGGTGTGGAACGTTCACAACAGAATTGGATATGGTCCACCAAGAACAAAATAATTCTGTTGGAGGATGGCATCGCGCCTTTCAGCAAACAGTTGACTGTCACCATCCATCGATATTTTGATTCATCGATCACGTAAAGAATGAACAAGATCGGTTGGAATTATAAATTGAAGGATTCAATGCAGGAATCAGAAGAAAGCTACAACGAACAAGTATGTAGAAGTTAGTAGAAGACTAGAAGATGCATTGGAAAATAACAACCATATTATGGTTTCTTACGGGGGAAGGGGGAGGTATTGTTATTATCTTCTTTTTTATTTTGACTTTTAAATGTACCTGTGCAATTTTATAATAAAATAGTAATTTATTCTACCTTATCCACTACCCCTACTTTTATTACATACTCACTTTAACGACCTAAGCATTGAAACACCTTAAAACTAATCAAAAGTGAATAAGATTGCAAATACCCTTTACTTTTTTGGAAGTAACAACGAAATAGAGGAGCATGTATATACCAAATTTTTTGAAGTGTTTAGTTAGTTAGACTTGTTTTGTATTGGACTAGGTTCATTTTACTTCATTCGACTTCTACCATTAGACATTAGAAACGGCATGGTTAAGCAAAAAAATACCATATGTGTGAGATAATACAGTGGAAGTACCGATTCTCAAAGTAGAAAAGCACAGAGGGTTGCCGAAAAATAACTCTATGCAGTGTTTAGGATAGAATCCTGTTTTGCGCTTTTCCTTCCCGTATCCCATTTCCCTATCCCTTAATAGTCGCTCAAACTCGCTTGTGCGCCTCGCCCCGGTAACAGAAGAAGATKCATGTTTTCGCGCGAGTACAGAGAGAAGTGCTGAAAGTTCGCCGCTGCTTTTGAACATTAAAACGTAAGAACGACATCCCGTAACGTTGAACCAGCGCTCCCTAAAAAATCACACAGTCCACCTCTCCGCAACATGCAGTATTGGATACAAGTATCACGCCTAGTTCTTACTAGGAGAAATAAAAAAATATATTCCAGAAGTACCACAATACCAAGCAGCCTTTACACAAAATAAATCTACTGATGACTACGTGTTTATAGTGAGAATAATTCTAGAAAAGAAATGGAGGGAAGGCACTATCCTATTCGTGATGGCCATAAATCTACAGAAAGCTTTTGATACGGTAAACCATGAGATATTGCCACAAATCCTCAAAGACAAGTGGGTCCTTAACTACTAAATCAACAGGATAATAATAGCTTTCCTGCACGAAGATACTACAGTGCAGTGGTGTGGAGAAACCACACTAACGAAACAGAAAAACAGAGGCGTGAAACGGGAATGTCCCTTATCCCCACCGCATTTTCATGGTATTAGACGAAGGTCTTCAGAAAACAATGATCAACATAAAAAACCTTAACAAGCAGGAGAATGAAATACTATTTCTTATAGTCCTTGCTTATGCAGATGACCTGATGGTAATGGCAGAAAAAGAAAAAGAGTTGGCGGAATCTTAGAAAAGGCAGAATGCAAACTCCACAAAAATGGACTAACAATAAACTACTCGAAGAGCAACATCAGGATAAGAGATCTTTCCAGCAGAACAATCCTAGAAACAGGCGCAAAATACAAGGTAGGAAACCGGACTCTGAGAACAATAAACAAAATGAAGGTACACACATAAGCAGATAGAGGTTGATCAAAACTGTACACATAGTAACCAGGGCGACATTACCATTTATAGAGAAACATAAACCACATTGGAAATTGATATATACAGCAATCATTATGATGTTATGGCGTGTGGAGTAAAAGTGCCGCAACTACAAAGGCAAATGGGAAAAGCTAAGAAAATAATTGAAAACGAGAAAGTATCAAAAGCAGAGCTTTTGGATAGCTGAACGATCATAAAAAGAATAGAGACATACATGATAAAACACTGGGGGACCAAAGGAGATAGGAGAAAGGTAGAGCGTGCTATATATGGAGAACAACTATAGAAAGGATAATGCAGAAATCAGGGAAGAATTAAGAACAATAAATAGAAATGGCAAAAAAATAAGAAACTAATCAGCGAAGAATCCCTTAGGTTATGCGATATACGAGAAACAAGCGACTCTGAAATGAACCAACAATGTCAAGAACACCAAGAAAACATTCAAAGAATATATAGCCTTCCTACTCCAGTAGTTATATATCCTTAACGTGCGCTAGGCAGTCGCACTACTAGCACTCAACGTGCACCCCTTCAACCCAGCGCAGACGGGCGGCCCGGCGGTATATCCGGGAGCAGCAGAAATGCTGACCGTACGCAGGTTCAATCAATCAATCAATCAGGAAAGAAGATTCAATTCATACTTCATTTTTTTGCAAAAGCACATTAAATGTTAACTAATTAAATTGGCAAAATGGTTCCATATAAACGATGAGTAGCGATTCAAATTCTTGCTTGTCATTTCTGAAAAACTGCTGACCCTCAGATACTGGTAGCGTTTCAATAACCTTTGACACCAAGGGTCCCCAAAAGAAAAAACTGGCGGTGTAATATGTGGAGACCTTGCTGGTCATTCAGTCGCTCTGGAAATTGTCATCAAGCAATTTCCTGATAGCAACAGCATAATGCACTGCCCTTGCTAAAAATAGTTCATTCCGTTCAATAGATTGTTATATGTAGATCATCGAGATAAACTTGACCGCTGATATTTTCATCACGAAAAAAGTATTTACGACATGATCACCTAATATTTTAGCCCGCACATAGAGTGCTCTTAGTCTATGTCTATGTGTACTTCCGGGGATAAACATCACTGCAGTATCTACATTTATGCTGATTAGCATGACTATTTAGAAAATATATAGACTCCTTTGAGAAGCAAGTATTGCAAAGAGAACGCGGATTATTTTTCTATCAAAATTGTCTTGATTTAAATAAGTAAAGTAAAATTATATTTTGAAAGGATCAAGTATTTCCTTGAAGGCAATACCGAAGGCTGATGACAAGCCAACTTTGGAAACTGGCAATACAATTCAAACATTTGCGTATTTTCCATAAAGCAACATGACCCAAGTAACTCGGACGATCCAGGCTTCCTAAATTATCCCTAAGATCCAGGACGTATTTGTGACGGATAGGTTTATTCAGACGTAATTAACTCAAGCTATGAGCCATTCTAGCCCAGTTGCTATCTTTGTAAAAAAATTAAAACATGATAAAATATTGAGATTGTTTCAMTTAGTTTTTAATGCATTAGAMATCTAGTGATACGTTTTGATAAATTAACATTACCTATCTATTTACCAGCTAAACCCAGACAAAAATGAGCAAAAGATGAGTAATTTTGAACTATTAGGCAAATTAAAAATTTTAGTGTTTACAGTGGTTTAACATTTCTTCATAATTTGACAACTGCAAAATTGTTATTACCTACAAAGATAATAATTTTTTTAATGTGTTTATAATGTATGAGACAGTTGTGCACTTTAATTAAAAAGCAATTTCTATGAATCAGGATTGCTCGTTTTTCTATTAGACTAAAACTGATCAATACGAAATAAATCTAAATGTGAATGCATTTTGCGTGTGGTCTGAAACATGGATCGCATTGCAGCGGCTAAGCGAGTTAGAAAACGGCCCAGGGTCCAGAAAGAATGTAAATTTCGTTCCAGTAGGCTTTGCAACTTTGTTACATAAGCGACGTACCGTTTCGAGCTTATTCAGCAGTCCCCCCGGTATAGAGGTGTAGGGCGAAGATAATGCAGTTTATGTCTACGTAGAAAGGCAGTAAAGTTACGGGAGTTTCGCTACACTTTATTTTATTAAACTTTCCATAATTCATACGACACGCCGGCGACTGGTGCAATCTAAATCTGATTCTGTCGTTCGGGATATGAACGGCTAAAGCTGAGCAATACCCTATAAAGGCATACTTTGAGCTAGACCGGAAGCTTAAAATAGTGTCAGACGGATTTAAAGACACCTAGTTACCATACTACCAATGCAGGACCGTTATTGTAGATATATTAGAACTGTGTGCAAAATTAAAACATACACTGACACTTGTTTGGAGTATATAGGAAGTAAAAGAGCTATGATGAGCTACCTGTGAAGCTATCAAAATGGTTTTAGGTGTGACCTTACTAGATCTACACCTAATTTTTTCTGACCTGTTTATTATAACTTGGCAATAATGTTTTCCTTTAATTCTTGACTGGTTTATCATGCCGTTTCATTTCTGAGTCTCCATAATAATTGATATATTATTTATGTGTTAGCCTTCAAGCTTCGTTAAGCATTGTGTTTTGAAAATGCATTGAGTCTTCATTGCTCAAACTTTAATTTTTTGGTTCCGTAGTAAGCCCAATGCCTATTTTAGTACATTGTGCCGCTTGTGATTGAAATTATCATAGTGTGATTATTCGGAAACGTCAGACTTGCTACAATAATTTTCTTTAGGAAATAGTACCCATGTCAGTGTAGTGCTCACAGATGGCATTGCCATCTAACTTTCTACTAATAACTGTTAATGTAATGCACGTACGTTCGTTTAAAAAAGGTCTTCCTGCATATTATCAAGGTATAATGTACTATTTATGTCCGCAGATGCCCAAGCTAGGATTAAAACTCATTTCTTTGTAAAATCTTTCCATAACGTCAACGTTCAACGTTCAGTAAGTTCGTCTAATTCTTTACCTGTAAAAATTAAATGAAACATTTTTCTATAAAAATTTTGAATGTAGTCGTAGACTTGGAACTTCGCTTGGTTTCTGACGAACAACATACCATGGTTACTCAGAATCCTTCTTATTGTCCAACTGCAGCCATTTGCTTTTTCGGTCCTCATTTTTTTTGTATCATAGTGAGCAGAGGTTTGCGCCTTCAATTTAAAACAAATTAGTCTTCCAGGTATTTATCGAATGTCCAACATCTTATTTACCTTTTCCTGTTTGCGTAAGAAAAATGTCGCTCATGGAATATTTGATCTAAACTGAACGAGTTAGTGACATCGATGAATGAAGTTTGTGATTACGTTTCTTTTTGTTAATGAAACCATAGAGAATCAAGCAAATAGATCTGACCCGTGCATCCTCATGTTATAAGGATAAAATCGATCAGTGATCAGTTATTTCATAAATTTTACATATTTTTTGTTCGTACACGTACACATAGGGTATATGGTTAAATAATTCACTATAGTTCTCGCGCGGGATTGTTATTTCAAACTAACTTTCGTTCGTAGTTGCGACTTAAATTCGAGAATTTTTGTAAGCATGGGCACAATGACAAAAAAAGCTGGAACTATGTGCTGCCAAATATTGTATAGGTAGAAATAATAGCTACGATATATCGCTTTTCCAAAATACTGTAGAAGGTAGGTTTCTCTCAAAGATGAGGCTACATATATAACCTTTTAAAATAACTTCTAGAGCTCGGCTATGGGTGGCTACCAGAAGAATGGAACAAGGGCTGCAGAATCTGTGCTGTTTACCTTGGAGACTTACGCGTGAAGCTATACATACTATATATTGCTTCATAAATATTTTTTTCTAAATAATACACATACGACTTACACAATTAAAGTTTTTAAAAACATGTATTGTATGAACTGTTTTGCTCAGAACAGTTCAAGTTGCTGGTTTCTTTTTTTTTTCTAACTTGGCACTACGCAAGTTTATCCAGAAAGCAAGGCCGCGGAGGTAAGAAGCTAACTAATAAAAATACATGACCTAGACGGATAGTTTTAATTCTGTCTGTTTGATTCTTTGGTGTCTTTGTCAGTTACGAAATTTTGCTTTTTACAACCTTTCAACTGGTACTATTTATGGTTATGCATTTATACCCGGAGGTAGAGTGGAGAGAAGGTGCTAAATAGCTGCGCAAATTGAAATGCCAAATGTGTCGTCAGTGATTAAGTATCCAACAAATGGCTCGGCAAGGATAAAGAATCCATCATAGCTTAGAAATAAGATTTAATTTAGGAATCAAATTGCTACATCAAATTGAACGAATTTCTCCACCCTCTTCGAATTCGTTATTGAAATAGAATGAATATATGGTTTTCGTTTAATTCAAGCAATATGATTGTCCAAAATATCTTTGACCTTTACATTCGCCTCTGGTGTGCATATAGGTCAGACCCAGAAAAGTGAGGAGTATGGTATAGAAGAAAATTTTAAGCTTGCCGCTCTTGTCCTCGTTTGCACAGTAGAGGCCACCGCACAGGGCAATTTCGACGTCAAAACCCCACGTGAAACGCTTACTAATTTATTCAAGCAAACACAGTGTTGCCGTTGGTAGCAAAATAATAAGTTCCATCAAAGAAAATGCAATACTGCCTTCTTAATTTTTAACTATAATATGTACTTATGCGTATTGATACTTAAGGAGGTAAGTTTGTGTTTCCTGTAAACATTAAACTACTACACCAGCATTATTTCCGAACCAACTTCAACGGTACACATACCCACTTAAAAATAAGCAGTAACTATATTTACCGCATGATACCGTACCTGCACAAAAAGGTCGATAGTCTTGCAAATTTCTAAATATGTATATTTTAGCAAATGAACATATGTGCTATTTTATTGTGTTTTGCAGGCATAAGATGAAATGAAAAAGTATTGGCCTTGACCGAAATTTGAACTCAGGACCTTTTGAATACCAGTCAAGCGCTCTATCACTGAGCTATCAGGGTCCTATTCAGGATCGAGAGGTCAAGGCGGCATATATACAAAGTTAACATGTAACGCTGCTGAACGCCATCCGACGCGTTTGCAGCTGAAATGCTCGTCGCTCAGTATTGTTGAGCTTCAGAGCGTAATTCGCTGCGGTGCCGGTGGCTAGATTATACAAATCACTTTAATTTTTACTACACAAGTGTTTTGTGAACTGAAGCAT
This sequence comes from Rhyzopertha dominica, assembly GCA_025024175.1. NCBI lineage: Eukaryota > Metazoa > Arthropoda > Insecta > Coleoptera > Bostrichidae > Rhyzopertha > Rhyzopertha dominica. Next base: position 37,586,889 of record QCXZ01000041.1, read on the forward strand.
TTACACTGTACGCTTTAATAACGCTTGTGATGAATCAAAAAATGTAATTGAATTTGACTGCATCCATGCAAATCGTTTTGAATCGCTTCCATCCAAATCTATGGGCAACTATTCGATTCGAATGGTATCGTGGTATGCTGAATCTATTCGCATCGATTCGATTAATCGGGTAAAATCGATACCAACGATGAATCGATTTTCGATTCTCAAGTTGCTGAATCGCGCAGTCCTACTACTTACTAAAAGTTACGGAAGTTGCAATTTAATGAAAAAGGAAGTAAGCTAGGCAGAGATGATATTGAAGAGAGTGTACATTATTGGCACCCTTCAAATTTATCCCCGACTTCAGTTCCTAAAGACTAGTTGAGTAGCGAATGTTTCTGATTTGAGGTACCTCCACAGAAAATATTAGTCCTGCTAAATCCGGAAAAATGAGCGGAGCATCCGGTGGCACGAAAAGCTAGTTTTGAAGACTTCCTATGTTAACTATTTGAATAAAACGGCGAAACAAAGCACAATCAGCTTGTTTGCACAATAAGCTATTTAATCATTGAAGTTACTCAAACTGTCAGCTTCTCTTTTAAACATACAATTGAAATTAATAGATACGAATTATGATAAATTTGAATAATCAAATTTAGATTCCTCTAATTAGTATGACAACAATTTTGTTCTACTCTTTGTAATTCCAAATAAAAGTTTTTACAACTTAAATTTTATCTGGCAACGCCGTCGAGCCTCCCACGCATAACGCTCCCTAATTTTGGCAACCGGTCGTGTAGCTTTATGCAGTTAGCGCAATTGATATAATCGAGCCCCGGCGAGATAATTTTCTTACATAATAACAAGCCCGGGCCGCTAATTGAGAGKGAGCATTAAATTATCAACGTCTTGCCAGCGTGCCCTCAACTTCTGCAAAKACCTTCCCGCCCCAAATGCAGTTCAGGGTAAACTTAATGTTCAGGACGAATTTCCGTGTTCGACGCTGCTTCCACCAAAGCTGCTTTGTTGAGTTTGCCCGGCTTTACTGCATTGTGAGGGGTGTTTTGATATGGCTAGTTTCATCGATTGTGTATTTGGACATTAGAAGAATAAAACTGTGCTATTTTCATTGTATATCGTTTGTTGCATCTGTTAACAGCGGAACATGCCATTATTTATTATTCATACCAAATAGTAGCGTACAAATACAACCTACAAGCGACGGAGTATAATAAAAAAACAAGGTGAACGAAGCGTTCACTGAAAATGCCTGCGGTAATTGGAGCTTAATCAATGAACACATGATCATATGGTTTCCGCGGACTATTAGAGATTCTTACAGAGAAGTATAGGTACGAAATTGATCGTTAGCTACCAACGAAATGATGTTAATGTTTATAGTAGTGAATTTGACCAGTTTTTGCGTGCATCCTCTTATATCTGAATTGATCGATACGTCGGTTTATTTGTTTTACAAGCTTTTTTTAATTATTCTTCCATAACTTCACAATAATATTCATGGATCACTTGGTAAATGAATCGGATCAAGCCAACCCACGGTTTTTTCCTGCCTTTGCGAACATATCGCCTGTCATGTAAATTAGTTGGTATAATCTGATGCATGTTTGCGCATTTGTCGTTTATTGCGCTTAATTAAACTGATAAAAATAACCTGTAATACGGGCACTGTTTATTCTGGGAAAACGATTACACATCGCAAAATATCCCATGAATAATGGCAAAGTTACTGCATATTGTATACGAAGCTCCTTTGGCCCAAGTGACAGTCATGAGTACATGAGTTCAGTTTGTTGCACCGCTACTACGACGTACGTTCACGGTAACACAAAACATCACTAGCCTAGTTCTATGAACGCCCGTTATATGTACAATACTTTGAATATTGTAGTAGTAGCCAACCGTATCTGCATCTCCTATTGTTTACATAATACGCTTGGTACTCTATTCTAGTTTAAAAATTAGCCTTTTGCATGCAAAGCGTTCAACTGCCTTCCCAAGTAACATGCTTCTAGTCTGGTACAACATGCGAAATCAATATAACCAATGTTTTACCGCCACGCCGTCACCTTATAATATTAGGAAATAGTAGTCTACATCTTCTACCCACTTTTATACTAAGTAATACCAAGTTTGTAGTAAATAAATAAACCGCCTTTATAACAATCATGAAACAAACGCTCACAACAACAATGCCTTTTAGTAAAGTTGCAAGCAACAGTCTATGAGACTCATTATACGAACAGCCGATTACTGCTCACAATGGTTTACAAGTATTACCTGAAGCTGTCGTAAATAACAGACGGGTTCGGCACGTTCCACTGTTTTGCAGCGGAGCGGACCGTATCCAAAAATTGTGTTTAGGCTTTTATAGAATTTTTTTCCTTACACAATATTGTAATTTTTTTTAACAAATGTAAATAATTTTATACTTACTAATTTGTATGTTTTTATATTAAATTTGTATAAATTCGTTATGACATGCAAAGGCTTTTATTTTATACATCGGAAAACTTAAACCCAATAAAGTATCACATAAAAATAGATCGCGGGTCGCGCCAGTTAGCATCAGGCCTGCATTAAAAAAACTTTGTTATAAAAGCTTCTATGTTTTATTGATTGCTAAATTATKACAACTAACAGATTTCAAAAATTTATAGTGGAAAAGTTAAAATTMTAGCCAACAAAATTTTTTTGAATACGGCCCATTTAGGAACTTTGAAGCGTGCCACTAATCCCAATAGTTTAGGACGGCCGACCATAAGGCTGTAAAAACCCTGATWTACAATATAATAGTTTACGATGGCCGACCATCGAGCAGTAAAGCCCTCTGCATAAGTTAGTGTCATAGATCGTTGCTTGATACTTTACCTACGAACATTGCCCTGCTCATTCGGCCGATCCTCGCGACTCTAGTMCAAGACAGACTGAAAACCATCGTGACTGCCCTCGTACRCTCCTATAGGCGTTTGCTATCACGCGGCGCGCTCTATAACGGTATCTTTGCGTACTATGTACACACATACGTGATTAGTTTTGTGTTTAACTGCTACATTTACTTTACGTGCGTCTTTTTCTAAAATCGTTTATTCAGTGCTGTTTTATAAGTAACATGAATTAAGTCTTACGTAAAAAATCCATTCAGTAGGTTTTGGCACCAATATTATATTAAGGAATAATAATTTCTGCAATTTCAGCGTTTAAAGTGGTGATATCGCCATAAGGCAATGCATAGGTGTTAGGCGACGTGCAACTGTACAAAATAAAAATTCGAAACAAGAAGTGTTACTAACAAGCTAAGCTATTTTTCAGCTACGTACCTGCTAAACTTTTTTGTGACAATGCTTAGCGTAAAGTTTACTAAGTATTTTACCTATGAGCCGAATACTCGTACTTGGGTAAACTGTCATATCTACTATTCAAGCATATTTTGGCTAACTTTGTCTTCAAAAATCTGTATAGTTAAGACGTAATTCGGACAAAAGAGGCATTATTTTCGGTAAAAGATTTTTCAAAAATGAATACCAGCTTGTTCAGGGCGACAGAACCCCTTATATTTGCATGCCCCGTCCCTTAGTTCCAGCCTTACCCTCGCAGTCTGCCGAGGAAAATTTAACTTTTATTTCATCAAAATTGTTAGTAAAACAGCTGGCCTGCAGGCACAGTTCTAATACTTTTTCGACTTAATTTATGTCCAGAATTTACTGGGTCTTCCTAAAATGCTTCACGATTCTTTATTTGCACATAAAATTACCACATAATCAAACACTACGCAAAACTACATCGTGCGAAATGTCAAATGTAAATGAAGCTCGAACCTCTTTGTGACTGTCATGTTGTGACGTAGGTTGCCAAATTAAGCTCATCGGTGAAATCGCTACATTGTGTCCAGACATTTGATCCCATTCTAAACATGTTAGTAGGTTTATCAGTTTTCTCATAACGCCAACACAACTACAAATGTTTATGTTGGAGAGAGATGCCCTTTTATAAATGCTTGTTTTTACTAATATGGTTAATGAATTAATCGGTAAAGCCACATTAGGGTAATTTTAAATATAGGTACTTCTTGTAAATGCCGTTTCATAAACTACTACTTAATTACTGGAAATTAGTTCACTGCAAGGCTTACTTTTTTTCATAATATACTAAGAAAGCGTTTAAGTGTCAAGTTTTGTAGATTGAACCTTCATTCAAAGGCCCATGAAAACTGCTAGGGATCAAGTTTGATGCGAATAACAGTATTGCTTCCAAAATAAACGAAGAGCGTAGGTATCTCAAAATTTTTTAATACGTTTCATAAATACGTTCATCATTCTCTTTTATTTACTACTGGTAAGGGCAGATTTAATCATCAAAGGGACCTTTCCGAAAAGCACAAGTATTAAAGCAATAAAAGTTCCGTATTTTACTACTTTGTATTCGTTGAAACGGTGTATATAAAACCTTTTTGAGCCAGCGTACTTTTTTAATAAAATCTCTAAACTATCGTGCTCCTCGATCTTATATTTACGCAGAGTCAGACATCAAGTGAATTTCGTAAAATAAATATTTCTTGTTAAAAAAAAAGAAGCAAACAAGGCTTTTATAAGCGACGGTACGACCCGGAGATTCCTAACTCTATCATATACACGGAAGGTGCACTCAAAGCCTTTAGTCACAGTAAATCTCAGTTGCAATAAAGTAAATGGATGGCAGCAGTCGGTCCGTAAGGCACGGATAGGCAAATTAGAGGGAAGTTTTATTCATTTGATGTTCGCGTCTTGTTTGTGTTTCTGTAACAAGATGTATAAATTATGCACGGAGAGGTAAACAGAATAACAAGGCGCTCGGAGAGATTGCAGTAGCAGAATGCGGTATGCGGTTGGTAGCGAACGCGAAAAACGGGCAAAAGCGCACAAACTCAAAGTGCTTCGATGGAGACCTAATCCCTCAGGTCTGGAAATGGTGATGTCGCAGTTAAATAGGTAAATAATAAATACGCAGTTTAAGTTTATGATTGCTTGCGGTTCCAAATCGAAAAAATAGATAAATAAGCAACCTTGCCTTTGTTTCCTCAATTAGCACTTATCAATAATAAAATCTCTTCTAATGTCTAAAGTAGAATAAATGCAGATACTGATGTTTTGAATATCTAGTTTTACAAGAGCACTTTCTAGCTAGAATTTAGTATTCCTTAAAATTTAAAGAAAGCACAAAATTTTTTACTAAATTGTATATTTATCGCACAGCATATTGAATGTTATAAGTACCGAACTTGCTTATCCAATTCCATATATACTATCTAAACGCGATTATGTCGATGGCAGGTATCACCATTATGCATTCGAAAATAATGTGTCTTTTTTTAAATGATATTTTAAATAATACTATCCGCATTTTAAAAACAACCTTCTAATGTAATGTTAAATGTTATGACTAAGTCACCTATAACGTATAATCAATTTTCCGATTTCAATTTTTTACACGAGAGCATTTAGACAACAAAAATTGTTTTAAAACGAAGCGTAATATGGACAGAGACCATTTGTCTAAAAATCTTATCCGCGTTTTATCAGAAGCTTTTAACTTAAATTGTTCAAAAGTTGAGAAGGGGCAGAAAGACTTTAACCGCGCAGTATATAATATTGTTACGAGATGGACAAGGCGGCGCCTGCAGATTAGGCAACCAGAGTGACTAGGGCCGTCGCGTCGTTTGCATGGTTGCCTAAGGTCATGTTGTCAATTTATAGCATATTCCATCGTACAAATGTTCTCGATGTTTCAACGGCGACAGCGAGATGTATCTGGAACCATCGCCGAAAAGCGCGCGAGAAAATCTAATGTGAACGGCAGTGAAAAGAGCGAAGAACAAGTGAAACAAATGTTTTAAATGCTAGTGAGTGATGTATACTATTTTGAATAGTGGTTTACTGAAATAGTGGTATTATAATAGTATAGCGTTTTGAGCTATTGTGTTCAGATTTAATGTATATCGGTACAAGAGTGTAAATACAGGAAGTTATTATTCCACAGTTTTCGAACCCGTACGACGTAATAACAATATGTATAATAGCTTCTTCTTCTACTATTTTTCTTCTTTTTCTTCTACTTCTTCGGCACTTAAAGTGTGTTTTAGTTTGTTATATCTTTACTATTTTCGTAGCTAATGTCACACCCTAGATAATTAAAATGTGATACCTGGTCTATGATTAAAAGCAATAACTATCGTCTCTTTTTTAATATTTTTAGGTTATACTTTTTACGTATTTGACTTAAGCGGTAAACTGTGTTTTGTAAGGTGCCTTCCGTTTTTTTTTATAATTTAATAATAATAAACGATATTGTGTTTATACAATTGTTAGCGGGTGTCAGACTTATTTCCAGGGTTAATTTGTTGTTTCCATTTTTATATATAGAATAGAACAGTCTGATTGGTCTCTGCTAGTCCTTATTATTCTTTCTGTGTTATTATATAAAATCCATGATGTTTCAAAGAGTGGTTCTATTTACCCGATCGAAGGCTTTTTCGTAGTCAATGAAGGTAACGTTGGTTTCTGGATCATATTCTCTACGTTTCTCAGTTCGCAGACTATGGTGATATTGCCGTTGCAGGATTTTTCTTTACGAAACCCATTCTGTTCTTGTAGTAATGTATCCGCAATTGTTCCTAGCCTATTATGTATGATACAAGCATATAATTTCTATGTATCGCTTAATACACTTATATCCCTGTAATTTACACAGTGGTTTCGATCTCCCTTTTTATAGAATGATATCTATTAATTCCGCCATTTTCCATACTTCTGATATTTTCCTCTGTTTCCAACGTTCGTTGAGTAGGTGTAGTATTCTTAGTTCTAATAGTAACCACCATGTTTTATTAGCTGATTTTCTGCTTTTCTTTTGTTTTAAGGCTGCTTTTAATTCATCTAACGAGATTTCATCTATGTATGGCGTTTCTTCGTAGCTCGAGTCTATTGTTGAGTTTGGGTTTTTTATGTTCATTTTCATATCCGTTTTTTCCTTGTTCTACCTATCCATGTATCTTTGTCTAACATGGGAATACGTACGGTGACTTTATCTTTAAGTTGTAGCATGATCTTGCAAGTTACCTCTTGTCTGCCGTGTATTTTTTATAGTGGATATAAATTTGTCCCATGACAAAAAATTTAAAAATGAGGTTCCGACAGGGTACGTGATGCCGAATAAGCACACTCTAAAAAATCCTGGGAAATGCATGCAGTGGATATATGTAATATAGCTAACGGGAGCGGGCAAACACCGAGTCAGGACAGGAAACCTCATGGTGGCAGCCCTGTCGCTTGATTTCTTAGCTAAAGGTTGGTAACTATTACTAAGGAAATCTCAACTACTCTTAATCTTTATGTAAGGGCAAACAGTAATAACTGCAAACTTTATTATTCAAAAGGAGTGCATGCCAAATCTTCAAAAAGAATTTGAGGCTCGAGGGAAGAGCGATGAAATTATATATATACACGTGCTTGGGGAAAAAATCATTATTTATTGAATAAACGTTTTAGACTTGTGTAGTTTTCCTAAGCATAGAAACTGGCAAAGCATCTGATACGTGCTTTACACAAATTACGTGCCGCAAGTCCCCGAAGCACTGAGAAGGGGATGGTGTAAGCTATAACCTAATTCACCTTGACACAGCATGATAAACGTCAACTTTAGCTCAAAGCAAATTCTGCGCTTGTTTATCTATTTACCTACATGACGTCAGCTCCTCCCACGCGTTAATGTGATCGCTACGCAACAACCAATATCCTCAAACAAAGCGACGTCACGCATCTTGCGGCGGCGTGTGCAAGTCTTAGGGAACTGTTAATTTCGAAACCATGTACGTTGTGGTCGGCGGTGGTAAAGGGATGCGACACATCGCGCCCACAAACCTCACAAAGTAGATTTAATATCAAGTTGGTAAAGTTTAACTCGCCCTCCGGAGAATCGTTCGGCGTGTAAGGGTGCCCCGGATTTGCCAAGATAGAAACACGATAATCGGTGMTACTTCTAACAAAAGCCAGAGAATTCTTACCTACGGCGGGCGTTATCTGGAGCCCAGCTTACCTGAAACAAAAAATCAACGGTTAGATTTGATAAGAATCAAATGGATATAGGTTAGAATTGCAAGGAGGTGGTCAGATATCCAATTCAGACCTCTGTTAAACTTTCAGGTAAGTATCGAGTTTAACTTCAATTTATACCCTGTGATGCGATTGTTATTAACCTTTGTAATGAGTTTTCTACTCTACATGTCATGTTGTCAGGTTAATGCTTCCTGCTTTTATTTGTATGACATTAATAGCTACCAATATTCTTTATAAAGACATTTGAGAGCTTTCTTTGATTGTAGTTTTTATGTCCATAAATGTGACAGTGTTACTAATCGCGTTTGCTGCCCTCAGGAACAAAAATCTGTGCAGCTATTCATTAAATATAACAAGCGGTTCATCCGTATGTGAACAAGTGAAAAGTTGGATTAATCACAGTTTAAGTAACAGAATCATCAGCTGTCACGCTTCTCTGTGTTCAAGTCTAAACCTACCACAAGCAGCACCTACAACAAGATGGGAGTCGCCGCGTCGACTTTGTCGACAATGTGTATGATACATCAACAATGTTTACAGCACGTCGATAACGGCAACAGCAACAGTACATGTCAGAAATGTCTACAATTATAAAATGTAAGGCTATGTCTTTTTATTTATGTCACATCCATTTTTCCTTGTAATGTAAACTGACTTTTTTGCAAACAAATAAAGTGTAAGGAAAGGTAAATTTACCAGAATTTTGTCTAACTAGGTTTTGGTGACTTAAAAGTGAAGGGCTGTTAAACACCAAGAGTCAAGTTTGTACGAGCATTCCAAAAAATACAAGCGCTTTGCGGCTGCCATATCACTGATAAGCAATACTTTCAATATTCTAATATAATTTTTGTTTTATAACCTTCCGAACTGAATTCAGACATAAGAACATCTGTTAAGTTACTAAAGGACTTTAAGTTATGTCTTTGAACACAAAAAAAATAAGAACAATAATAGACGGTAAATTCATAAAAGTAAAAGCAACATAACTTTATTCGGTTTACGTACTATCGACATAGGAAAAAGCTTCGTAGCATTATGTCGACCGATTGTGACTGGAAAGACACAAATTGATGAGATGAAAGTGAAAAAGTTCTCCGAAAAATGTTTATTATGCAACCACTTTGGGTTGGGTGAACAGAGTCGCAGCCCGTGTAATAGATTCAGTGATAGTCACGGCTAAATGCTATTGTTATACTTGTCTACAAAATTGTGCAAAAATTTTGCATCCCACCTTTTTGAATTTTTTGTTTTCTTTCTTGAAATTTGAACTACATTTATCAACTTTAAGGTATAGCATGCCTTAAATTATAAATGAACTATTGAATAAACAGCATACTGATCCACATACAGATGTCAGTGCCAGTTTTCAGAGGTGATGAAACTATTGGTATCCATCATCATCTCCAAGGGTAGTTTACAACTGGCAGGCCATGATAAGATACCTTTTCGGATGACGCATGGCGAATGACAGTAAAAAATAAGCTTTTTCCATTAATCTACAGTGAAACCTTTCTCATTCATAAATTCCAGTTTCTAACTAATGTGAGCGGGCCTGCATCGTTCACGTAATGCGCCCGGCGAATTCCTCATCGCAGCGGATGGGAAGGTAGCTGACAAAAAGGCATTTATTATGTTTCGTTATCGCCTAGTGGTGAGAAGTGTGCGTTATGCTGGAAAAACAACCGATTAATAAATCGTTAATCAACGAGTGTGGTGTATCATTTTAAGCGAGTGTTTGTTTATCTATTTATTTTGCTTGCTCAAATATACTAACGAACATCAGTGGTAGTAACAAATGCGAAGTAAATAACCAACTAAATAACAAAATATGCAATCCTAAGGGCAGTTTATGTTGGTATAGTCGTCCATTTTACAGACCCACAAATAAACTTTGCTGAATGAATACTAGAGGTCAATGTCGCCAAAAAGAGCAAATGCACTTACTCTACCTTATTATACAGCTTTAGACCACTGCACTACTTAGTGAAGGTTATGATTAAGTGAAGAAAAGCACTTTCAAAGCCATTGCGAGAAAACTCAAAATAGGTAGAACCCATGTAGTGAAATTCTCCAGCATTAATGTGTTAAAAACGTATCACTTTCTTACATAATGCGTTACCTTGTCCTATACCATTTTTGGCTCAAACGTCTAACGCAAAAATGCCAGATGCTGGCATTTAACCTAACTTTTAATGTGTATCGACAAAGTTGAAATCGATATACAGCACAACAAACTGCAAATAACTAGTTAAAGCTCGCTCCTTTGACAACAAAGATTCTTGCCGATTACGCTAATTAGGCACCTATGCCTAAATATTAAGTTAGGATTATCTATGAAAACGCCTACATTCAATTAAAGATGATGCATTGACAAGTAATTGGTCGCTATATATGCTTCAAAGCAATAATCCATTCGATATACGGTTTCGGTCGCACAAAGAGGTGTCTAACGTTCACAATGCTGTCATGTATTTCGAAGCCTGATGTATCCCGTTATTAGGGGAAGTAATGTAGAACTAATACCGTCATTACGTTATCCTATCTTCTGATAAATTTCACGTCGGCCATCTGAATGTTATACCACAGGGTAATGCGTCGTGCATGTTCCAGTTTCAATATTTCCACATAATATTGTTGTATTATAACAGATACCTACTGTTAGCTCAGGCTCAAAACGTATTATTAGGTTATAGTGTATTACGAAATCTTGATAGCGTAGGTGCATGAGATTGGCTAATGCAATATTAAATTCAGGTCGCTACATTATTTTAATCAGTCACTGAATATCAGATGTACAAACGTATATTTGTGCCATTAACAACATTTTGGCAACCGTGACAGGACTTTTCAATTTTGGAAACAGTTGCGTTCGTTTTCGTTTAGCCAAGACTATATTGATATATCGTTAAACGCACTTCCTAGTTATCGTGTGCTTGGATATGGAAGCTAAAAGAAAACACATGAAGGTGTTTCGTTCAGCGTTTACTAAGACTGCTAATGATATGGAACAACTCTACACTGAACATGCTATGGGTTTTAGACAGGTGTTAGTGTCATGGGAGATGCTTCAGAAGAAATGTGATTTATGATAGTTGCTGACGAACAGGTTTATGGAGCACTATTTGCCTTAAATGTTAGTGAAAAGGAGCTCTTAGAGGAACTTAATAGTAGGAACTTTATGAGTGCGGAAAAATTATTTAAACTGTTAGACTGGGAAACGATTGGAGTAAAGACAACTGTGGAGCGAATAGCTTGGAAATTTAACCCACCTCATGCGATTATTACGGAAAGTTTCCAGGCCCCTAACGCATATGTCAGATGGATGAGTATAAGTGTGTTGACTCCTACGATGTTTTTTAGAGAACAAGTCAAGGAAGGTGTACCAGCTTCCGATGCTGTTGACCATTCTTCAATTTTCTGGAAAATACTTCACCTACAGAATCGTAGATCAAGTCTATGTCGTTTTCGATATGAGTACTTAGGTCAAATGAAATTAATGAAGAAACGAAATTCAAAGCGACGTATAGAACTAAGCGAGGTTGTGCTCTTTGGCAATGACAATATTAAACGTTTGGAATGGCCACTTGCACGCGTAGAAGAATTGTTTGTAATGAGTCGTACTTTCCGCGACGTCTGGCAACAGCGTTTGCCCTTGAACAGGAAAACATTCCTTTAGAGGGGGAGGGACAACGAGGCGATACGCCGGGGTGTCCTCGCTCTGGATCAATAATCGATCAAAATTCGATTATCCAATATTATTAATCTTGTCGGAAATCAGTGATTGTGATTTCTGCGATTCCGCTGTGAAGAGCTGTTGCCTTGTTAAAGAAGAAGGGTGCCGGTGCTGACTGCTAGTACCACTTCCCAGTCGGAGAGCGGTCCCGACGCCGACGACGTCATCTAAGTGGTCGTAGGGGCGGGGAGAACTTGGTGCCGTGTCCGGATAGACAAATAAGTAGTACTGTATCCGATCGTCATTGGTTTAAACAAGCGAGCGCGCGCCTTGAGATTTTTGATTGTTCGTTTATTGAATATGTTGTTTGGTTAGGTTAGAATATTTTTTTGATTGTGTGTCCTTGTTCATGGGGGTTTTTTCTGGGTTTGATTATATGAGGCACGTAAAATTTGTTAGCTTTCTTTTCGTCCCTTTTCCTCAACTCTTTGGAACTTACGCATTAAAAGACATCTCATGTTCGAATCAATGCATGTTGTCCGGAAGAGATTGTTTGGTATGTCTACCTCGGGTTGTGACAACTAAAGGACAGCTGTCGAGACTTCTGCAAAGACTTTACATCTTAGAAGTGTTGGCACTAGCAACGGATGCTACGACTTCAATTGGTGCATCTACTGATACGAATAAAAGTGCGGGAGTGCACGTGGTCTTTAATCTCGAAAGCAAAGCACCCGAATCAGTAGTAAAGTGTACTCGCAGCGGTTGTTTGTGTAAATTTCCTACATATTAGACTCCCAAACAACTAATCTAATGCCCTAATTATCTACTTTATTGTTTTCGCCATTGCACTCAGGATTTCCATTTGCAATTATGATAAACTTGTAAATAACTTTGAAAGTACATCAGGCGAGAGAATGTTGGAATCACTGAACGTTTGATATGGAGATATATGTAAGTAGTAGGCAGGTAGCAAATTGCGAAAATAGATAAAGTCATTGAATTAATTTTAGCATGCTCATTTTCTTTGAAAAAAAAAACTGTATAATAAGTCCATTGCAAACATGTGCCGTTGTGGAAGTCTACCTTGTCGGTGTTTGCAAAAGCGGGTTACTTGCTCCAAGATCGACGATTAACAACACTTATCAGCAATACTTACAAGCTTCATTCACAGGAAATTGACTCTCACCCTGGCCAATTTTTACTAGCTAAGAATTGTATGGCTCAATGTAATTACTTTTATGAAATTTGTACCTTAATAATACGCACATTAAAGATACATTGACAGAGATAGAGGATATAAGCCCCAGACACTAAGGGATCCAACAAATTAGCTGTAATAACCATATCCAGAATTATAGTATTTTGGTTCAGTAGAACGTTATGTTTAGACAATGTACACGGTACCGGCTACATTTTACGTTCTGTGATTATACGAAATCTTCTTTAAGAAATATATAGATTTGTTTGTCCAAAATACTATCCGCGTGGTTAACTCTACTCTGTTTTGCACGCATATTCTGTATCAGGCTAGCCTCAATCGAATACCCATGTCGGCATGTAAATTTGAAAACGACTTTACGACCACCAACAATAGCTACGTGCCGCGCACATCCCCGTATGTATAGTGTTTTGTAGGTCGTTTCGCAGGTGAACATACTGTTATCTGCATGTCATATCGATTACCCTTAACTCGTGTAACGACCGGAATAAAAATGCAACGGTACGAAACCGTAAAATGCTCTAGTTTGTGCTGAGCCCTGGGACAAAATAAACAGAAATATCGACGGTGTAATGGATACCCACACCACTACCACTTATTGAAGGTGAAATGCACGTGGGCCGTAAAACGTACTTCGTTCTGCATGTTTCCACAGAAAAACAAATTTGTTTGCTTAATCGGCACGTACACGGGGGTGTTTTTACTCGTGATCAGCCCCAGAGCAATGCTAAAGTAAATATTGCGAACGTTGAGAGAAGCGTACCATTATCCGGTACATTATTGGCCAGAGTAAATATTACTGTAGGTACGAGGCGGATTGAGTGTAGTAGTAAACAGCTACCCTTGCGGTTTTGTTTACTATTGCATTACATTCTAGATATATTATTCAGTTGGGAACAAAACCAAATACAGCTAATATTCCCAATTGCGTTGTACTCCCAATAAGATCTTATCCGATGTCAAATAGGCTCGGTTAGTGAAATCGGATACCGTTACCCATTAGCTTCGCCGCTTTTTCTGCTCGTCATATGGTAATTCTGACAAAGCAACCAGATCAGAGGCTACGTAACGCACCAATTTTTTTTTCCGTAGAAGGTAAGCTAAGTGGCAAGTGCCCTACTTCGCAATAGTTCGGCTAGATTATGTTACTTTATTTTCTATTACTATCAGTACTATCCTTTAGGATTGATGAAGGGACAAAAGTGTACGCTAGTTGTCGGTTGCTGCCGCTTGCAAAAAGCGCCAGCAACTTGGCACGCTGAGATTGTTTTGCCATATCGCTCAGTTGTTACTGACTTATGATAGTCTCACGCCCCGTTGCACAAAGCGTGGTTAACCAGACCCCCTGGTTAACATGCGGTCAACGGGCAGTTGTCATAGAAACGGTTCTTTTTAAGGGTTCTTCATTGGTGCTGCCTTTATGCAACGGGGCCTCAATGTGCAGGATCATGACCACCTCTAATAAGGCCGCGGCCGTAGTAAATGGCAACAGCGCATTTGTTGTAGCACAAGACCGACTCGCCGGGATTCGAAAGTCGCGCGCGTAAAATGTATAACTTTATTGATGGGCTTTTGAGGTATTTTTTTCAGAGTATTCGTCAAATTTCGTAAAAGCTGACACTCGTTTTGAAAATGCAAATCAATTGCCATATTCGCTTCAAGTTCGCTTGAAACGGAGCGAAATAAAATTGAGGTACGTAGTGTTATTTCGACAAGTATCCAGACACTGTATTGTTAAAAATCAGAAAAACTTTCAGTGGCAAAGTCATACAGGAAGGGTTGAGTTTTATATCATTGAAGGAATTGTCGCGATAACTTGAATAGGAACAAAATTTTGAGTCAAAGGCAAGCACTTCGTGCATTAGGGAAACCCAGGTAAATGTCATAGTGTGCAAACTCTGCCACAATCGCAGTATTAATTTAACTGTGAATGTTGAATTTTACTTACTTATTACTTTATGATCTGCTMTATATTTTATAAATCAACTAAAATACTGAGACAAAGGACTTATTTTATGATAATTATGACGACCACATATGTTACAGACGAAATTTTACGTACTTACATCATTTTTAGTGAAACAATTTATTTGGTATATTTAAATATAAATTACATAATCTCTGAAGTAACAATAATAAATAAACCTGATATGCCAAACTGTTTGGTAAGATTTCCTGAGATGTCAAGACATGTAAGTAAGCTAAAAATATATTTAGATAAGTATTTCTAAAAATAAAGTATTTAGCATTACTTATATTTAAATCTGAGCCTACAGTTTATTTGAATGTACATTGAAATTATTTAACAAAGAATTGTTAACAATTGACACGAGAGTTTTAATTGTACTTTCTACACCATGATTGCATAAGTAGCAATATAGTTGATTCTCAAAAAAGAAAATGCAATTAGTTCACTTAAAACACTTAAAATAACCTTCTGTTTCGTAGGTACTTGCCGACATAAACAATCTCAAATTTTTCAGATATTATCACATCTGCATCGCGCACACGTTCAACAACAATTTTGAATGGCACTCCATCGTTTATTAAATTGTAATAAGGATCTGGTCAATGATCATTGCCTTTCTTTAATTTACATTTAATGCATTCAAAAGCAATTTTTTCGTCCAAGTTTAAATGCAACATAATCGCTAATATAAAATATACTTGATTCGTCAAACGTCTAGGAAGTTGCAGTTAAATGTCACAAAAATAGCAGCTGATGCAGTATCTTCTGAATTTGACAAAACAATGGTTGGCCTTATGTTAGTGCTTCACAGACTTTCTCAAAGCACGAAGTGGAAAGTTGTAAGTTCAGCACTGAGTACATTGTAACGCAAATATATGTTATTATTATTAATCCGCAGTTTTGGTTCTGACTCGAAAATTTCATTAGCGATTATATCAAAATTTCTGCCGACCATTTTTGCCAGTAACAGCCTAATCTAGATTCCAAATTATGGGTCTGAACACTGCACTAGTGCAAGGAGTACGTCATGTATCAATCCATTCAATTTAAACAGAATCGGCCATGTTAGCGCTGTTGCCAAATTGACAGGATTCTTAAGCGTTTTACTGCATTAATGTCTACCTGTCCATACATGTCAGATGTTCATAATATTATCATTTGGATATCTAATATTAAAATTGATAACGCTAGGATTTGCGTACGAAAACTTCTCTCAGGTGAATTTATATGGTTTATAAGTTGTCTTTTTGTGTATAGATTTGACGATAATTTATTGCGAATGTTCCTTAAGTAGAAATGGATGTTCACAGTCAAACAGTGAAGACTATTATAAACCATGCTCAATTTACAAAAAACCCTACTTATACGGTAGTTTCTTCCGCGGTAACTGTGAATGAAAGCTCAAGTGTTAAGATTATCACACAATGTTACGTCGCAATGTCTACAATGGTATACAATTGCCGGCAAACGACATTGTATTTGATACAGATAAAAAATCAACCTAAGAAGCTGTTATTCGTTAAACGCTTATCAATCTGATCAAGCCCACATCAAGCAAGTCTGAAAAGTCTATATTAAAATTACCGCAGCAATTAATTTGATCTGACATTATTGTAATAAATGAGTACCCTATAATTTACAAGAAAACTAGCGGAAGAACGGTTCGGAGATTAGGTCCGGTTAGGTTTCTGTCTTTCTATAAGCAGAACTGTTCTACTACTGAAACGTAATAGGATGTAAATTGGGTACAGCATTTGCACGTAAAATGGCCGTGAAAGATGGATCAGAACTCCACCTAGTAGTCTATCATTGCTGTACGGATTGTAATAAGTTCGACTTAAACAAAAAACTCCAAAACCCTGTGCATATGTTTTTTTTTATTGATGGTGAAGTATTCGTGTAAATGAAGTACCTACTTACATTCAAGTAAAGCCATCTAAATTTTCTACGGAGTTTTTCGTTTTTCCAGAATTATTGTAGGAGCCGTCGTTCTATATAAACAATAATTTTAAGCAGATATAAATATTTAATAGGATTAATTAAGTTCGTGCGTTTATAAATCTAGTCTATCTGATACAATTGGAGAATTTCGCACAAGAAAATATTGGGTTGTGTTTTTAACTACTGGCTATATGAAAATCAACCGAAGCTGCAAGTCGCTAGTTTAAGCTGCTTTTAAAACGTGCACAATCCATGATAGCGGCATTGAGAGAAAAATGCAGACGATTAGAACCATGGATGTATAAAATAGGTGATACCTCATCTCATTGACAGAAAGCGCATTGTTGTGATGCCATCAACTGAATGGCGTGAAGTTAGTGCAATAAAAAACTTTGTTTTCCACCCGCGACATTGGCCTTGTCGTAATTTGCATTCATCAGTATGCTTTGGAAACCTAAATATAATAGATAGGAAAAAATATTGTATGAATATGATACTTGCACACATATAAAACTCATTTTTTTTTGTTATACACTAGTAAACAATTCATCTTTCAGTAGTAGTGTTGTAAAATATCGGCATAATAAGTAATTTAAATACCGCACGCCTATAAATTTTAACCTTAAATACTACTTGGGTGTTACATACCTGTGAAATGAAACATTGGGTTAACGTATATCAATCTTTCTGCACATTTGACTATGCCTAATCATCTTATCACTGCTACCGTTAACAACTATATGGAAATATGCGTCTTGCACATCATAAAACCAAATAAAAACAAACACGCAAACGCCCAAATTGTGTGTGACCGTGAACATGAAGCTTAGTCACTGGACATACACAACTGGTCAATGGGAAGATCCAATGTTTTCTACAAATAAACGCTTAGACTGTGATCACATGTTGGAATCAGTTTAGAATGTGAAAAGCTGGATCCCCTCTTTTATACATACATGATTAGAACAGCTTGACCTGACCGTTGTTGTAAAATTGGCGCTTTTGAGTGAAGTTACTCAGACTGCAAATAACCAATCCACAACTGTTTTTAACTGAACAAAACAAAAACATTTTCAATTATCATTTGTTACGTCGTGGAATAGCTTCCCAATTCTTTATAAAAAATAACTGTGTTCCTTTTGCAATGCATATTTTCACTAAATATTATAAGGTTGGTTATCATTAGTAACAAGATATCAAGTTGATTTGTAAGCGCTCTGCGGAAAATATCCCAACGCAAAAAAGTGTATGCAGCTTACAAAAACTAAAAAGTTTGTGCAATATGGTATGCGCTTCCGATTATTAATCACTTAAAAAGCATGTGTAATTCAGATTTGTAAATCGTCTACTTTACACAGCATTGGTTACTGTATGCTCATCAAGATCGGGCAACTATGATCAGTTGGGTGTTAGGTAGAAGGCTCGCAAGTTCGAGCTTCGTTTTGGTGGTGTTTTAAAGAACATTTGAAACAGTGAGATAGGTAATGAATTTTTATTATGGAAACAAAACAGGAAGTAATTAATCAAAAAGAGGATGTCGTGGATATTTTTAAAAGCATTTTTTTAATTTTCATATGACGATTATGTTTTTATTCAAAATGTTCCTCGCTTTTCTTTCAGATTACAAAATTTAGTACGCAGTAGATCAACGGGAATTTCGAATAGATGATTTTTTTAATCGTGGTTTAAAAATTACGAGTGGTTAAAAGGATTGAAATTAAAAACAATCTGTTTTGCTGGGAATGTTTACTTTTTCTTGAAGAGCGTAATAAGAAAAGTCCACGGCCTCACCCGGTTATGCCAAATTAAAAGATATCAAAAATTATTTACTAATTTATAAATAATATTGATCAACTAGAGTGAACCAATGTATTTACTTCTGACTCAGTAGATATTGTCACGATCCGCCACTGGCTAAGTGGCTTACCATGGAGCTATGTAGTTACCTCTACTCGACCTGCGTACATCAAAAGATAATTAACATGTAAGAAATTGTATACTATGCTGCAACATAAAAGTCTAAAATGACTTCTGAAGATCCATAGTGAAGTGGTATATAAATTTATTATTCTTTAGACTCTTCACGATTCAATTAAAAAGTCACGTTCGAAAAGTACTGCGAATACCAGCTTGTTTACGATATAGCTATCTAATGAACTGATTCAAGTACATTTTTATCTCGACGCTGCAATTATTTGAAATTATTAACCACCGGGCACTGACAACATTCACCAGACGTTGACAGAAGACAGATAACAGTTTTTCCGTTACACGACTGCAAGGAGTAATTTCGCTGCACTGCTTGCAAGCTACTGCACTAAATTAATAAGCTACGGCCGCTCATACTGTTAGAAAAAAGTCGTATTAACTTTATACCATCTCATAAAGTTCCTACGGGTTCCTTGCATTTTTACTGCGCCACGCTCGTTGCATCCTCCGTAGATAGCTGCCATCATAAACCGAAATGTCTGTTTTCCATAAATTATGGACGGACTAAATTTTTAATGCGCTCATGTTCCGCATTGTGGCCTCGCAAAAAATCGCCAATACGGTGATAACATCGTGAACCTTCCGTGTTCTCGACATTCAAAGGGCGTTCGATACTACTTGCAGGATAACATCTTTGATATGCATGCTTTGTATTAGGAAGATTAATTATGTTACCGCGCGATCTCGATAGAGTAGGCAGTTTTCACGCGAGTGCTGTGGTAATTATTATGCGCCTTTGTAAGGCGGTTGATTTTCAAGGATCATAGTTCATACGTAATGCAATCTAATACCGCGGAAGGTTAATACAGTTGCATAAAATGGAACGTGTAGAAATTGACGAGTTAATGCCAGGTGAAATACTAGCTGCATATCGGAAGATTTTGTGAGCTGGTGATCAATTAAAGAAATAAATTCGTCAAGACAGGAGGTCATGAAATTTTTATCTCTGGGCAACTTAAATATCCTCACTTCTTCTTATCGAATATCGTTCTTTCAAGTAGGCACGCAACAATAAGGTACTTATGTTGTTTGCCTACAAATTTTATTTCAGGAAATTGTATTGTTCGCGTCAAGTTTAAATCTATTGTAAGCACTTGTCAATGCGCGCGCAGAAGGTAGAGCCAGTCAAAATTTTGCCACCGAAACGGAAACATCGTGCTAAAGTGTACCAACAAAATTATCGAATTCCAGTGATTTTCTAAAATTCCTTCGTCCCCCATTCTACCTATCCTGGTTTCCCTAAGGAAGAGGAACAGGGACAACCACGGAATCGAGTTATGTGGTTGCCATTCAATTCAAAAAAAGATTTCCCAATACAGTCTACATAATAGTTAAATTTCGAACTAGCGCTCATAGAAATTATACGTCACATGTATCTTATTGTAATCATCTCATTACTGTTAACTCGCACTACTTCACAAAGAAAACTTTCAGGTCAGCTGTCACGTTGTTGATATTTAAACTATCGGCCATATTGGATTCCGAAAAAAATATTTCTCTCCTTAACTTATTATGAATTCAGGTACTTTATCTATCTAAGTGACTTTATACCACCTATAGACTGCACATGTATAATATGTAAGTCCTTGGCGGTCGGTTTCCCAATTTCAGAGTAAGGTTCAGTGAGGTCATGACAACGATAGCAGGAAAGACAGACGTTTCAAATCTTTAAACTGACATAAGTAGTGTATCAACCCTTTAAGCAAATTCCAGCAATGACAATTTAGTTAAAAGTATCGTTTATAGTTTTCACTTAAACCGTAAGTAACATAACGTTTTTGTAACTGTTCGATAGTAGTTATTGTCCAAATTTCAGAAAATAAAATTCAACACAAGAGGTTCTCTTAATAGCTATTTCATCAAGTGTAATATGTCGGAAATGTAGATGTCGACATCTTTTTCGTTTCACAGAAATTGTAAAAGAACGCACTGAACATTTACTTGGGTTTTCACCTGGTATGGAATTTTTGGTGTTATTTACACATTTAATGAACAAAAGTAGCCGTGAATTACTTACCGATGTGATTACTTACTCATAATACTTCTATATTTATGAATAGCTAAAAAGTAAGAGGCTATGGGTGTTCTTTGCCGCATATAAGCTCACTTACAAATTTCGTGCCATCAATAACATTATTCCTACTAATATATAGCATTTGCGCCCCCTAGACAGGTCAGGTCATTGTTGAGGGTGTCAAGAATCTGTTGCTGTTTGTACTGTAACGGACGGTACAGACCAACGACCCGGGTTTCGTGTAAATTCAAAACCTGAGATATTCTCATGGAAACTGATGAACAGCAGTACGCGCGTATGTGCGATTTTATTAGACACCTTTTGTAATAAAAGTAAGGAAATGGAAACGAACGTGTCGATGAGCTGATTGCCATAGTGTTCTCACCGATGGTGCAATTTTGCGACGTGAGAAACAACCGCGAGTATTGCTGTTCCGGCAAAATTTGCGGTGGGTTCCAAATTCCCTCAAAAGATCTCAAAATCAGTTCCCTGGTAACCGTCGTCGCGTAAACTTTAAATCGAACATTTCAGTTGTAAGTTTAATTAAGTTTTTGTCGCGTGTTAAAGTATCAAAGTGGGCTAAGATTTTCGTTTACGACGATACGGATTTACCCTTTCTTGGATAATTCACATCGAGGGACTCGCTTTTGGGTATCGTTAAACTTTTCATTTCGGTAATTATTGTTTGTACTTGTTTTCCAAAATTTCAAGTAAATTTAACTTTGGTCAGTTCCAGTAACCTAATTAACAACGATTTAAAAGAAATACTGGATAATTGCTATATGTTCCTACGACAGTTTTCACATTTGTTCTTTATATATATCAAAAACAATTGGTGGCAGCTAAAGGGATTTCGAAAACGGAGTTCACTGAAAAAAAAATATTTAAACATTGTTAAAACTAAAATAAGCAATTTACCAGATATACGCGGGAACAAACAACAATTACAAAACTTGGCTTTGCATGCACTGCTTTATGCGACTGTTTATTTGCTTTGTTGTATTTTAGTGTGATATTTAACTAACGGTTTATTTTCGATCATATTATAAAGTGTATTAATTAATTTGTTGCATAATGGCCAATAATCAAATAGCGGAAGCTCCTGCTCTGGCTCCAGAACCAAATCAAATTAATCAGGACCAGGGTGAGATTCCAGAAATTAGAACGGTGCCTGGCGGTCTCACCATGGGAATGATAGCCAATACTGTAGAGTCATTTTCGGGAAAAGAAAACGTACGGGAGTACTTCGAAAAAATAGAACTGCGCGCTCGATTAGACAACTGGGATCGTCAGATCACCGTTGATATAATCCGTTATCGATTAAGCGGCGAAGCGTATCGATTTTTAAAAAGTGATCCCCATCTAGAAAGTCATGATATTAGTTACGAGGAATTGAAGGAGAAATTCATGAAGAGGTTTTCACCAATTACGGTGCCGGGAGAATCGCTTATAAAATTAACAAGATGTTATCAACGACACGATGAAACCGTGTCTAATTTCGTTTCAAGATTAAAAATATTAGGTGCTGAAATTCTACGTGAAGATCTGGAAAACTCGTTAGCTTACGAAGATGCAGGTATTAAGCGCAAATGTAAAGAATTAGTGTTGCATCAGTTTAAAAGTGGTTTAAAGCGAGATTTAATAAGAAATCTAGGACCTTTATTAATGAGAACCCAAAATTTATCTATTGAACAGGCCGAGGAATTTGCTCGTCAAGAGGAACTCAATCAGATTATGTTGCAGAATAGGCAGCCCTCTCACTTGGTAGGGACGGTTACATGTTTTAAATGTGGTAGACCGAATCATTATGCCAATCGATGTAGGTATAACGCAAATCAAACGCAGTTTAGGCCAAATCAACGACTTCCCAACCAGCACTTTAGAAACGAATCTCGACGACCAGATTCTTACCCTAATCAAAACAATCAGGTCAATAGTCAGGCGCATTTTACACAAAATCGAAATTCGAATCCACAATACCGCCCTCGAAACTTTGAAAACAGGAGTTCAGAAGGTAACGAACAACATAATTACAGGGATTTCAATGACAGAAATTTAGATAGACGCCCCTCATCGCAAAATCCGCGTACGACAACTTATAACAGAAATTCATCTAATTCTGCCTTTAACAGGTCTTTAAACTCACAGAGCCCTTCGATTGCTCCCCGTACCGAAGGGAACTAAGAACCTCTTGCAACGCTAATAACAATCGAAAATTTTATGTACAAATCCCTAAACTTAGCTTAAGTCCTATATCAAAAACACCCAGCATTGTCATTCTAATTGCTAACGGTCGCGAATGTCAATTCTTAATAGACAGCGGTTCTGATGTTTCGTTAATTAAATATAGTTATATAGAAAAATCAAAATTTTGTGCATCCGATGAATTTGTTTTAACCGGTATCACAGGGCATGGAATTACGGCCCTAGGTACAGCGGAAGTGACATTAGGTGTTCATGAAAATCCGGCTATTTCACATTTTCGAATGATTGTATGCGACGAACGGATTATTACTAGTGGAGACGGGATCTTAGGCAGAGACTTTTTACGACAAACTTATGCAGAAATTTATTTTGGCGAAGATACATTTAAAATATGGGATTATGTTGTGCCGATTGTTAATAGCGCTAACAATTTTGATCTGCAAGATATTGAAATACTAACAGGGGATGTTTTCACAGAGAAAAATGAGGTAGATGTAAAGTATATATTGTCAGATGATAGCAGTAAAGAAAAAGTTTTTAATAAGTTTGAACAAGATGGCTCGTTATATGTTGATACTTGTGCTAAAGCTAATAAGTGCGTACAAGAAAAAATTGTTCATGGTAATAGGATTAGTGCTGCGAAGGCTAAAACTGACCGAGAATCAATTGTTGAAAGTAAGCATGAAATAAGTATTATGGATGCTGAGAAGGTCAATGATACTAAAGTTACACCTCGTTTACAACAAAATGTTATTCATAGTACTAGTGCTGCGAAGGCTAATGCTAAACAAGACTATAATCTTAATTGTATTGATAATGAAGGAAGTAATATTGATAACGCGGACGCTAATAATACCGTCTTTAATCAACACAGTGAAAGGGAAATTTCTTCATTGAATCGAAATCATTTCGAAGTCAACGTAGTAGTGGAAGAGCACGGTTATATTAGCGATAACGATAATGAAGATTTGGCTTATTATCGAACTTTTACTCAAAGACAGAGTGAGTTAAATAAAATTAAACTAGAACAAGAAATGAAAAGATCACAATATAAGCAGGTAGATTTGTTAAATGAAGAAATCAATGATGCTTCAGTTATATTATCCGATGATTTAATTATTCCGCCTTTTTGTGAAATTCATTCTATAGGATTAATAAAAGGTAAAATCCGTGGCGATAACATCCTTATTGAACCAACTGAAACCGGCGTTAACGGAGTCTTTCTAGCTAACTCACTGCAAACTAATACGAAATACTGCAACTTGCGCTTTATAAATGTTTTACCCAGAGAAGTGATTCTAAAGAAAGATTTAAAGGTCGGCAGCGCAACGCCAAATGTAGTTCCAGTTAATGAAAGTAAAAATTATACCGTTAATTTAGTTCGTACTAGTAATAACGACATTCTAAGTGAATTTAATTTAAGTCACTTGGATGCCGACACCTTAGATTTAGTTTCCCGTTTTATACTACGATATCGGGACGTGTTTAGTACAGACGACGAAACTCTTAGTAGTACCACTAAAGTTAAACATAAAATCATTACGGAAAACGTACCACCCATAGCAAAGCCTCCATACAGAGTGCCATATCATCAGAGAGATATTTTAAAAGCTGAAATAGATAGGTTGCATAAAGCTAAAATTATACGCCCATCCAGTTCACCATGGTCAGCACCAGTAGTTCTAATAGTTAAAGATTTACCACATGGCGAACGTAAAGTACGTCTATGTATTGACTACAGAGGGCTAAATGCCGTGACTAAGCGAGACTACTACCCACTTCCGAATTTGCAAGAAACCTTAGATCAGTTTAATAATGCAACTCTCTTCAGTTCTTTTGATGTGAAGGCCGCGTATCATCAGATCGATATGGAAGAATGTGACAAGGAAAAGACAGCTTTCTCCACTCTTGGACAACACTGGGAATCAAACAAAATGTGTTTTGGCTTAGTGAACTCTCCTTCAACTTTCCAGCGTTTCATAAATTTTACTTTAGCAGGTTTGACAGGTGAATTTTGTTTAGCCTATTTAGACGACATTTTAGTATTCAACTCGACAGGGGTAGAAGATCACTTAAGAAAACTCGAATTAGTTTTTGAACGCTTGAGAGAAGCTAATATAAAGTTGCAGCCAAACAAATGTCATTTTCTAACTACCGAAATTAAATATTTAGGTCATGTTATTAATCAAGAAGGTATACACCCAGATAAAGAAAAGTTTTTGGCAGTTAAAAATTTCCCCATACCATATAACGTGAGAGAATTGCGAGGATTCTTAGGATTGGTAGGATGGTATCGCAGATTTATACCTAACTTCTCTATGATAGCTGCTCCTCTAACAAAACTTACTAAAAAGGGAGCTACCTTCGAAATTTCTCCGGAAGCTCTTCAAGCTATTGAAACTTTAAAGAAGTCCATAACTTCAGACTCGGTATTAGCGCACCCTAAATTTGACGAACCGTTTATACTATCCACAGATGCCAGTAAATTAGGTATCGGGGCTATATTAAGTCAATTGCATGATGGGTTCGAACGACCTATTGCTTTTTGGAGTAAAAAGTTAAATAAGGCTCAGAGTAACTACAGTGCAACTGAACTAGAGTTATTTGCTGTGGTAGAGGCAGTAAAACATTTCAGATGCTATTTATATGGTAGAAAATTTTCGGTAATTACAGACCATCGACCACTAAAGTGGCTATTAAACTTAAAGGATCCTACTTCTAAATTAGCACGATGGCAGCTTCTACTCTCTAGCTATGACTTTGAAATCATTCATCGTCAAGGACGTAAACATGGACATGTTGACGCCCTTAGTCGAGCCCCTCAGGATAATTCGGACACAACGTCAAGTGACCTATTCGAAAACCAAAATTTTAATAATACTAAAAATAAACCTACGCAGTATGTAGCTGAAGTGAAGGTAGTAGAAAAGGCGTCTACCTTTCTTCCGTCATGGGACAGAGAGACTATTTTGGAACACCAAAAGCACGATAAATTTTGTCAAGCAATCATGCAACAACTGGATGCCGAAAATGATCCAGAACTAAATTATTATGTAGATAATGATGGTATATTATATAAGAGAACGATACACAATCAGGATGTTTTAGTAGTGCCTAAGAGTTATATTAGAAAAGCTTTACACGACTTTCACGATTTACCATTTTGCGGACATTTTGGTCAACAAAAAACTCTTTCATTAATTCGATCTCGTTTATTCTGGCCGAGTATGCAAGCCGATATTATTAAATACTGCAAGGAATGCGTTTCATGCAGTCAGCGGAAAACGTCTCCTCATCTACGCAAAGTGCCGTTGGTTAATTTACCAGAGGTTCTTTATCCATTTGAGAGAACATCGATGGATATTTGCGGTCCATTCGTAACATCATATTCAGGAAATAAATATCTTCTGACATTTCAGGATTATTTCAGTAAGTATGTAGAGGCAGTAGCAATACCAGATCAAAAGGCAGAAACGATAGCTCGTGTATTTGTTACCGAAATTATAGGAAGGCATGGTACTCCTAAGCAACTTCTTACCGATCAAGGTCCTAATTTTGTTTCCGCGGTAATGAAAAACGTTTGTCAATTTTTAAAGGTGGATAAATTGCAGACTACTCCGTACCACCCTCAATCAAACGGGATGATAGAGCGTAGCCACAGAGTATTTAAAGATATAATGTCGCATTATGTTGCAAAGAGCCAACAAGATTGGGATACTTGGGTACCATATGTTTTGATGGCTTATAGATTCCATACGCAGAGTTCAACTAGCTATAGTCCATACTTTCTACTACATGGCCGAGATCCTGTTCTGCCTTTTGATAACATTCTTAAGCCTCAAACTGTAAAGTACGATACCGACGAAAATTATGTTTCGGAATTAATGGCCCGATTAAATTCTGTTTTTACCATAGTTCGAGCTAATCTTTCTAGATCAAAGGAGAAACAAGCAATACAATATAACAAAACAGCCAGGGAAAAACACTTTACTTTAGGACAACTGGTTTATTTACATGATCCATCAATTCGAACCGGGCTATCTAAAAAACTAGAAAAGCCATGGACGGGACCTTATAGAGTAGTCGAAATTAAAGGGCCAGTAACCTATAAACTCAGAAAGCTTAATGGTAGGAAAGAATTGATTGTCCATGCAAACCGATTAAAATTATGTCATATGCGCGAGCAAGAGTTTTCAGAAACAAGTTACGAACCTGGTCACGAAGATAAAGACGCGAATCTTGATACAAATTATGGCATTGATCCCGAAGAAGTTACAAGAACGATTATGGCGGGAGTAAATGCTCAGCCTTCAGAACAGCGCCCTGCAGGAAATATCCAAAGGCAGGAGGCTGAAGCTGAACAGCTTGGCACCATCTTTCGAGACGGAGTAAGGGTCACTACAAGACCACACCGACCCCCTAAACGTTTCACATTTTCGGAATTCGATTAGAAATTGTGGTCACCATAGCTAAGTTGTATATGTTAAGTGTATTGTTCCTTTAGTTATTCCAGTATAAGTTTTTCTCTATATTATCAAAGATCCAGGAGACAGAAACTTTAATAGAACTGTTCCAAAATGACCTCGAATCTGTTGGTACTGGTGGTCGGCATCGTTATGTGCGGAATGTGCCAGTCGTTTATCGTGTATGACTGCAGTGATCCGAACGTGAACATCACTATAGTGTCGTTAAAAGACGTAGCGAAGTGCCCCGAAACAGACAGTGACTATACCGGCGAGAAAATAGACATTCAAGTGATCCAGCGCAACGAGATCAAGCAGCAGATGGTTAAAGCTTGCTTAATAGAAGTAACACGATTTGTGATGCACTGTGGAATGCACAGTCACACGTCAGCAGTAGCAGGTGGATTAGCTGAGTATGTTCATCCCCTAGGAGCGGACCTATGCAAGGACGTTCACAAACATGGTTCCTTCAGATTGTTTCAACAAGTAATTGGGAATGTTAAGAAAAATACTACAACTTCAGCATCTCTAACGCTCATGGGACATTTAAAAGATGATGGTTCATGTGAAGGAATAACCTATACAGAAGACGGACATACGTGGTCACAAGT
Organism: Rhyzopertha dominica; assembly: GCA_025024175.1. NCBI lineage: Eukaryota > Metazoa > Arthropoda > Insecta > Coleoptera > Bostrichidae > Rhyzopertha > Rhyzopertha dominica. The sequence continues at coordinate 37,615,063 of QCXZ01000041.1, forward strand.
GATCGTCCTGGCATCCGTTAAAATTCACCTCCGGGAATATTTGGCTCGTGTCAAGATGGATGTCAACGAAATTAGCCTAGAGAATGGAATAGCCTGTCCATATTTAGATGGATATTGTATAGACACGGAATATGGAGAAACTGTGTGGGACTACAGTCCAGAAACTTCTTGTGAACAAAAATTCACTTTGTTATACGAAGGCGCAGCGGAACTTATTAAAACCAAAGACGCCGAACGTTTCGTAGTGGTCGAACAAAACGAAAAGATATTTGCTATGTCCCTAAAGGAATCTACACATTTATGTAGCAGCGACGCCTGGCAAACCGAGCACCCTAAACTATTAATCGTGCAAAGGAGTGTTCATCCTTTTATGAAGAGTAAGATGGAACTTATTCCGGCCAATACGGACCTGATCATGTATATTAACAGCAAGTTACTTTACATCGAGCAAGCGTACAAGCGTTCACTCAACCAACTGTATACAGATTCAATTCACAGGAGATGCTTAGTGCACAGGGAGAACCTAAAGTACCGACCTTGCACCCAATTGAAGAGCAAGATAGAAACTTAGAAGCCACGAGTAGGATGTACGGGAGCAGATGTTCTCTCTATTCGGGACATCCTCATTGGACAGTAGAAGGGCCAGCAAAGAACTTAAAGCAGCCCCATACGTTATCGAAAGAAATTTCAGGTCTCAAACATTCAACAGACATTATCCCTGTCGAACCATTATAAATCCTTCCTGCAACAGACCGGGCAGGTATCACCCTTTTCCCTCTAAAGTAATTAAATCCCAGTTCCCTAATTCTTTCGATAACATACCAACTACCAGTTCTACGTAGCAGTCCAGCCGACGCAGTCCCACCACCACATCCAGGCAGTTTGGTGATCGCGAGGTGTTGTGACGTTGTGAGTAGTTGGCTGAAACGAGCGTCCACCAACAGATGAGAGCGAGAACAGTTTAATATAAACGTATAATGACACTTCCTAAATGATTAGCTTTAGAGTATGCAAGTTATATTCATCCTTATGTTTTTGTTTTTAACCATCTTGTTAATTTACTAGTTAGATAGTTGGTAGGCAACCTAAGAAAAAAATTGATACTTGTAGGAAAGTATAGCAATTTTTTCTTCTGAGGGGAGTACTGTAACGACGGTACAGACCAACGACCCGGTTTCGTGTAAATTCAAAACCTGAGATATTCTCATGGAAACTGATGAACAGCAGTACGCGCGTATGTGCGATTTTATTAGACACCTTTTGTAATAAAAGTAAGGAAATGGAAACGAACGTGTCGATGAGCTGATTGCCATAGTGTTCTCACCGATGGTGCAATTTTGCGACGTGAGAAACAACCGCGAGTATTGCTGTTCCGGCAAAATTTGCGGTGGGTTCCAAATTCCCTCAAAAGATCTCAAAATCAGTTCCCTGGTAACCGTCGTCGCGTAAACTTTAAATCGAACATTTCAGTTGTAAGTTTTAATTAAGTTTTTGTCGCGTGTTAAAGTATCAAAGTGGGCTAAGATTTTCGTTTACGACGATACGGATTTACCCTTTCTTGGATAATTCACATCGAGGGACTCGCTTTTGGGTATCGTTAAACTTTTCATTTCGGTAATTATTGTTTGTACTTGTTTTCCAAAATTTCAAGTAAATTTAACTTTGGTCAGTTCCAGTAACCTAATTAACAACGATTTAAAAGAAATACTGGATAATTGCTATATGTTCCTACGACAGTTTTCACATTTGTTCTTTATATGTATCAATCGTAATTCTTTAGTCATCTTGTTTGTTTGATAATTTTCTTTCATCGAGTTTATCAATAAATTTAAGTAAAGTCAGAAATCGGTGTTTAATTTATTAAAATAGCTAAGTAAACTCCGTGCTTCGAAGGTATCTCTCGTCC